>CVRI01000042.1:531499-672518 GCA_900005825.1 Clunio marinus | reverse complement strand
GAAGACTGTAAGACTGCTTTTTTCTCATTGACTTATAACGAGCGTGCTTTTAATATAAAATCTCATGCTCACCCGAGGGCTTTGCTTTTAATGAAATTTTTCTCTTAACCGGCAAAAATAGTTCGGAAATGTGAGTGTGTGGGAATTTATCGAGCTTTTACTCTTAATGGAGTTGCTCTTAACGAGCTTCCACTGTATTTGTTTTTCTAAATATTTCTCATCGCTGAAGTCTGAGTCTTTAATAATTAATTGAAATAAATTTAAATATTCGACATTAGATGGTGGTTCCTATATGGAGCTGTCATTGATCTGATGATGATGATTTTGAAAAATAGTGTGAATGAACACATCAAGTTTTTATCTGCTAAATCTTCTCAAGGTTAAAATGCGTTGTCTGAAACAAATCTGAATCACAAAGACTTAAGAACTTTTGTCTTAAGATGACAAAGGTTTGACATTTCTACTGAATTAAAGCATCTGAACATTTATGTTAATCAATTATTTGATTAATTGATCTGTTGTGTTACGCAATATAAAACGTTTGTCGACATTATACTGAAAAACTAACCTTTGGTATCCAAGGAAAATAATGTAAAACTCAAATCTGATTTGATTCTTGTATATTATCATCTAGAACCAGTTTACATTATAAACTCAGTGACTTTCATACTCCTTGCATTTTAGCTAAAATATTTTACACGAGCTTGAAGATGAACTTCTTTAATTCTGTTATTAATCGAATTTTAAACGATGATTACTTATCTACTAAGAAATATTATCTGAAATAATATTTTTATGTATGTAATAATTTCATCCCTGAGGCAACAATTTTTATAAATTAGTAAAACAAATTTGGACGAAGAAGAGATGCATCATGTTTACTTTACATCAAATTTTCACCCTACACATTTATTTTAATCAATTTTCAGATAATTTTTCAATAATCTTTCCACCCACGCAAACCCCTAATGTGATGTTTATAATGAAAAATAATGTTTGTAGATATAATAAATTATTTGATAGATCAATGGGAAAGCTTATGAAGAATAAATTTTCTTTTTAAAATAATTGAGGAGCAGAAAGCATTCATCATGGGAAATTGCATGAATGTTAAATGACAATATGAATTAACATCGTGTTTATCTGAATTATAATTTTACTTGACGTGATAATGAATACATTACAGCCTATAAATACATAAAAAAATTAAGAACTACAAATAATTACCTCATTGAATCCTCTTAAAACAAAATCGGATTGACGATGCATCAGTTAATTTTCTTTCCGGAATTGTGGGGTGACAATCATACTCTTGCTTGTGCTTTTTAACTATGCAGATACTCGTCAAGTGGTGACATTTTAGCAAATTGCGCGTTATCTCTTAGTTTTCAACGTTGCCATATTCAAAAACATATAAGTTTGATCTTGAAAATAGTGCCAATGAACAGATCAAGCTTTTATCTGCAAAGACTTGTCTCAAGGTTATGATACGAAGTCTTAGATACTAAAATGTGAAAAGTTAAAAACCTTTTATAAATTATATTTTTATATTTTGAAGAACTTTTTTTGTTGCTCAATCAGACAAGATAAATGAAAACAAAGCGCGTGTTTGACTTTATTTTAAGCCATCTTCAGGGATTAAAGAATTAAAAAATTTCATCAAATTCATAAAATTTAATCAATTAGCATTATACTTATAAAATATTAAACAAAAATTAAGGATAGAATTCAACTCGACAACTTGTTTACAAATACGCGTAGATTCCTTTGCAATCGTATCGGCATGAGTATTGAACTTTTCAGTATAATCTCCGAATCTTCACTTCAAGCATATCCATAAAACTGCACCGTCTTCTTTATCTTCACTTTTTTAAAATCATTTAAATTTAAATTTGATGATCTATCTGTAAATTTTTTTTCTTTCAATCATGCTCGAAGAAGAACGAAAATAAAATTAAAGTTATTTCCTGTCTTTTAATATCACGAACCAGTTTACTTGATAAATAAATATACTGAGGACTTTAATATTAACAGATTTAACAGATCGAACATTTTTGTTTATCTCTGAATGAACTTGAAGAGATTTATTTATTTGCAACTTTCAAATATTAAAAAATGGGAAATACTTTCATTAGACATCTTAAAGATTAACAAAATAAACTTTCATAGACAATGATTGCATTTTACATGAAAATTTTCTATACACATGACCTACATTTGTTTTACCAAATCTTCAAATAAATTTTTTAAATAATTCTCCACCCATGCAAAACTCAACATGATATAATAAAATTTATCTTCAAAATAAGTAAAACGATTAGTCACTGTTAAAGAGATGAATCTAGTCTGTGGTGTTATTAGCGTTTTAGGCACATTTTGAAACTTTTGGCTCTAAATATTTCTACTTATTATATTATTTCCTTTTGATCTTTAAGCCAGATATTATGTACATATATCAGCATAAGATGTTAAACAAAAGTTATTTAAAAATGTTTTAGATTTTTTGATTTATTATTCTTCATTTAATATATTTAAAGATATTTGATTTTTAGGATAGATTTTACATTTCATAACAACTTACAGAAAATTTTAGTTTTCATTTGCAAAAAAGAATTTAATCTTGTAGATAAAAGAATCCATAACAAAATGTACCAATCGAATTTTAAATTCAAATTAACAAAAAACAAATTGAATATCTAACCATCATGTTACAAAAATGCTACAATTAATCGTACTTAAACAAGATGGATTATAAAGCATTAGCAAAATCTCAATGCTTCATCTCTGTTCGCTCACGTATGCTCGTGTGAATGTACGATATGTACATATTTTTTTAATAACGTAATGTCAAGGACGATAGAGATGTTGCTTATATATTTACCAACCGGTTTCTGTTTCTTCGCTCTTTTTTATTCTGAGCGGTCACAATAATTGCACATAAATAAAATAGAATAATTTCTTGGAAGCTTAAAAGACTGTAACTTTAGTTATGATGATGGCTTTATAATTATCAAGTATCCGCTCGTGTGCTTCTACAAATTAATGTGTTTTCAATCAATTTTCTTTTAACGTTTAAGATTCATGTGCATATTCATGATAAAATTAAGCCATTTAAGATGTTCATAATTAATTTCTATTTATTTTTAAAGCTTAGGTAGCTTTTTTCTCTGAACTATTAATAGCCTTAAATAAATATCATGATGTATGATCCAGTAGTCAGATTTTGAAATAACTTTAAACGTTAAAATGTGACACGTACAGAAACATCGTATAATAAAAGTTGTAAAATATTATTATCTACTTTGAAACCTCAATCATTTTAATTGAAAAGCTCTCAAATCGAATGGTCGAATGTCAAAATTTATTTCAATTTTTTCTTCTTGAGTTTCATAACATCATTACATTGCTCAATCATATTACAACCAGTTTATGAAACTCTTCTTTTTAATTTATCACAGACAATCTGATCATGCTGAAGCTGTTTGGTTTACTTCAATCTTCTTCTATCATATTGACCATATCATGCATTCGGGCAATAACGTGATGAAGCTGAATCTCAATTTTACTTGTTGGGCGTGTTCTGTTTCATCTCATAAATAAATTCAAACTTACCTTGAACTTAACTAAATCTCATTCTGAAAAATACGATGCTGTTTCAAATGCACATACATTTCCAATAGTGATGAATTTATATGGCTTCAGAATCTCCGCTTTCAGTGGAAAATATCAACAAGTTCGTATTTATTTTACTATGAAGCAATTGATGCCGTTTCAAGAAACATAATCCAATTTGCATTCAACATATCTAAATAACTGATACGTAGAATGTTTGAATTGTTTAGTTGATCATTTGAAAGAAAAATACTTGATCGAATGAAATGTCTTTAAGGTAGTAACCTCGTAGAAGGTCTAGTAAAACATAAACACGAAAGGGTAGAAAAGAAAAATAATCTGTGGGATATCTACATGCATACTCGCTTTAAGAGTAGGGATGAACTGAAACTGTTAGAATATCAGTTGTCGTTTTATAAAATATTTTAAAAAATGTTATGAAACGAACTTGAATACAATTTGCAAACTTGACCTTACAATTTTTAATTAAAGTCTAATTTCACTTAATTAGCGATATCGTAGGTGAAAATTATTAACAAATCTCTAAATTTAGCATCAAAAGCTTTGATGGTTCAAGGTCATGGATTTAACTTCTTCTTTAAAAAAATGAAATAACTTTATTAAAGAGCAAAAAAATCCGGAACCTGAGAATCGACAAACGTAACAAATATGTTGTGACGTATTTACATGTATTTTATAAATTTCAAACCTCCTATTCGATAGTAATTGAAGAAACACATCGAAAAACGAGTCTTTTGTCTAGGAATGCGACACAACAGCGTAGTAATGAATCGACAGCACACAGATGGAGCTCTACTAGCTTTAAGAAAAAAAATTTCTTCTCTTTTTAATGCCTTCCTTCAGTCGTCAATTCACCATTGGATAATAAGCAGCTTGTAAAGTTGAACGTTTCAAATAATTATTTGTCGGGGAGTTTTGCGAAATAAAAAAGGTTTTAACGTTCAACAAACTTGCAAAGTCAAAGTGGCAGAAGAGAAATAAATTATAAAAGTTAAGGGGTGGACCTTTAGAAAGAGTTAAAATGTTTACAAGATATTATTTTACATTGACTGTGGTAATGTTGATAAACTTATGTGGATGCTACACAGTAACACCGTCAGCAAAAACAACTTCCATAGGTGGTAAAGATTGTAAAGTGTCGATGAAAACTTTTTTCTAAAGCTTCTACTAATCATTAACAAAGAGATTAAGAGAATAATTTCAGTGATATTTTTTGTTGCTTTGAACGAAAATTTCCAATGAACCGGTGGTATTGCAACAACATTTCATATGTAACTTTTTTTCTTTCATTTATTCGAATTTAATTTCACTTTCACTTGTAACGTTTTTTCTCTTTCGTCTGATGTAAATTGACTGTCTTCTCGTCTCTTTTTTATATTTTATTCGCAACTATTTCTCAAACATTGAACTCCTTAAGCTCTCTTGAACATGTAACAATTTAACATTATTTTATTTTTCTTTGTATGTCTGCGCGAATTATTGTGAATATTTCATTTATGATGAATCATGTTGCAATAATTTCTCATGATCAAATTCAATTGAACTTTGCATTTCAAGCCACTTGATTTAAATATTATTAAATCAATGAGATTAAACAAACAATGGTATGCTCAATTCATAATGAAGCGTAAAATTTTTGGCATACATGAGATGTTAGACGTAGGAAAATTTGAATACAATTGAATAGAGAGCAAGATCATTTTGTATCTATTTGTTTAATTTAAAATATGCGGAGTATGTTGAAACCTATGCTTCTATTTAATCCAATAAGAATGATTATCTTGCGTGTTAATGGTTGACACCTTTGAAAATTTCCTGCCTTCTATTTTTAAATATAATAAATAATGCAACACCAAATTTGAATTTGAATTTTTTTTTGTTCAATTTGTGTTGTTAGATTTATGACAATTTGAATAAAATTTGTCTTTTTAACGTTTGTTACGCTGCTGTCCAATAGTTCTTCTAGAAAAAAAGTGCTTTTGAAATGTTTGTTGATTGTTACATACCTACTTATACTTTTTTAAAATTCTTTTACTGCAATCTGAATTTTAAATTATTAATGTTATTTTTTTTTGCCAAATCAGATCCTTATTTAAGTAAATAATACTTGTAAATATATAGAAGCAGAATAATTTCTCATACGTTTTTAATTCTTTTTTCTTCATGACATAAAAATCATTTTGAAGTGACCTAATTCTCTCTTTTAATTTTTCGTAATATCTCAATAAATTGGAAAATTACAACGAAGGTTTGCGTGTTGTGAACGAAGTAATTTCGAATCGTATTAGTTATGAGCTTTGTTGTTTCATCTTCGTTCATGACATATTTGGAATGCTTCATAAAAGCTTTTCTTTTATTTGAGTGGTTCTATCCCTTTATGATTTACTTAAATTTAAAACGAAATTGCTTTTAAAATATTTAAAAATCTTGTCAAATTTGGTGTGATTTCAACTTCCAAATGTTTTCACAACAGTGCCTTATATTTCATTTCGAATCAATAACAAATATTAGAAATTACCATTGGATCATGTCTGTTGTATATAATTTTACACTTCTCTCTATTAAACATTATAATGAATAGCTTCAGATGACTTGCACGACTGGTTGATGATTAAACTAAAAATAATTTTTGGCTATCACTCGGAAAGTCTTTACTTGTATTATAATTAATGATTTCTGAATACTAAAAGTGTTATGCTGGAGGCCGAAACAGGCATATCCCCGTGATGATAATGATGATGATGATCACATAATTAATTTACTTTTTTCTTTGAAACTAAACATACTACTTTAATATTTATCAGCAACTATTGACATGTGAAGAATATTAAGATAACTCTGACAATATTTTATTTTGAATTATCATTTTTTAGATTGTCCCAACTGTGTCGATGAATCTCAGATAAATCCTAACCGATGGACAATGCCTTTACTGAAGCTAGGCGAGAAAAGATATTACTTAGGAATCTTCTTCAAGGTAAACATGTTCTGCTATCAAAATCTAATGGTTACATCATAAATCTTGAATGGCTTCTTTTTTATGTGATAAGAATGAAGTTTTATAATCATAAAAACTTAGTATCAAAAATTGTATCCACAAACTAACAACCGATATAAAATACTAAGAATGTAACGTCGAACCAAAACTTGCATAACAAAATTCAAAACAAAACTATTTCTACGTCTGAGACGAAAATATTTTCACCTCAGACATTTAAATTTGTTGTGGGCCTTTTAAAGACCAGCCGATCTACGGAATTTGTCCGAATAGCAACGGAATGTCGGTGGATGATTTAAGTTTACATTTTGGCAATTTTTCCAAGCAAATTCCGTATGGCAGTACATTATTTGTTTAATTCATGAGTTTTAATGCATTTACGATTACGCGGTAACCGCTGAAAGGTAATATGAATAGTCAAAAGTCATCCAGATGCCTTAATTTGTAAGATTACCTATCAATTTGATTAAATGACAGTCCGATGGACAATTTATCAGCGGCGTTGCCGCTTGGACCATTCGGTTCGGCTTGTTCTTTTTCTTTCTATACTCAATCAAACATTTTTTTTGTTAAAAATTGTTTCGTTCTGAACAAAATATGAAATATTTCCTCGAAGCTTATTAAAAAATATTTATACAAAAATTGGATATTTTTTCTTCTTCGATGCAGGCTAACTGGTTTAGAGCAGCTCAATACTGTCGATTCCATGGTATGCATTTGGCCAGCATATCATCTCAAGAAGAAAACGATAGACTAGAGAAACACATTCGTGATTATGGTAAAAGGAAATTGCGTTTAAATAACTCAATTATTTGAGCCCATAATTTATTCTTCTTAAAGGTCTTGGTAATGAACATTTTTGGACGTCGGGTACTGATTTAGCAGATGAAGGAAATTTCTTTTGGATGGCAAATGGGCGACCTATAACATTTACGAATTGGAATGCTGGCGAACCAAATAACTTCCGATATGAAAATGGCGAGGAAGAGAACTGTCTTGAACTTTGGAATCGTGATGGAAAAGGACTTAAATGGAACGACACTCCATGTTCGTTTGAAACATATTTTGTCTGTGAAGTGCAATAAAAACCAATTTCTCTGTTGTCCGTCCAACCTTCTTCTCGTATTCATAAGTTCTTTCTTATAAAGATGTAAAAAGTAAGCTTTCGTCATTATTTCTTCACTTGATTTCTCCCTATTCTCTATGTTCTTCCTGATATGAAACAAACAAACCATAATTTATGATTTTCTTAATTGACGAAAAAGTTAGTTTTAAAAAAACCTAAAAAATCATATTAGCCGAGATTAAGAAAAAAAACTAAGAGGATCAGGAATATTGTGAAATTCAGAAAAGGCTTGTCAAAGGAAAAGCTTTGGCATTTAATTTACTGCCTAAATATTGGCGAAAGTAGAATTATATTCTTGACCTTATACAACAAGGAAAGCATTAAATATGTATTCACATAAATGAAGCCATTGGAAATCTTATAATAACACTGCCCTATTTTTTTTCATCGAATACTATTTAATGTCTAAGGTTTCAAAGTAGAAAGTTGTAATTATAATTTAAGAAAATATGCGCATACAAAGAAAAATCCATCCATTTACATATAAAATCAATTTTCTAAATAATAGATAATTAATTATTTGGAAATAAAAAAAAATCATAAGAAAATTTTATTTGTATTTTTATTGTGTATCACAACTTGATGATACTGGATACTTTATATGTTTTTGTTATGCTAATAAAATGTCCTGAAATGAAAGACTTTCCTGCCAAAATATGTATTTATGTACATATGTGTCTGTTTATGTATGTTCCATGAAACAGAATCTTCTAATCAATCAATTCTCAATTGAATTGTTTGGATAAAATTGACAACCTTTCATCTTTAGAATAAATTTATATTGATGAAGACAGAATTAATTATTTTTCAGAAAAGTTTTAAAATGCTTTTGTTTTGAACATCAGAAACATAATTTCGGGTAAGACAAATTATTAAAGTCATTCCAATATTTCAGATATGAATTGAAGTAGCACTTAACTGTAATTTTTGATATTTGTGTCAACATTTTTGACAGCTTTCATATTGAGACATATTTTCGTTAGATATGTTACATGTTCCTTTCCCACCCCTTCCATTCAATGCCAACTCTACATTTTTACAGGAAAATATATTTTTTCAACAAATAACATTATAAAAGAATAATTAAAGATTTTAAGTAAAAGTTTTATCATTTATTCACTGAGAATATTTTTTATTTATATCATTTTTACTTCTTAATATTTATTAATAATAATCTGGCGAATTTTAAGGAATTTTAAGAAGTATCGAAACACTTGTAATTCGTTTCGTCAAAGCTTTTCTATTTTTCTAGGTATGATTAACAATGTTTTTCTATTCATTGCATTATATCTTTGTCATTTTGTTATTTTTGCAAACTAAATATCTTAGTTTAATCTAGGGACACGAAAATAATCATATCTAGTGTACAAACAAGTTTTACTATCCAACAACAAACTTTTGGCGCCCTGGCATGAATGATTGTGGGTTAGTCATGCGCACCATTTAATGAATCTCTCCGTAATCTCTTTCGCTCTGACTCTCGAAAATTTTATCATGCTGTACTCTAGCTATCTTCTTATCAAATAGAATGAACGTCAGCTTTTATATGAACCGGGAAAATTCTCACAAAACCTAGCAATCTTCTCGTGGAAAACTCTCTCAATTTTCATTTTGCTCTCAACTTTTAGCTTCACCGCATTGTCTGTACGGCACAACTCGTTCATTATCGGACCGACTTTCGTTGGAAGAGTATAAATCTCCACTCCGCGTCATGTTCACATATTTTTTTCTTTTCGGGTAGTGTCAGAGTTAAAAGAAAAAAATTATGATGAAAATTTACGTCCTCGAAAGTTTTCATATTCATCATGTACGCCTCAAGTAATTGATATGAGTGAAAATTTTAAAAGTTGGAAATGATTTCTTAAACTGCTTGAGTGGGAAGAGCTTTGAAAATATAAAAGTGAAATTCCATTGTGCAGTGTTAAAATTGGCACAAGAAGGGAAAAAGCTATAGAAAAAAGGTGTGCATGTGAATCAAATGAGAAGAAATTTTTGTTGGAATTTTAGCTTAAGGAAGAAAAGTGAGAGAATCAAATAAAGGATAAAGCCAAATATTCACAATAAAAGGAAATAAAACATGAGCCGTCTCACTTTCCTATCCATCTTAGATTTATTATTATTTCAATACTATAGCATAACACTAACTTTCGACATAAAATAATCATAAAATGTTCATCAACATGATTGAATACTTTTTCACTTTACCCTCCTTTAACCTAATAAACACGATGAAATGATTTTCCTTTCTATCTTTACTCTTTCTCGCCTTTAAATTAATCTATGATTATGAAGAAAAGCAATATAAATAATATACACAGCAATAGAAATTTATGCGATGAAATCATGTTTTGATTAGTGGTTTTTCCCATAACAATACAACTACTATTAAAAAAGTATCCTGAATGTATATAAAGGAAAAGCAAAAAAAATATTGATTAATCATATCTCTTCTTGTGAATAATCTCATATTTTATGAGAAAAATTTCTTTCAGTATTGTGTAAGAGAACAAAAGAAAATCACAAACACAAAATATTTTCCCGGCATAATACGATCTTAAAAATACTCCGAAGTGAAATCATATTTACAGAGGATGCTAATGCTTTAATATTCATTTTATTTTCCTAGCACTTTGTCTTGGAAAAGAATTGTTGGTAAGCTAACGCCTAGGTAGAAAGGAAAAAAATAAATATTTATTTGCGATGAAATAACTGAACGTAAATACTGAATTATGAGTGCTAAATTAATAACATTTAAAAACTACATCAAATGATTTAATAGTGAGCATAAAGAAATTGCTTCTTAATTAAATAAATTACTTCTTACATAGAAAAAAAACTTAAAAAAAATTTCTTTAAACTTGAAATGTGATTTCTATTGTCGTGTGACGGTTGCGTGGGTGACAATTGGCATTGACAGCCATTTTTCAGTATTTGTTTTTCTATTTTGAAAGTCGTCCATGAAATCCAAGAAAATCGTAAGAAAAAATGAGAAAAATCGACCTCTTGAAATTATATGAGAAAATATGTTTAGATTTATCCACATAAAATGGTTAGAATAAAGTTATTTGAAAAGAAAGTAATGTGAACTTATAACTCAGTCTATTTTTATAGCAAGCAAACAAAATAAATGTGTGCCAAACGTAGATTAAAGAAAGTATCCTAAGTGAAAATTCATCTAAGCAAAAAATGAATATGATAAAAATTTTAAGTGAGCCCATTTTAATGTATGGATACTAATAAATAACAACACCAAAACATCCCTAAAATGGATTTACAAGCAACAATTGAATTCGCTCTTGAGCTGTACAAATTTTACAATGTAGATTTATTCCAGAGAGGGTAAGTTAATATTTATTTGTGAGCTAAATATATCAGACAGATAGTTTATGATGGATACTCTTTGCATGACTTAAATACTGATAACTTTCATATTGTACGAATGATTTATTTTCTTTACACAAGGATTATAAATGGATTTCTACTTAGACACACATTGAAATTCATATCGTGTTATTTTGAAGCAGGAATTATATTTTCCTTATTCCCTGAAATTCATTTTGTTTTTAAAATTTACTTTTGGAAAATTCCTAAAATGTAACTTGTTACAAGTTGTAAACTTTCTTTCCAATTATGCTTATGAACATGAATGATGATGAAATTTCTTACGGGAAATTAAATAAATCTTCAAAGGAAAAGAAATGAACTTTTCTGCTTGTTTTCTATTTAGTATCGTATTTCGATTGAGATAGAAATAGCGAAAATTTGAACATTGCGAAATGAGAGTAAAATTGAGAATTTTCTTATAATTTTCACTTTGATTTCGCGTTTCTTCTACGCTGTCCTATTTTTTAACATAAATAATTTGTTTCTTTTCTAATCTCGCTTATATCGCTTGTGTCTGTTCTCCTATTTATTCTACTTTTATTATAAATTTATTCAATAGTTTTTTTGCTAGAGTTAGATACAATTCAATGTTCAATTTTCGTAAATAACTGATTAAATTATTCCAAAAAAAATTATCATTGCTGGCGTGTAGGAATCTACTTAATGTTAAAAATGTTCAAATGTTCATTCCAAAGCATTTCGAAAACCATTTAGCTGAATTATCTAAATATGAGTGAAAAGTTTTTTGCTGTTGAGTGAAATAAATGAACAAATTTATCAGAAATCTCATTAGTTTGAACCTACATTTACTGATTCAAAAGACATGTTGCCAGATTTTCTTTCATCTTTATCATGTTGATGAAAATTTTTCCTTAAAGAAAGCTATTCGAATTCAAATTTCTTTCAACATTTATGTAACTTTTTATAGCATACATGAATAACAAATACCTTAAACGAGTATTTCTAGTTTCTCGAAGAAGTGTCCGATTTAAAATATCTTTTCAGAAAAAGCTTAAATTTAAATAAATCTTCACTTATCAGTTTGATAAGCTTTTCTGTTTAGAAGGGAAGTTTGAGGTTGTAACATTCACCTTAAGACTGGTTTTTTCATATCTTCGTTTTTTGACAAACGAATATTTGGGGATAAAGAGGAAATGAAAAATTACACGTTGAAATATAAGATGGATCGATATTAAAACCAGGGTTTGAAGCGCCTTAAATGTGCAGAAGAGAAATTTCCTTCACTCACTAAGAGTAATGAATTCTTTTATGTCAAAACTTTTTAGCTTTCATCCATTCAAAATAATCCCATGTTATTTGAAAAGTGTCAATCAGATGGCAATCAAAGACAGACGACCATATTCTTGACCTAATAAAAGTAACAGTAAAGCAAACCTGGTCATTATCAATTTTTACAATCAGAAATAAAATTTGCTGTCTAAAATGTTCCCAATTTATGGAACCCAAGACAGCATCACACCATTTATTAAATAAGTAAGTACCTACCTATCAAGCATCAAGGATAGAAGAGGGACTGTTGATTAGAAAAGACGTATAATGTGGGTTCTTTGGTTTTTGTTGAGAATAACAAATTTTTCTAAAGTCTAGAGAATTTATTCGCAGAGAGAAATCTACGGTATTTAATGTTCAATCTGCCCTTGAGGCGATTTTCCCAAATATAAAAAGGTAATACGAGTTTTCTCCTGTATATTTAAGAATACCTCACAATAAATACCAAAAGTTTAAATGAGCAGCATGGTTAAAATGAACCTTTATTGTTGTTCAATTGATTTTTTCAGATACGATTGAATAAGCTTTTCATCACCAATCTTTAGTAGTCGAATATTTATCGATCCTACTCAAAGGTGTTATGTGTTAACGATGCTTTTTATTTTCCAAGCTTACACCAAATAAAAACCCAAATTCTCAGAATAAGTATCAGTAGTATGTAACACTAAGAAGTTGCTCAACTTCTCATATGTTTGGTGACAGTGAGGTTTTTATGATTACAAAAATAAATTAGTGTCAAATGTGCCTGATTTAAAAATGAAAAATGTTCTTTAATCTGTTCTTACTGATCCAAACACATTTTCAAAGATTATTGAAGAAAAATTATAAGATTAAACCTAAAAATATAAAGGCATAAGTCGAACGTCTTACATATCTTGCGTTATGCTGAGTCTTCAATTTGCTTAAATGAACGGGAAAAAACAATGTTGGGAAGCAAAAGTTATAATCATTACACAGAAAAGGTCAAAAGTGTTTAAGTTTATTGATTCGATTTACTTTTGAATCAATTTTTTAGTATGGTTGAATCGTTGCAATTTTCTGCTTGTCTCCATTTGAATTTCAATTCATTGAAAACCCATGGAAACTTGGGCTACTGGTTTTTTGTAGATATTATTGGTTTTTACAGGATTTATTTTCTTTTTTGTTAATCAAATAATGTAAAGAAAAACAACGTTTTGCAAGATCTATCTAAAGGACTTGAAGAACGTAAGTTTTTTTTATAAAAATCTAAAGTGATTTTCCTGGTTACCAACACCTCAAATGCTACGTAAATATCTAGAAAACGTAAAAACATTGATTTTAATTTAAGAATGCAGATATCTACAGTCGTTTTCGGTAAATTCTGTTAGGCACATTTTTAAACGTATCAACTTCAATAAAAAAGAGTTAAACATTCCAAAAAAAACTCGAAAACAAAGCTAATAGCCATCAGAAAGAAAATACAGTTCAAACTGAAAAAGGAAACTCTGATAAATTGTGTTTTAGACTGAATCTGATGTAGGTTGGGGGTAGAAACAATACATGAAAATGATGGTAATTTAATGGAAATTTGAGATGTTTGAAGATTCTTCCCTTCTTATTTATGTTTCACCCGACAAAAAGACCTAACATTTATGACGTCATTAACAAAACGGATCCTTATCAATATAAAATTGTTGAATGTTCTTTTTTTTTTCCTTTAAAAATTGATCGAGTCAGGTTAGTCATTGCGACATCTCACTATTGATTTGAAATTTAAAATGTATTGAGGTTTTGAATTCATATATTTAAGTAGATAATAATTTCTGATTAATAATCAATTAAAACAAGCTTCATACACTCGTATGAGTAATTTGATATTCACGATCTAATTTATTGATTCAAAATGACATCTAATTCAGATTTCTCATTATTTTGTCACATTTCAGAATATATCAAGTACGATGCTCACTAAAAGTTTCACCTGGAAAGCTACCTATTCAAATAGAAACATGCATACCCGATCAAAGTTCCAATAATCAATCGAATGGACCTTGTGTTATAAATGGTGCTGGAGCTTCAAAAATTTTCCAGATAATGTATCGCAATGAAGAAATATCACTTCGAGATATTGTCATGTTTCGTGCACATCTTTTAGGTAAGTAAAATCTTAACATAAAGCTAGATTAATCTAGCTAGCGCTAGGATTTATCATCCATAACTTAGAAGCATAATTATTGAATAAAGAGAAAAATAGTTTAATATCATTTTTTATCTTTTTATTCAGTTGACAGCCGTCATTTAAAGGAATGCATTGAACGTGCAGAATTTTCACTGAACTTAGAATTATGGTTTAGTGAGCAACAACAAACTCAGAATCTACAGCCTGATACTACGACAAGCGATTCAAGTGCAAATTTTAGTGACACCAATCTTGTTCTTGCTTCAACACGAACATTACAATTAAATTTTCATCCAGGCCGAGGATTGCATTATCATCTTCCAGTTCTGTTTGACTACTTTCATTTAGCTGCTGTCAGTATAGGAATTCATGCGAGTCTCATTGCTATGCATCAACCCTACATAAAGTAAGTATCATGTGCCTAACAACACTTTCTCATAGACACATGCGAAGAAGATTCTCGAATTGTATTTTGCTGGGAAAAAGAAAACTTTTTGTTCAAGATTTTTCATTCGCAAAAGAAGAATTTTTATTATCTGCATGAGTCATATCACAAGCGACTTATGTTATTTTTAGCGACTTTTTGATTCCAAGACTCATTCTTTCGCAATAATTCCATTATGGACAACAATATTTTTATAAAGATCAATCTTATTTAATTTAAATCAACTTACAAAATCTGAGAAAAATTATTCATGCTTTCGTTTACTTACTGAGTTTATCTTACTGTATTTAATTCTAATTATGGATTTTCATGGGAACGAATTTCATTAAAATTTTCTACACTGATGACAATCTTATAATTTCCATCACTTGTCATTTTGGGTGGAAATTAAAACGTTTCAAGCTTAGCATCTTCATAAATCGCATTTTTCAAGCCCCGTTACACATTTAAACACTGTAGCTTACAATGTCTAGGATTTTAATTAAAAAGATTTTTCATTAACATCCCTCCTTTCAGCTCATCTTCAAACACTTGTGTTGAAATTTTCTATAGGCGTACAAGTAAAAATACTTTTGATGTGTTCTTCCTTTAACTTCAGGCTTTTAACATATCTATTTAGATACATGATTGTGTATAAGAAAATGTATCATTTGATATGAAAATGTTTTAAACTTATTGAAGAAACTTATTTCACAGCAAACATCGAAATAATTTAAAAAAAAAGAACAACATCAATCAAATTCATATCAATCAAATTGAAATAAAATTGAGCAGAAAAAGGAAGATTCGACATTGTATTTGTGCCATCATTATTTTTCCTTTTCGCTGAAAGCACAGCTCCATTTTCATTATTAATTAAATTAAATGTTGTTTACTGTCACGCTTTCAATTTTGTCTTTTTTGACGAGGAGAACTAAATACAAAGTTAAATATCTGTGAATGTGATAAAATGCCAATATTTCTATCTACAAGTTTTATGAAGAACACCTGTCCACTTCGTCATAGACTTTGCTTTAATTTTAGAAGTTTTAAAAACTTTTCTCATTTTAAAAAGAAAAAAAGAAGGAAAAACAAAAACAATCAATAAATAAAGAAGTCAGTAAATGGGACCAGAATTTAAGAACAATAAATTATCTCAATAAATGGTTGAAAAACATCGTTACACATCTCACAGCAAATCAACGATGAAAATGAATAGGAAATAAATCAAAAACATTCTCCGCAATATTTGCCATCTGCAAAATAAATGAGTTGAGGTTGAAACAAAACTTTGCCTTCTTTACTTCTAAAACTTTTATGTTTTCTCTTTTTTTTCAGTGCACCAAAGAGTGGAAAGCCATGGAAAAGTAGTGGAACGTTAAATTGTCGCGGCGCAACTCCTCTTGGTCCTATGGAAGCAGTTTTTTTCGGTCCACACGTCAGTGGAACAGCAAAATGTGGTGGTGGTTCAAGCTCTCGGCTTGCCCACGCTCGACAAATTCATCGCGAAATTTGTGCCTTGTTGTTAGGTGCTTTAGAGTCATTAAAATTAAACTTAGTGGAGTTCTGCACTGTTTTACCGAGTCAATGGGCAACACTCACGGGATCCACACAACCAGTATCTTCAATTGAGACAAATCAAAGACTAGAAAAGATTATTGAAACAGCTAAAGTAATGAAATGTAAAATTTCTGAAGCGTTTCTCAATTTTTATAATTTTTTTCTGTATTTATTAGGCTTTAGATAATGAAGATGACTTCGCTTCAAAAGCAAATTCTGATGTTGCCCAACTTTGCGCAGAATGCATTCTTTACTGGAGACGTACATTGTCAACTGCTAATCAAATATCAGTGCATACATTACTTGCAAAAAAACATCACACTTTACGTGTGAGACGTTTCGCCGAAGGGTTTTTTGTCAGTGATAATCCTCGTCATCTGGCAACTGGCAGTTTAGATTCCAATTACCAACATTATGGAAATATATGTGAATTAGCTCGACGCTCTAAATATTTGAGTTCGTTGCCTCCACTTCCTGTTCATTGTGTTCCACTGGGTATGACATTTTTTACACATCTCTTATGTTTTGATTGAAATTTAATGTATGCTTTAATTTATGTGTATGTTAAACAGATGGTGACTCAACTTCCCTACCATTAATCTTTGAGGACCGATATCAAGATAATGCTGATGGATACCACAGAAAAAGTTGCAGCGACTCTCATATGACAAGTGGAATTTGTGCGAAAAACAAGTCCACATACAACAACAACATCATCAACAATGGTACGAAAACTAAAGAGTGTTCATGTGGAATTAACAACAATTATGTGTTGGAGCCATTACCAAAGTTAAGTGCTGCTAATATGATTGGGGTGATGACACCTCGTTTCGCACTAGGCGGGGATATTCTTCAAGCAAGTCTAACAATCATTCCAGCAGCAGCACAAAATGGCTTACGGGGTAAAACTTTATCAAGACATTCAGTCTCAAATGTTTTAGAGACGGAAACCCAGTGGGAGGGATTTAGAGAGATTTATATTCCTGGTAATGGTGGGACACTTCCAACAAGACATAGCAAATCACTCGATCAACTCGAGACACCACAAAATGTTATTAACAATTCATTGCCGCGTCAAAACACAATGACTCAACAACAGATTAGCTTAATTGCAAAGCCCCAAGCACCAATGATGACATATTTTCAGCAAACCCATCAAAATTCAAGGAAAAATGCTACAGCTGCAGATTTGCTGAAGAACATCAATGAATTTAAAGAAAAATATAAAAATCCTAGTGGCGGCGATTCGGCAAAAACTTTAGCACAGCTTACAAATGATGTTCATCCAAATAAGTTGACAAATGGCCCTATAAGTCAGCAAAATCAAGGGCAATCAACAATTTTTCTAAAACAGATTCATCTAAACTCTAATGCAAACGTGTTGACGTTGAATCGTGTCACACAAAGTTCAAACAATCCCAAAACCGATTACGTGCATGAATTGAAGCAGAACAATAGCTCAAACATGACTGGAGACGATCAAACCTCATGCTATTACAATTCTTTACCAAAACATGCTGGAATGGGAATTCCACAGAGAAATTCTCTTCTACCTATTCGTGGAAAGAAGAGCGGAAAAGGTTCAAATTTTCGGTCTAAATCGCCATCTTCTAAAGCAAAAAACAATGTGAATTCAAATACAATTCCCAGAAGTAATTCATCACAAACATTGCGTCTACAAAATGGCAACGCTGCTAGCCAAAAACTGTCAGAATATTCAAAAAGCAAAAAGATGATAAATTCAAATGGGAAATATTTTAATGGAACTGATTCGAGTAGCACGGATCAAAGTACAACAATTACACCGAAACGAAGGAGCAAAAGGCTGTTATCTAGTCGAAGTGTCCCCTTTAAATTAGAGCTACTTGAAATGGAAACTAATGGGCCTCCAGGGTTCAGTGAGAGTCTCCCAAATCTTGCTCCACCTCCCCCAGCTTTTTCAAATTCCCCTCCCCTTTCAATGAAATCAAGAAACAGAACTAGTAGTGGAGAATCTACATCTTCATTAAGTGAACAAAGTGGTTGGGTTTCAAGTCATCGTAGCAGTTTGCCGTCCTCACCAGAAACATTAAAAAACGAGCAGAGAACATTTAATGGCGCACAGTTAAGAAAAAAATTATTAAAGCTTCTACAAGAACAACCGCAGCGTAAAGGTTCTGTTGACAAAAAAAGATCAAATTCAGGACGTTCAAATGACTTTTCCCAGCATAAAAGATACAGCAGCGGAAATGTTATAGAGCGTAACAAATCTCTAACATTTAATGGAAAATCATCTACAGCATGGGAGACTTTACATAGTGAGTGGGTTGAAATTCCACCCATTGCTGGCTCGCCTGAAGAAAAATATAAACAAAAAGGAGAAAAGGAAAAAGATGAAGATAAAACAATATTGAATTCGAGATCAAAACAAAAGCAAAGAAAATCTTCTGAAAAATCAAAATCTGACTTCGACCTCACGAGCTTACCAATGGATCAGCCATTTGAAGATTTACGTCTTCCACCCCCGCAACAGTGAGTTGAATTATTATCATTCGCTTGTTTTTTCTTTTTGTTTAGTAAACAAGGTAAAGTTGATAAGAAAACTTTTCTTTATTTTCTTTTGATACAAAAAAAGGTTTCGTGACATTGCGCCACTTCCACCAGATGAATTCCGTGATCCGCCATCAATTAATGAAGAATTATCTTTAAAAAACGAAAAAAAGTTATCTCCAATCATAGGAAAACAATTGAAGCAGCATCCGCCACTTATTCAACAACAGTCGAATCCAATTCAAAAGCAAACTATTTTAATGGCACCACAAATGATTGAAGCAATTGATAATCCACTTTATCACATTTATGAAATTAAACGACAGCCAGGTCAACCACGGCCATTTGTCAAGTCCCAGAGTAATAATGAATTGATGGGTATGGTAAGAGCTGCATCGGTGAACGATAAATTGATAAACCAATCACATCGTAATCACTTGAAAAACCTTTCAAAGCCAAGTTCTCCAGGACAAAACTCAGATCGTTCTGATAGTGAAACAAAACGTGAAGCGCCAATGATGCTTATGGAATTTGAGAAATGTCGAGAAGAGTTTCGCAAACAGATAAATTATTCTGGTTCAATATATTCCGACTTTACCAAACTCGCTTCGGAAATGCCATACTTTCATATCAGTGACGAATACCGAACATTCTCTCCAAGTGGTGTTCACCTTATTATCTGTGTTCATGGGCTTGACGGAAATTCAGCTGACTTACGACTAGTCCGAACATACTTGGAGCTTGGATTACCAGGAGCCCATTTGGAATTTCTGTAAGAATATTTTTATTTTGTTCTGCTTTATTTATATAAACAATCATTGTTGCTTTTTCTCCATAATTTTTCCAGCATGTCAGAACGTAATCAAGGAGACACATTTTCAGATTTTGACACAATGACTGATCGATTAGTCGGCGAGATACTTTATCATATTGAATCCTTTGGCATGAATCCAACAAGGATATCATTTGTAGCACATTCGTTAGGGACTATTATTGTTCGATCTGCTTTGTCACGTCCACAAATGAGACCACTGCTGTCACGATTACACACATTTCTTTCGTTATCAGGACCTCATTTGGGAACACTTTATAACTCGAGTGGTTTGGTGAATATGGGTAAGAGAACAATAAATTCGTAAGATTTATAAATGCTTATTAGTCACTATTCACATACAGGAATGTGGTTTATGCAAAAGTGGAAAAAGAGCGGATCATTACTTCAACTTTGTATGCGTGACACAGCTGACATGAGGCAAAGTTTTCTTTATCGTTTAAGTCAACGAAGCACGCTACATCATTTCAAAAATGTTCTTCTCTGTGGTTCATCTCAAGACAGATACGTTCCACCACATTCAGCACGTTTAGAGTTGTGCAAAGCAGCCATTAGAGACCAATCTAATTTAGGCATCGTTTACAGGTAGATAGATCTTTCTTATCACAAATTCTCAACAAAAAGTCAAACTTTCAATAACTTATTCACAGGGAAATGGTTCACAATATAATTGCGCCAATGATTTCAAAGCCTGAATTAACTCTGGCTCGCTATGACGTTCATCATGCATTGCCAAATACTGCAAATACTCTTATAGGTCGAGCGGCTCATATTGCTGTTTTAGACTCAGAATTGTTTATAGAAAAGTTTTTATTAGTTTGTGGCTTAAAGTTCTTCAGCTAGCTGAATAAACTGAAATTTATGAGATGAATTTTGGCAACAGCTAATTGCGAATAATGGAAATGTTAAAAATAAAAAACAAAATCTATATTTTAAGAAATGATATCTTATAATGGAAAGTTAAATTTTTGAAGCTGTATTCTCATCGTCTTTTTAGAATTTTTTTCTCTTGAAATTTAATAGATTGAATTTAGGAAATTAGCAAGCTGTGTTTGAAAGAATTTCGTAATTTTCAAGTCACCTCTTACTTAAAGTTTCATTCGTAAAAAATTGTCAAATATCTAATTAAGGAACATTTTTTAATGAAGAGAAAAAATGGAAACTTTCAAAAACGATTACAAAAGACTTAATTAAATTAGTTTTTTGTATCATGATAGATGATTTTTTAAAACGAAAACCATAGTTTTAAGTAAAATATTTTATGGGATTAAGAAAATCAAAATATATTCTTTAATTAAATATTACGATTTTAGAATTTCAATTTTTCAAAATGAAACGACACCAAATCAAAAATTAATAAAAACAACTGAATTAGGGCTAAATCAAAATTTAAATCTTTTCTTTAAGTAGGTTACTTAAGCAGAATTTCACTTCTGTACTTAATTTCTTATCTCATCTTTTAAAAAACGAGCGTTTTAAAATAAACTTTTGTAAAATGGCAATTAAATAAATAAACATCTTTAACTTTAGTTGTTTAATGGTGACTTCAGAGTAATATAAAGCAGTAGCCAAATATTTTGTCCAAGGAAATGAATATATTATATTTGTAGCAAATCTTTAAAAATGTCTCATGAAACGAGCAATAAATGAGAAGAATCAATTAATATCAATTTGATATTTCAATTTTATTTTGATCATATTTATTGAAACTTTCTTTACACCAATTTCTGTTTTCAGTATTCTTACTTAGAAGAAAGCAAACAAGCTTTGGTATCGCCTTCAAAGATTTTCTTTTTGGGCCCACTCTGTCCAGCTTCCTTTGTAATTCCTTACACTGAAATGAAAATGATTTTAATGTTTTTGTTCTTCACATGATCAATTTTCTTTTTTTACTTGGTAAATCCAAGTGAAGCCGCTTGTTCGGCTCCTTTTTGTGCTCTACCACCAATTTTACAATGAAAAATGATTTCCTGATCCGATGATGGTTTCTCATGTTGATATTTAGCTTTAAACTCTTCAGATGAAGATTTTAAGGCTTGTTCAACTTGAGATACTGAACATCAGAAATATTCCAAATTTTACAAATACCCAACGATGAATATGAAAAATCAAAAAGAAACAAAAAATGATGAAAAGGGTTAGTAAATTTCTATAATAATGAAATCAATAAATATTTATGTACATGCCCTCCTACACAAAGTTAGTTTCACTTTCTGATAAATTAATTCTAAAACTCTTACTTTGTGTAACCTAAGGGTAAAATTTGTTGAATAGCTTGGTTAGATCTATTTCCAGTTCGACAAGTGAATATCAAGTAATCATCTAATTTTGGCTTTTTCACATGATATAAAATTTCAAATTCACGGTCAGACAATTCATCAGAGAACGAACGTCGAACTTGACCCACTTCAAATGTATGGAGTTAAATCATTTTACTCTAGACACTTTTCAAATGTCTACTAAGAAATAAAAATTTGAATCTTACATGGAATGTTTATAGATGTTGGTATAGATCCGGTTTCGCTGATCTCAGTTGGTTCACGGACGTCAATCAACAACTTTTCAGGATGGTTTGGCAAGTCTTTAACTTCCTCGTAAGTTGCAATCTTAATCGAATCCATATTTAAGGCTGAAGTGAAACAAGTTAACCACACAATTGAAACAAAAGTGAAGTGTAATATTTCTCTCAAAGTTTTACTGCTCATGGTCGAAGTTAATAATTCAGGGATAAAAGATAGAACTTAAGCTTTTACTTGTTCAGGTAATCAATTCAAATGAATGAAGTGTTTACGTGTTAAACATCTGACGTTTTAATTTTTCTCTCACCAGGTGGGAAATCTCACGGTAAATTAAATGTCAAGCAAGTAGCCGAAGAGAGAACTTTTATGACGTCACGTTTGATTGATTTTTTTAAACTATTGGACAAGCATAATAAAAAATCGACGTAATGTTTTCAAAACTTTGGAAAAGTGATTATTCTTATGGGTCATGAGAGTTTTTATTGAAAATTTTATGAAATTTCTGTCATAATCTTTAAAACATTCTCACTTACCACTACCAGTACTTATTCCTTTAACGAAACTGTTTATAAATGATCCCAATCGTTGTGAATTGAATCCTTGAATTACTCGACTACAATTTCCAATAGCTGTCATAAACATCAATCTGTTTTTTATTACTTAAAAGTTCACGAAAAGATTGCTTTGAAATTATGTAAAAAAAAGTAAACAAAAAGTGCTAAAAATTTTTTAATCTGCTAAAAATCTAAAAAAAAATCGTTAAAAATTCCAAATTTCTCACTCTTTATCTGCTTTCCTCACATTACTAGACCACCACATAAATTGTAATTATCTATCGCATTCTTTTATATCATTTTCATTCGATAAGTTTTATAGATTAAATGTTTCAGTTGCGTCGTTGAATCTACTTCAATAAAGTCTGTAAAATTTTCACTTGTGAATAATTGAGAACTGAACTCGAAAAAAAATGATAAAAGAGAGTGACAATTTTATAACCATAAGTACAGGTCAAGGAAGAATCAAAGGAATCCATAAAATATCCAATTTAGGACGTTTATACTTGAGCTTTCAAGGGATCCCCTATATGAAAGCTCCGATAGGAAAGCTTCGGTACCGCGACCCTGAACCTGCTGGGAAATGGACAAATGTTTTTGATGCCACTAATGAGCCACCATCTTATTGTTTCTATCACACTGAGACATCTTTCAAAGGTGGACAGGAAGATGCTGGCGTTTTAAATATTTACATTCCTAAAACTTCAAGTTCCACTCTTCTGCCCGTTATGGTTTACATTTATGGTGGAGGTTTCCAAATGGGATCAAGTAGAACTGATTTTTATGGCCCTGATTATTTTATGCAAAAAGATGTTGTGCTTGTAACATTTAACTACAGACAAGGGCCGATTGGATTTCTCAGCTTAAAAGACACTGCTTTAGGAGTTCCAGGAAATGCTGGTTTAAAAGATCAACTTTTGGCATTAAAATGGATTAAAGAAGAAATTGAAGCTTTCGGTGGAGATCCAAACAATGTCACTTTATTTGGGGATAGTGCAGGTGGAGCGATGACACATTTTCATATGATTTCTTATCAGTCAGAAAATCTTTTTCAAAAAGCAATTATAATGTCAGGTTGTGCATTTAACAAAACATGGTCACTTGTTTCACAAAAAGATTTTCCACAAAGACTTGGGAAAAAGTTGGGGTGGGATGGAAATGGGGGAGAGAAAAAGCTTTTGGAACTTCTAGAGCATGCAGATATTTACGAAATCATGAAGAATAGTGCAGCAACACAAATTTTAACTAATGAAGAATTCTCAGAATTTTTATATTTTGCGTTTACACCGGTCATTGAACCGTACATAACAAAAACAACGTTCATTGATAAAGATCCTATTTTAATGGCTCGAGAAGCTTGGTCCAAGAATATTGATTGCATTATTGGTGGAACATCTTTTGAAGGTGCATTTTCAACAATATTCGAAAGAAAATCAAAATTTATAGAGGTTTTTGAGGATGCCAGTTATTTCACTCCTTTGATTGAATTAGGACTTAAAATTATGGACGAAGACACGTTACGATATGGGACTCGAATAAAGAAAATCTATTTCGAATATGCCCATTTAACAAACACAAATTATGAACTTTTTTGTCAATACAGCACAGACCGTCTTTTTTGGCATGGATTGCAAAATTGCGTAAAATCTCGTGTTGCTTCTGATGGAAAAGGAAAAACATTTTTGTATCGTTTTGATGTTGATACAAAATTAAATGTTTTAAAACAATACAACAAATGTGACAACCTAACTGGTGCTATTCACGGTGATACAATATTCTACTTATTTTCTTCCATTTATTTGGATCCACCTGAAATTTCTTCAAAAGAGTACGAAATGATAACTAAGATGATATCGCTTTGGACAAACTTTGCAACAACTGGCAACCCAAATAACCCGAATAATCCAAAAGAACAAGATTGGGTACACATTTCAAATGTAAAATATCCTTTGAATTGTTTAAATATTTCAGGAAAACAAATAGAAATGATATCACTACCTGAAAGTGATCGGTTAATGATTTGGGATACAATTTATAAAGATGCGAAGGTTCAAATGTTTTAATTTGCATTCAATAAATACAGAAATAATTTTATAATAAAAATAATTTTATTTATTTCACCAGTTTTCTTTTCCAACTGAACAAAGGCACTTTAAGTTCATTTCTAACTCTCATCGGTCACTAATCAACAAGCATGTTTAATGATAAAATTGCCTTCAAAACTTAATTGCTTAGAATTCTTTTTATGGCACAATTAGAAAGTATCTATTTTATTACTTCATCTTTCGTTTTATGTTTTTAAAACATCGTCCAACTTGTTTTCAAATTGTCAACAATCTTTTAATTTATGTTTCAACAATGTTATGCGCATAAAAGAGTTTTATCTATGGCATACTAAAGAGAGATTTACTAAAGTGATTCTGGTGGTTTACAAACTTTGTGAGAAATTGTTTACGATAAGTTTTAAATTCTTGGTTATATTTATATGTAGATAACTCTTCAGTCTTGCTAACTAATATTTTAACTCTCCTAAGTCTTCCATACATTATAATTTTAAAAATGGAGAAAATAGAATCGATCATTTATTAAGTGAATTATGAATTAAATAAAATAAGTGAATCAATGATCATTGATTCAGTTACTTGCTCTGTTGAACTTAAACCTTAGTACAGCCACTCAAACATTGTTTTACTGTATCAAAAATATTTCATTCTTCATTAGTACAGACATACATGCTTACCATGAATATTTAAATACAAATCTACTTAGTTCGCTTTCGTTTCAATAGTTCCTAATCGATATCAATGATATAATTCGTATGATATTTGTTAATAAATTTGTTGTCGTCGGAAAGTTAAATTATAAAAAATTAATCCTATTGAGATAAACCAAAGAGCTTAAGTGCGTTGAAAGCTGTTGAGAGCGCAATATCTTCAGGTTTCTTTTGCATGAATGCAGCTATTAATTCAACAAGTGCGGGAAGACAACAAGGTTCATTTCTTTGAAATGTGCAATATCTTAAAGGAAAAAAAAGTTGAAATAATTTAAAAAAAATTAATAAAGAAGTCAAACTTACCGATGCAAGAACATCAATGAGCGTTCAGTTAAACCTGACTTTACAGTTGCTGATAGTTTTGAAGCACGAGTATTTGGATACATGAATGGTGCATCACTTTCAACCAACAAACGATCAAGAGGTATGAGATTTGATTCTAAAAGTTTTCTTACAGAATTTTCAGATTTATCCTGAATTAAGAAATGTTAATTAAGTTTAGTAGATATTTAAAAAAAAGAATTTGCATTGCCAAACATACTTTACATAAGAATCCTGTGAGTCCTAAGTAAAATCCACTCTCTAAATAAAGATTTGCTTCTTCAATCGTACCCATAAAGCTTCTGATAATTTTAGGCGGAGTATTCGGAAAACTAATAAAATTTTTTTTTAAATAAATTTTCATCATTCAAAAGCTGCCAACAAACCTCGAGATTATTTCCATAACATCTTCTTGTGCCGATCTTTCATGAACCAGAATGGGTTTTTGTAAATCACATGCGAGTTTGATTTGACGTCGAAACATTTCTTTTTGTTGGTCACTGTCAGATACATCCCGATGATAGTCTAAACCACAAGGGCCTATGGCAACAACTTCTGGTTGTTGAGCAATTTCTTCAAATTCGATCCAACTACTTGGCTCTTCTATGACATTCTTTGAATCCATTGGATGTATTCCACATGATGAATAAATAATTCCTGGATAGATTCTTGTTAATCTTAGAGCTTCTTTACAACTTTTAACGTTGCTTCCGTGAACCAAAATTTTTTGAACTCCTGTGAAGACAACGATAAAAGATTGATGAGTTATTGTAAATAATGCGTTTCAAATTTTCTGCGAATTATCTATTTTTAACCTGTAGAAGCACCACAGATTTTGTATTTTTAAATAAACATCAAAAAAAGTGTAGCAAGGTCGTTTTAAAAGTTATTAAGTCTTTGTCGAAAAACAGTTTTTGATTTTCTTACCAGAATCTTTTGAACGCTTCAAGACCAAATCAAGATCACGAAAGAATTTTTTGTTTGTAAGATTCGCCCCACAATCTACAAGTGAAAAACAGATGACTAAATATTTGTGGAATGTCACCTACATACAGATAACAAATCATCTTACCAATCACAATAAGATTCTCATATAGTTCGCTCAAATTATTTTCTGTAACATTTTCAGCAGCCATATCGTTAAAAGTCAATTCAGCAATGTATTCTTTAACTTAAAATGTTTTTAAAACCTATAGAACTTATAATTAAATTATAATTAAAACTAGGAGATTATTTAAAGAAATTGTAAAGAAATGTACTGATATGGAGACAAGAAAAAACTACAAAACTCTAATCATAAATTGAGCTAGTAGGTAAAAGTTTATTATGAAAAATAGAGAAATATTTGTAATTAAGTATTTCCTACATTATTTAATTAGCTCAATAATTTTTTGTAACAAAATCATGTTGGTTGCTTCTTCTTTAATAAATTAAACAACATTGTCACACATCACTGACAAAAGTCGGTCACAAAAGAGTGTTTAGTAAAATCTCCACAGAAAAATTCAAAATAAAATACAAAAAGAAAGATTTTAGTTTTCTTTAAGGCATTCTGTTAAATTAATTTTATTGTCATGTATCATTACATTTTTAGTGACAGATTGGACAAACTTTTAATGTGAAAAATGTTTCGTGAAACTAAGAAATTTGAAGAGTTAAAGAAAAATTGATATTTTCTGTAAAAAAAACTCGAAACTTCTTTTAATTATTCTCATCAGACTTGATTTAAGTTAAGACAGAACTTATGATATGAAAATTGCAATTCTCCTTATTTTCATTGGTGTGAAGAAGAGAACTAAATAGTGAAAGAAGTAATAAATTGGCAGTGAAAAAAAAGGATTTATTTAGACAATCGATAAAAATATTAAAAACAATATTTGGAACAAAATATTTCAGTAGAATTGCATAATTCTTTCAGTGACCTTTATTGTAGTGTTGAACTCTCTATGAATGAAGCGATAATATAGTGAAAATAAATATCAGTAAAATAAAATGGGCAATTCAGTGTTTCGACCTGGTGGGCTCTTGTTAAGCGTTAACCGAGACAACGCAAAACTTTCAGAGTCAACTGCATCCAAAATCGAAACGCTGTTTGATGTTCTGAGAGCAAATCCAAAAATATCAATTCAAAGATTAGAGGCACTTCTACTCCAAATACCTAAGGCAAGATTAACATCAAATTAACTTAATTTTCAGTTCTTTATCAACTCGATGTTTGTTTATGCTTTTAGCACGAAAACATCTTAACAATTCATGATAATCTCGGGTATAATTTACTTCAAAAAAGTGTTGGACTTAATCACATCGAACTTGTTAAATGGATTCTAGCTCGACCACATACTGATGTCAATCGTTTTCCTTGTTCACTTCCACTTCACATAGCTTGTGTTAAAGGCAACATTGAATGTGTTGAGTTGTTGTTAAAACACGGTGCAAGATTAGACACAGAGGCACGAATGTGCTTTCCCTGTTTGCATTCACATAATTGTGAAGAAGTTGGGAAATATAAAGGTGAACCCGATAGTGTCGTCTGTGATCGACCAACAACAAAACTTCAAAACTGCGTCAGTTATGCTATCGATGGTGATCAAATAAATGTTCTGAATATTTTATCGCAAAAGATGGAAGAGCCATGGGGCGTGTTATTTCGAGGTAGAAAACCATTACTGCATTTAGCTTGTGAACGGGGTGCATGGAAATGCGTTCAACAATTAGTTACCACTCGATCCGATGAAATAAATCTCATGAAAGATGAATTCTACCCAATTCATCAAGCAGTTTTACACGATGGAAAGTTTCTTGAGTTACTTATTCAACATGAAGCTATTACAACGGTTAGAACGTCAACACAACAAATGACACTTCTTCATGTTGTCATTCTTACAGCAAGAAAATCAGCTGACGATACGCTTAATACTATTAGAATCTTATTGGAACGTGGCTGTAAAGACTTAATTAATGAACCTGATTACTTGGGCAACACTCCACTCCACGCTGTTATTGTGAGATATGCGCTTGAAGAAGCTCGTTATGGATACGATAAATGGAGTAAATATGACATCCTTAATTTAGTCAGATTCATTCTTCAAAATGGAGCAAAGCAAAGTATCAATCAACCAGGGAATAGCGCATTGGCTTGCGTTTTTCGTCATATTCGTGATTGGGAAGTTTGCTATGAGCTTGTGAATATGCTGATTAAAGAAGATGGAGATCCTAATATTGTTGGTAGAGATGGTTCAGTTCCTTTGATGGTGTGTTTAGTTCCATTAATTAACAAAGATCCGCTTCATTCTTTTACTCATACAATGAAGGTTTGTTAATTTAATTAATTTGCCATTACTTTAAAAATATTAATTTGGAAATCTTTTATAGGTATTTTATCTTAATTGTATTCGGATTCTGTTACAACATGGCGCAAATCCAAACTGTTCCTATCGTTCCAATTTGACGCCTCTTCATGTTCTCATATTTACAGTTAGTGAAAATTTCACTGTCAGTGTTAATTGTGATATTCAAAAGCGTGCAAATTTTGACTTTATTAAAAATATTCTACTTCTTCTTTTACAACACGGATTGGATTGTAATCTGACATCACAACACATTTTACAATCAATCATGGAAATGGTTCAAAATGTTCGAACTGTTTCAACTGATATTCTTTGTATTTATGAATTAACTCTTACAATCCTACAATATGGAGCTGATCCAAATGTGATTTTAAATAGCAAGCAAGTATCTGGATCGATGACAGCTGTAAGTGAAGCATTAGCTAGTAGCAGTAGTCAAATGCGACATTTAGCAGCACCAGAGAACAACCTCAACAACGATAATATGAGAAATTCGTTCCGAAATAATGCAAGAAATTATATTCTATTTTACTATATCATGCTCATTACCAGAAAAGAATTTATTCTTACTCAACCTGATCGTCATTATACGAAAATTATTTATCTTTTCTACTACACCATGCGCCATGAAGTGCTCTATAGTTGTCTCAAAAGTCTTCATAATCTTTTCATTGTCCAAGTACCAAACAAATCCACAGAACATTTATTTAATTTAATATCGCAGCTCTATCGTAAGCCGCGAAGTCTTAAAGAAATATGTCGTGTGACAATTTATGAGAGCTTAAATCGAAAACTAGCCAACAATATCAATCGCTTAAATATGCCATTACCAATTAAAGATTATGTCTTGAATTTTGAACAGTGAGAAATGTCTAGAAAATTGAAAATTTAGGAATCTTTTCAAATAAATCCCAGTGGAGCTGATTTTTATTTTCTTTTAAGTGAATTCGACTAAATTTTACATAGATGCAATCTTCTATTAAGTTAACAATAATTAATTGAATGTTTCTTGTTACATGGCAATTGATAATCAAACCTAAATAGATGAAATGTTGCTCCCACCTCAAATTAAAAATTTATTTGCTCAAGTTGTTTATCATTTGTGATTATTGGCTTCGAAAAGATTCTAAATTTGAGCGGAAAATCTCATAAATATTAAATTAGGTATTTGTAGAAGAAAAAAGGTGAAAAGATAAATGCATAGAAATTTAAGGTAAATCAGATTGGTGGAATTTTTGTTAAATAAATTATTTAAAGGATTTCAAATAAAGATTATTATATGAAGAAAAATAATTGGATTTGCTTTTTTAATCTTTGGAAACCTTTCAGGCATTTATTTATTTAATTATTTTTAATTACAAAAACCAAATGAATTTTTTTTCAAGTTTTACTCCTTTCCCAACTGCCTCAGTTACATTTTTATATCCATTGTTAACAAGAAGTTCGTGGAGTTCTCTTTTAATTTTATTTACAACCGGTGGGCCTTGGTACATGAAACTCGTGTATATTTGAACTGCTGAAGCTCCAGCAAGAATTTTTTCATAAGCATCTTGACCATTGAAAATTCCTCCCGAGCCTATAATTGCCACTTTTCCTGAGGTCAATTTATAAACATCTTCAATCATTTTCGTGGACTTTTCACGCAAAATTTGTCCACTTAAGCCTCTATCTTCATTTTTATTTGTACTTTTCAAAGAGTATCTGTTTTTGGTAGCGTCTGAAATAATAAACCCGTCAACTTTGTACTTGTTTTTCTTCGTCACATTTATGATTTCTTTTAATTCTTCATAGTTCAAATCTGGTGATAATTTGATAAATATTGGACGTTGCTTTTCAATATCAAATAACAATCGCGCTTTGCGAACTTCTTCAGTGTATTCTTCTAAATGACTTCTTTGTTCTATATTTATGACTAGATAATTTGCTGTAGGACTAAATACTTTCACACCCATAGAATAGTCATGGATAGGATCCGACCATTTATTTCTTCCCATATTAACGCCTATTATTCCTTCGTATTCTATCTTCCTTCTAAGATATCGCATATTCGGAACAACATACTCGTGACCTTGAAATGTTTAAGTTGTTAAGAGAAATCTATGAAAAAATCATGATAATTAAACCTTTGCTGGCGTAAACGTGTCTATGTATAATGGTTTTGTCTTCGTCAAGGTTGAATACGCTTGGTTTAGAACTCCCTGATTGCTCTTCAGGACAAACACTTCCAATTTCAACAAATCCAAATCCTAAATTGTGTAAGCTTTTAATGGCTTCCCCATCTTTATCAAACCCTGCAGCCAAACCCAAAGGATTTTTCAACTTTATACCACAAATTTGTGTATTCTGAAAAGTTCAAATGTTATCAATTAAAACTTTTAAATACTTAGAATAAAAAGTCTCACCAACATTTCGGGATCTTCATATTTATTTGGCGGCAATAAATTCCATTTGCATGCAAACATAACTATTTTGTGTGATGTTTCTGCATCTGCAAACTTTCTTGTGATTGGCATTGCGATATTTTCAAAAAACTTCTCGTCATTTCTGTAATAAAATACGCTTCCGAATATGACAGCACTTGAACTGGTTACTGTGAGTAATGATTTCAATTTTTGAATAAATTTAGTGCTTGTCATTATCACTTTTGCCTTAGTTTAGGCTTTATTTAAATATTTTAAAGTTTTTTCTTAAGTCTTAAGCTTTGTTTACGAATTTTTTCTTCATAACTTCGAGGGGATTCCGAAGAAGATTTTCAATGGAAAAAAATTGACCTACTTGAATACCCTGTAAACGATCAGATGTTCGCGAGAACAGCATTTCTGTATGTCGCGTGTGTGAAACAGTATGATCAAGCTTTGTGCATTATAAACTTTAAAATAAGATTTCTTGACTGCAACAAGTTGATTTAAAATTATAAACTTTATTTTTAATGACTTATTTGTGACTTTGTTTCTTAATTTTTATTGAAGAATAAGAAATGGGCAACTTCTTGTCTTTGCCGACAAGATTTCAATCTCTCCTTAATTTAACAAATATTGTATCACGGAAAAGAAAACTATCATCAACAACAAATTCTTCCAGAGATCCTTATTCACCAGAAGTCAAGAGGTTTGTTGATATCATTATTAAAAATTTTAACAAGAATTTTTTAAAGAATAAAATTTCTTATTTTGGTTTTCAAGGTTTCGTTTTGATAATAATTTGAAGCAAAGATCAACTGACTTTAAAGCTGATGTTGTCATTAATGCTTTCGACCGGAAATGGCCATGTAATAGAGAAATTTTATGTCAAAGCAATTTCTTTAAAACATTACTAAATGGATCGTTCAAAGAATCAAAACTCCAAGAGATTGATCTTTATATGACGGATGATTTGATAAATGAAATATCGTTTCAAAAACTACTAAACATACTTTACCATCAAGAATCGTTTATATCCTCAGACATCATATTTAATGTAACTGTTACAGCGCAATACTTCCAAATCGATTCTCTTGTTGACTTTTGTGAGGATCAAATCACTGAAATGATAAAAAGTTCAAATGCCATCGAAATTTATCATTTCTCGGATCGCTATTATCTTAAAAAGATAAAAGACAAAGTGTTCGATTGGATGCTTCTTCGATTATTTCCAGTAACATGTTGGGATCAGTTGAGTTGTCTCTCGTTGGAATTAGCAACAAAACTCATCTCACATCCTAGGTTAGTTACATTAAATGAAATGTACTTGTACTTGGTATTGAAAATGTTAATTCAAATCGATTTAAACGGAACATATGTAGAAAATCATGACGAATTTTATAGTAATATTAAAGAGAACATGGTTCCATTTTTACTGACTGAAAAAGGATTAAAATTTCGTACAGCTTTTGAAGCTCTAAAGTTAGGAAATATTCTGGTTAGAAAAGAAAACGTCGAAATGATAATGCAAGATAATATCATTCCACGATCCATGATTTATGCTTCAATTTATAAAAATTGGATGTCTTTAATTTCAATTGAATCGCATAAAAATTATGGCCCATCAAAAGAATTAATCACAGAAAATGATTTTGATAATCATGCAATGAGATTCGCTAAAGTGATCCATCAACCTGATTTTCATTGTTGGAAATTTGCTGGATTTTGTTTTGCTTTTGATTTGGCATTGTTTTTTGATGGAAGAACTTTAATTATCAAACGTGTTCATCAATTCAATAACGAACAAAGAGTTTCACATACGCATTTATTGCGAAGCATCATGTTACGTGTTGATATTGTTGAAGTTCACAGCACAGACACTAATCGACAAAATGATATTCAAACATACAAAATGACACTAAACGAAGAGATTTCCTTAAAAAAGCTAAACAGAGAACCAAAATATCCTTGTAGGATAAGCCTTGAGATTCTATTCCATATTCCTTATGTCAACAATTTAGGATTAGAGCAAATTTAGTAACTAAGTAAAAGAAATTTTGTACTTTTCATTGACATATTCGTAAATATCTAGATTTGTAGGTTTTTTTTTCAGATGTGCAAATAAGCAAGTTTGATTGAATAAAAATTAATCATCAAAGTGCAAAGATTAAATATGTACACATTAATGTTATTCATAATTAGATAAGCAAGTTTGACCTATTCAAGATGTGTTGAAAATGTTAAACAAAAGGAAATAAATCAATAATTTGACGTTTTTTACTATTTAATTGTCTATCATAAAGTGTATCAAGGGAAACAGTAAAATAGCAATAAACAAAAAGTTCAACTCAAACTTTTTCCCGCAATTGCACGGAATTTTTCCAGCCTTGGATTCACATACGCAAACTTCAATCTCGTGACCATTTTTCATTTGTTTGTAGCATCCTTGGCTGACTGCAGTCTCATTTTCTATGTTAACTTTTGTGCACAAGTATGTGATATTTTCGACTAAAACAAATAATGAAATTCCAATAAGAAAAAGAAAACCTCAAACTAAATTAAAAGTCAAATAAGATTCTTTGTTTCATAAAATTATTTAAAACTTACTTGCGCCATTAAATTTGTAAGAAAATTTGGCACAAACTTCGCCTCTAACTAATCGGCATGCAACTTGGATGGGCTTGTTTTGGTATTTATTCCAGATGTAATCTGTGTCTGGTATGTTACTATTGTCTAAATGTTTGAGAAAGAATTCATAAGTATCAAAATTATTGTCTCTATTGCTTCAGTTAAGAAAATCACTCAACTTGTTACGACCAATGGATGAGTACAGGGAACAGTTTTGTCTTTAACAATATCACTACATGTTGCATTTCTAAATTTACTATCTTCGTTATACTTTGGTCCTAGCCAGGTGAATCTGAAGCAAAATGCTTTATCAACGGTTGTTTTATTGTCATTATCAATAGCTAGGATTTCACATGATACTAAATAAGACAATGATAACATCGATATGAATTTTAATATTCTCTGAACATGGAGCATGACTTATGTTATTAATTTCACTCTTTATATGAGAAAACTTTTTCTTTGTTCCTAACTTTACAGTATAAAATTTTAAACTAGCATCAATTCAAGCAATACAAGTAATAGAATTTCGATTTTTACTATCTTATCTATGGAAAAAAATGCGATTGATGAAAACAAGCTTTCAAAAGCAAATAAAAACACGACAAACACAACAGAGTAAGATTTCAGGAAAATGTAAATTCATGAGGGCGATGAAGTCATCACAAAAGCAATTAAGTATCCAATACCCAAATTAAATGTATTATAATTTATAAATCAAACATAATATCCAGGAACAATTGAAGAATAATTTGTTTACAAACTTGGTTCATTCATTTGGAACTCATTCATCTAGTTCATTGTAGATTATTTTTTATTTTGTGTTACTTGGGAAATCAAAAACATAAAAGTTTTAATCGAATAGATAATTCTTAAGTCTAGGTAGGACATTTTTCCTACCTTTAAAGAACAAGGAAAACATTTGTAATTATCAAGAATTTAAAGCTTCGGAGCGAAGCTTTTATTTGTACACCGAATGAGCATAAACAATAAAATAAATAAATAAATAAAATAAATAAACAATTGAACTTCTACAAAAAAAAGATTCTGAATAATTATTCAAGATGTTTGAAATCTTTCAGTAAAAGGAGACATGGTTATTAAAAATCTGAAGTTGCACCTCTCTCTTATCGAGAAACCAAATGGAATTACCAACCAACGTGCCTTTTCTCAGATATTCGCGTCTTCTCTTTACATTACATTCGCTCAAGTCTCTTTCAAACGAGTTGAGTATTGAAGTAAGAAATCAAGTAGAAATCTCTTCTCACTGACCAATTTCAAAAAGTTAAACTGGTATAAAGCTAAACCTCCAATGAGCAACGACTTAGTCGAGTTTGCACTTCTGCATAAGTCGGGTGTTTTGCTGCCGTGTCTTTGTAATTTATCAAGATTTTGAGAGTGTAAATTGCAAAGAAAACTTGCAAGCAAAAATTAAACTCGTGTTCTAGATTTCAAGTTTTAAATGTCGTTTTGAAGCTGTAAACATTTAAAAACAAAACAGTGCAAAAATTTACTGTCTTGACTTTGAAAAGCAGTATTGTTGTTTCTGTCAAAAATATAAAAGATATTTATACGAAAAAAAGTTAGAGAAATATCTAAAATAAAATATTAACAAAAATTGACCAGGAAATTAATTTATTTAAAAAAAATCTCTGTTAATTGAAGTGTATAAAAAATTATAAGGAAATCTAGAAAATCTCAACATCAAAATGACTCCCAAGCCAGAAAATACTCAAAGTTATACTTTGGACAAAGAAAATAAAGCAAGCTACACAAATAAAGGCTTTGTGAACAGCGAAAAACCTGTAATTCCTCAAATTGTGATAACTGATGAAGTGAAACTTCAACCGGCCGCTCAACCAACACAAAAAGTGATCGATTTCGATGATCTTCTGCCACATATTGGCGAGTTTGGACGATATCAGAAAATACTTTTCCTTCTCATGATACCATTTGCATTCTTTGTTGCTTTCGTGTATTTCTCACAAATATTTATAACCCTCGTACCTGATGAACATTGGTGTTTTGTGCCCGAGCTAGCAAATTTACCAGTTGAACAAAGGTGATTTATACGCACTAATTTTTGTGAAAAAAAAAGTTATTCTTAAAAAAATTACTAACTTTTAATGGATGTGCTTAAAAATGGCGTACATAATGATCATGTTTGTCAGGATTTGACCACATAATGAGTACATCGATTTTACAATGTCAAAGTTAGCAAATATTTATTAAAAAAAGTAATTTACACTCCAAGGAAGACTCAAGTTTTTTTTTTGGATAATAATCTTTTACACTTATGTTCGTTTCCGAATCATTAAGAAGTAACTTTGAATATCAAGCATATAACCATGAAGATTCAACACTCAGACGTACATTTTCAAGTAGATATGCGTCTGCATAATTACAGTAATTAATTAGAAAAAAATATTCTAGTTTAACATGTTTTCGTATCGCATTCACCACGAGTTGATAAGACACAAGATTTCTAAGTATCTAGGATAAAAATACTTTTTCAATCTTTTCTTCAATAACCAACAAGTTGTCAAGATTTTTCTCATTTAATGTTATGAATTTCATAATAAAAAATGAAGTAGATACACATTTTGCATATTTTGAAGGGCAGACAAGGCGGAAACAAAATAGGAAAAGAAATTACTGAAAATTAATTTTAATTTGGTAACAAATGACCTAAAAGCCTTTTTGTTTCACTTAACTTTAATTGTTTTCAGCACTTTAAAGATTCGAAATAATTCTTAATGGTTCAATGATCAATTGATTTTAATTTTCGCACTCTTAATCGGTTAACGAATGAATTTAAGTTGAACTAATCATTCTAAAGAACATAAACACAAAGTAATAGGAATCGTTTATAGTGCGGAACCATGTTAAAATCGATATAAAAGATAATTCAATAAGATTCTTATTTGAAAAGGCTTTAAATAATTACAAAATAGAATCAAGTTATCCGCAAAAAAGTTTTTGTTATGCGAGACTTTAAATACGTTTAAACTTGTTTGCTTGAATCGTCATCAATATGTGAGCATGTATTGCTCGATAAACTTGAGAGATTATCATCACATTTGAGACGCAAATAAGAAGCCTCAAGAGTGTCATCAAATTTGCATACTTTTGTATTCTTTTTGGAAATTCCATTCTTGCAATAAAATCATAACTCAGCTATCAGATTATTATGTTAATTGAATGTTTTCAGTTTTCCTTCTTGATGATTCACCATCAGGAATATTATTTGTAATGCTTGCGAAATTAAAATAACATTTGAAAAATTTTAAAATTCATTCAAAAGTCTCCTACCGATGACAAATCACAAACCAAGAATTGAAGATTGTCGTTTCAGAATCGTACTAAAGTAACAAATTTTCTTCTTCTTATCTAAGATATTTAATGTAAATGAAATTTCAAATCACTAAAAATATGAACACATTAATCAAAATTTTGTCAAAAGGAAAATAATTGAAATAATCCAACTTATAATTTAATTGCCTAAGAATTTGTGGTTTTGATTATTAAGTTAGCTTTTAAATTATAAATTTAAGTATAACTAGATAAATATGTCAGCCCTAATAACGCATTTGACGCTATAACGGCGTGTTCGCCATGCATGTGTTTACAAACAACATGACATTATCTCAGTTATTACATTATTATATTTAGCCGACATATTATTTTCTGGGTGTAAAAATAATTGTCTATCTCCGTGATCTAACCAACAATGAGATGCATCTATGAGCATCAAACTGACACGAGATTGATAGAACTTTTTTCGCATTATTTTTACTTAAACTTGACCCAAATGAAAGCCTGATTACTTACAGTTTTTTCATGAACATGTGTGCTTACAACTTAATTGAGTTATTTTTAACATATGCACCGGATTTTAATGTGATTATAAAATGTTGAACTTGAAAAAGTTAGATAATAATTTTCAAAAAGGTGATTTAAATATCTTTTATTATGTAGTACATCAAACAACAACTAAAACAGGAAAGAATGAATAATTATATTAACTTAATACTTTCCTGTTATGACAATTTATTGTGCATAACAATCATAAGAAAATACTGAATGGCGAAAATATTTTATTAAATGAAATGACACTTGTAAAAGTTTAACATTTTTATTAAATTAATGGACATTTTTAGTCATCTAAATAAAGGGTGGCTTGGCACACCTGTTTAGAGTGCATACAACGAATTAATAAATAAAATGTTGAACTCTGTCTAATTAAATTTCCAATATTTATTTTTTAATTGATCACATAAGTTGGTAGTGAAATTTCAATAGATGCAAAAACGAAACACATTTTCGTTAATGGATACTAAATCAAAGTATTCAGATAATTAATAATTGCGATCATGGTTAACAGTATTTCTAGACTTTACTGGGATTTTCCAAGCCACACTTGAGCTTTTTTTATTTATTTAACGAGAATGAGTCAACTGACATAAAATTGTTCGCTACCACTTCACGTCTCTTAAATATTAATCAAAAATGTTTCATGTAAAGCGATTAGTTTTCATTAAAATTGCAATACTGCAAAATTATTTGTTTCCTTTCTTCAAATTGATCATTGTTTAAAGCGACTAAAAACCTGTTGAACTTGAAATAATTTTTTTTCCTCTCTAGAATGTATTTCCTAACAATTTCTAACTGTTCAAGAAACATTTGTTCACGCCGAAGAATTGCAGCGGAAATTTTTACTTCTCTCAACACTTAACGTTGAAAATTACGAGATTATTGTAAATTCTTGTTCTGTTGCTAAGATTTATTTCTCAGCACTACAAAGTCATAATGACAAAAACATTATTTGACCTCTGTTGAGTGGAACTGTTAAAGATCACTTGCTTTATTGATGTTATTAACTATGCTTGATATATTTCTAAAGAGCAATTACAAAAGTGTCTTTGTGAATAAATTTTATCTTTAATTCTTTTGTTTTAGACTCGCGTTAGCAATACCACGTGATAAAGATGGGTATGTCAAATGTTCAATGTATGCTGTGAATTATACAGAGATACTTCAAAAAGGAATAATTAAATCTGACTCTTCATGGCCGACCCAGCGATGTAAATATGGATGGGAATATAATTTCACAGAAATTCCTTACAGCACAATAGCCACAGAGGTTTGAGAATGTTTAATATCACTGTTGACATTTTATTAAATTCATTTTATCCGAATTCAGCTTGATTGGGTGTGTGATAACGATCACTTGCCAACACTTTCTCAATCAATTTTCTTCCTTGGTTCAATTGTTGGAGGTCTTCTCTTTGGATGGATAGCTGACCGTTACGGACGAATTCCAGCTCTGGCTGGCTGCAATTTAATGGGTTTTATAGCAGGTAAATTTTATTTAATGTAAATTAGTTTTTCATTAATTGAAATGACATATTAACAGGTGTAGCGACAGCATTCGCCTCAAACTTTTGGCAATTTAGTCTCTGTCGCTTTTTTGTTGGATTTGCATTTGACAACTGCTTCACGATGATGTACATTTTAGGTAAGACAAATTTTGTTGTCATAGGTCATAATAAGAACAATTTGCTATTTTGTTACGGCTTTCATTGTGAATATAAATGAAATGAATGAATCACGTTTCTATTGTTTTAATTCACGAGAAGAAAATTCGCATGAATTGTTCAAGGTTGTTGGCCTCACGATCGTATTTTACTTATATTCTTATGTGGTTATTAAATGTTCGCGGTAGGAAATTAATAAAACAAGATTTATGTATTAAATTTCAATTTACATGCACATTTCCCGAAGTCATTGATTCATGTTTGATTGTGGCTACTATAAATATAACAATTCAATTAATTCAGAATCAATCACATACCTAATTGTTGAAAGTTTTTTTTGCTTAAATTTTTTGACCATGGCCAGTCTATTAAATTTATGCTATTGATTTACTAATTTTAAATGGAATGAATTGGAAGTTGTACACATGCAAAAAAATTGTACAGAAATTGTAATTTAAAGAAGTGTTTGGGCCATTAACCTGAAGACTTAACAAGGAAATACGAAACATATTCTAGAAGTGATGTCTTGAAAGATTCTTTGTAACTTCTATCGTTCATTAATTCTACTGGCATTGACACTTACCATGCACTTGATAATCTCATCAGCTGGTATTAAAGTCTTTGGTTTGCTATTAAAGCTAAATCTGTTTAATGACATTGAAGAAATCACTTGATGAATTAGCCTGACAGCAGATTGCTACCCTGGCAATAAGATTAATGAAATGAAACATGAAAGTTTTATGTTTTCAATTCATCTTGTGAAGTTATCAATAGTTGAAGTACTGCTGTTGTATTTATTAATTACATTTATATAATTATGATGTCAAGATCAAGCGAATTTAATCTGTGGACATTTACTTATGCGACATTTTAATACTTATTTAAGTTCAATCGACAAGTTCAATACCATGACCACAAACCAAATGCTTATTAAAGTATTATTCTTATTTTATGAAGTTAATTAATTGTACACATTTTATGAACATTGTTGAGTTCATTAAAACATAGTCATAAATTTGTTTAGACATATTGAGGAAAGCGATTGTTCTATTTTTTATTCATTTATGTAAAATCGGCAAAAAATTTAGCACAAATTTGTAGCAAATAATTAATTTTTTAAAGAAACAGCAAGGAAGTATCTAAGAATATACAAAGTTTTAAGTTTGTTTAAAGTCTGACATGAGTTATAGATATTTAGTATTTTTAGATAATTAATCGTAAATTTAAAAAGCTCTTAATGAAACTAAATAAACTAATAGTTAAAATTGCACCTTTTGCAAAGAATTTTTTCAAACTCGACACCTAACTAACTACGTAGGTTTATATCTGTAGATAATAATTGCAAAAATAATTGACTACTAGAAAAATCAGGAGTCGTGTAGCAGATGACAAATGTAAAAATAATATCTTAGTCACGATTTTGTTACTGTTTCCTATTGAGAAATCGAAATAATTTAATTAAAAAATTTACATTAGTGGCAATAAACAATTTCTTCATTGGATCATCGAAACTTTTTCTATCCTGATTATGATTCATAAGCTATTAGAACAGATTTATGTAACAGTCTTTATAACGCTTTAATCCGGATATCCCTGAATCAATGACAACCATTCATTTATTGACATCAAGTTGTTTAAATTATTCATCTTTTCTGACATGTGATGTACATTCATACATTCATACTTATTAAATAAATTTATAGTCCTTTATGTAAATGAAGTTTTCTCAGGTAATTATCTTTTTTATTGTCAGAATTTTGGTTTGAAACTTCAATTTGTATGTACCTGCAAAATAAATTTGTAAACGTGTTGACGTAAGCGTCTGAAAGATAAATAATGAGTTGAACTATTTCAAATAGCACGTGTTCTAAATGTTGATAATCAAATTTTTATTCGTTTTGATGTTCGCCTTCAACAATTTAGTTCAGCTTTGCCAGATGTTACTAGATATGTATTACATATTATTAAGTGTCTACTTATCCGTCGAAATATTTATGAACAACTAATCACATTCTCAAATGTCAATTCGTTATTAATCTTCTGAATTAATTTGTTTAATAGGAAGAATTAAATTTTTATCGTTCTGTAATTCCAGTTCTTGAATATGTGGGACCAAAATGGAGAACATTTGTCGCAAACATGTCAATTGCAATCTTCTTTACCATGGCTTCCTGTGCCCTTCCATGGATAGCTTATTACCTTGCTGATTGGAAACTATTTGCAATTGTCACATCAGCACCTTTGTTTTTAGCGATTTTCACACCTTTTGTTGTACCAGAATCTGCAAGGTGAGTTAAAGTAAAGAACATTTTTTGTCTCTTTAATTCATTGTATTCTCTTTGCATTTAAGGTGGCTTGTGTCGCAAGGTCGCATACCAAAAGCTCTCGGGATTCTTAAGAAGTTTGAAAAAATGAACGGAAAAAATGTTTCACCTCAGATCTATCAAGATTTTTCAGATAGTTGTGCAAAAATGCAAGAAGAAGAAGCAAGCAACTCGAACTACTCTTTGTTGGATCTTTTCAAAACACCAAGACTTAGAAATATCACAATTCTACTTATTATAATTTGGATGGCGATTTCCCTTGTGTTTGATGGTCATGTGCGAAATGTTGGATCACTTGGTTTAGATTTTTTCATAACTTTTACTGTTGCGGCTGCAACTGAGTTGCCAGCTGACACGGTGCTAACATTGACATTGGATCGATGGGGACGAAGATGGTTGGCCTTTGGAACGATGGTTATGAGTGGAGTTTTCAGTTTACTTGCTGTTTGTGTTCCTGTTGGAGTTTATTCAGCTACTTTGGCAATTCTTGGTCGATTCAGTGTCAATATATCGTATAACGTTGGCCTTCAATACGCTGCTGAACTTTTACCGACAGTTGTTCGAGCTCAAGGCGTTGCATTTATTCACATTATGGGATATGTTGCAAGCATTCTCGCACCATTCGTAGTTTACCTTTCACATATTAGCACTGAATTGCCTTTAATTGTCCTCGGGATTTTGGGAATTTTAGGCGGTTTTCTGTCACTTTTCCTTCCCGAAACATTAAATCATGAACTTCCTCAAACGTTAACTGATGGAGAAGAATTTGGAAGAGGTCAAGGAATGTGGGACTTCCCGTGCTGTGCGAAAAAATTGGAAGATGATGATGAAGTAAAGGAGTGCAATCAATTTAAGAGAGCTTCAATCGGTCATGCATCATTGAGAGCATCATCCAGAGGTGAATACAGTTCAAGCATGCTTCAGAGGTCTACTCGCTCTCGTGCTTCTTACAAGTCAATCAACACAAGATTATGATTTGAAATAAATGAGAATCATTGAATGCATGAATAGATATCATCATTCGAATTTTATACTCATCTAGTCAGATCATTGTTGATCAAAGATATGAATTTTTATGATATGACATGATGGAACAAGATTTACTATTAAAATATGTAAATGTGCTCATGTATCTCAACTGTTCCAAAGGATTATCTAAAAATTTCTCTTGTCGACTTTCCTATCGTTTCAACGATTTTTATTTCATATTTAAAAGAAATCAAAATAATAAAATTAAAATGCTTACGACTGTATGATGGAATGTGAATGTAAGACATAAATTCTGAAATGTAGCAATGCATGACTACTTAAGTAATTAAGAATTTTCAAAAGAAGTTCCCTTGCCTTTGATTTTTATTTAAATAATTTTAAAATACTCGCCTTTTCATCCTGTAAATATTTATTTTATACTTTTTCAATAAACACATTTTTACATAAACTTGAAAATTAATGATTATGAAATAAAATCGTCGATACAGAACACAAATATTTTGATTTAATAAACTTTCACTTTCTAAGATTTCCTACAATCATAACTACAATCAGAACTTCATTCTAAAGATATCTAATAAAAAAATAAAACAATTTAAGCTTTCTTCATTCTTGTTGTCAACTTAACTTTATATTTCAATACTTTAAATCAAAATAATTTGAAATTCATCGAATATGCTATTAGAATATAAATTTGACTTTCTTTGACGACAGCAAATCTATTTATGGCGACAGCAGATAAATTTCTTTTGAAAACATGTTACACACACAGCATGCAAAAGCCATCATCTTACTGAGAGATGAAGTGGGAGTCACTTGAAGTTTTAATTTCTTATCGATTCGTTATGAATGTGGTGAAGAAAATATTTTAAACATGAGTTCATAAGTGCTAAATGCATGGTAAAGTTTCCGAAACTGGTATTAACTTCAATCACTTAAAGCTCCAATTAATGTTAATAAGTAAATCGATTTGTGAAAATCCTACATAATCTGCATACTCGATAATGGAACTTGTTTTAAGGTCGTGTAGACAATATTTCAGATAAAGGTGGAAAATCCTATTTGATAGTACCAGTCACGTCTGCGTAATATCACTGGAGTTTTACCAGTAGACGTGACTAATATAACGAAATATGAAAGTTTTTCTGTGATTTTTTATCACTGTCGTCATTTACTACAAACCTGATGTTGTTACTGGGAAAAGGTGACGATGTGGTTTTTATGTTATGTTGACTTGTTATCTTGCGAACAACACATCTGTTGAATGTAAAAACATATTAGACACTCATAAGTAGACACAGGAAATTGTTCTGTCAAAATGTATTTGATCCACAATTTATTTCTCTTGTTTTCTTTTTCAATTTTAATCATAAAAGAAATATTGACGCAAGAGATTTGTTGTCAAGAAAAAAAATCATGTAAATGATTCGCTCTTGTCAACAAGTTGATTCATTTAAGAAACTTTTACTCTCACTTTTCAACCGTAAAAACACCATGTCAACCCACTCACACCCGCCAAAGGAAATGAAAATGGTAAAAGCGTACGTAATATTACAGACTGTGTGCTTAGAGAATAAAATGTATTGAACCAACTGCTCAGATTTATTTTATATCGTCAGTATTCGTTCAACTGCCGATGGTGTTGGTTGATTTTTATTTATTGATTGCTTTGGACATTATAAAGGACCATCTTGGACATATGTAGTAGATTTTAACAAATTGAATTAAGTAATTCAATAAACACACCGACATAAATCGAACCTTCATCCAAATAAGAATTAGTTTTGACGTTAAATTTGAAACTTAAATATTTACATAAATTTTAATTAGACAATCAAAGAGCTTGAAAATAGAAAAAAATGAAAATTTTAATAACCTTGATTGTGCTATGTGTTGTGAACTTTGAGCAGGTAAAACAATAACACACGAGATGTTTCAATATGTGATTTTGTAACATCAATACTTGAATAGGCTTTTGGGTCACTAAGTGAAGAAGATATTCGAGAAATAGCAGATCTCGACGATCAATATCATTACAAAGAGTCGTTGCAGAATATTTTAATCCCACGAGTTGTTGGAACGAAACAATGGAAATCTGTGCAAAATTACATTGTTCAACAATTAAAATTAATGGAGCTAAATGTTGAACTTGATTCGTTTGAAGACAATACACCAATTTTTGGTCGAATGAAATTTGTAAATATTATTGGAAAATTAAATCCATCAGCGGATCATTTCTTGGTTTTATCTGCGCATTATGATTCAAAATATTTCCCAGAAGGAGAATTTCTTGGAGCAACTGGTAAATTTTAATTTAAATTAATCATAAAATAACTTCTAACATATGTGCGGTTGATTTAGATTCTGCTGTGCCTTGTGCAATAATGTTGAATATAGTCAAGACGACTTTACCTTACATCAAACAGTTACTTGAAGGTAAGAATTTGGGCTTAATGCTTATTTTCTTTGATGGTGAAGAAGCCTTCTTGGAGTGGACCGACAGAGATTCTCTTTATGGTTCAAGACATTTGGCACAAAAGTGGGAATTGACACCTTATAAAAATGGAACCGAAATTGATCGAATTGTGAGTTTATTGACATCAATTAAAACTCAAACATCCGACACATTTTTTGTCTCTTTCAGAATGTTTTAGTTTTATTGGATCTAATTGGAAGTAACAACGCAAGATTTGTGTGCACATTTAGAAACACTTGCAATTTAAATACTCGATTAAATGAAATTGAGAAAGTTTTAAAATCGACGTCATCCCTGAAGAGAATTCCCAATGGCCCGGCAAGTATTTTCCTTAAAAGCTATCGACAAACTGGTGTTGCTGATGACCACATACCATTCCTTGTACGAAAAGTTCCTATTCTTCATCTGATTCCACAGTCATTCCCAGTTGTTTGGCATACTAAATATGATGATGCACAACGACTCAATCAACAAGCAATTCTTAATTTCAATAAGATTTTCAGAGTGTTTGTGGTTGAATATCTTTCAGATTGTGCTGCTAATCCAGTGTCAAGAAAATGTAGATTTAAATAATTTTGAAGTGATATTTTTATTTAGTGTATTTATGTAACTTGAATTAAGATTCACAACGACCTCAACATAAAATAATCCAATTATGTATTAAAAACAAAGCAATTTTATCGTCTTTTTCTTCCAGCTCCGCCTTTCTTTGGCTTCCGATTGCCCATTGCACCTTTTGGCTTTTTGCTGCTGAACTTTTTAGCGTGCTTTGATTTACTTCCTGTCCTTTTCTTCTCAATCGGGTTCTTTTCTCGTCTGTATAAGTAAAAAAAGAACATGAAATTTAATATAAAAAATGAAAATTATTAAAAATTACTCTTCTCTGGCTTCTCGTTTTTGAATCTGTACTGCTTTGTCAACATCAATTTTGGGACGTTTGTTGAGAATTCTTTGAACAACTTCAATTTGCTGACTCTTTTCCTGGCTTGGATCAATTGTACGTTTACGTTTAGAACCGGGAATGAGTTCGCGAACGCCAATGCCTCGAGCATCTTTCTCTTTAGGAAGTTTTTCTTGAAACTTGCCTACAGAAGCTGTTGATGATTTGGCAATAGTTGCCGCCACATGAAGATCCTTTGCTGATGCTGATTCTTCACTCACAAATCCAGCACGAGGAACTTGAACTTTTTGTGCTCTTGCAATGTTTTTCATTCTTGCAATTTCATTCTTCGCTACTCGTTCACTCTTCAAGTCTTTCTTTTTCTGGAACATATCTGTCATAGGATCCAAATTTTGTGGAACTTCTAACACCCAATCTTTCTCTTTTTCAGCTTTAAATCGTTGGAATCCATAAGTTGCCACCCACTTTCCAAGTTCTTCATCCCAAACTTTTTTGTCTTTCTGTCGTTTTTTAATACCTTTTGCTTTCGCAAATTGTTCCCATTTTGTTGGAACTTTTGGCTGTGGAAGTTTGCGAGCTCTTGGTAAGGCAAAAGAGGCTTTTGGAAGTTTTGCTACAATATGTTCATCTAAACGTTCTGTTTGCAATTCCCAAATACCATTAACAAGCAATTGAACATTCTCACGAGTTAAATTCAATAAATACTGCTCCACATTATCCCTAAAATGTAAAAAATGTGTTTATGTGAAATGATATGTGGAATATATGTAACAAAACATACCTCAAAGCATTTTCATCAAAATTATTTGGATCGCTGATCATTAAATGTCCTAAATCAACTTTAACTTCTTCGTGCTTCTCTACATTGATGGTCTTATATTTTTCTAAATCTTTTGCTTGTTTGGCAAGCACCTCTTTAACAATATCCATAGTTTAATATCACAACAAATCTTGTTTCTATTGTTGCTTTTAAAAATGTGCTTGAAGCTCAGTGCTGCACTATTTAAGACATACGGTACGCAGGGAAACTAATGAAATTGAACCGTTAGAGTCACCCCTACGGTTCAAAAATCCTGAGCTTCAACTTTGAATCTATTTACCTAGATCGTTAAATTAATAAATAAAGAAATTATCATAAAAAATATGTTTGCATTGCAATGAAACAATCTGCTTAGGTATCATTTTTTATACTTTTATTCCTCAAAGTTATTAAAAAAACTTATTATCGTTTAATCGCAAGTAATTTATTACAAAAAAATTTGCGGCTGCGAGATCAAAATAAAACACAAACAAATCCAACTTTTATGAAAATCCTTTTCTGATGTCCTGACTCAAAGTAATCTCGTTCTCTGATATTTTCAAAAAATCATTATTCTCTCGCAACTTTATCCTAATACATTATCTTTAATTTCCTTACTCTCAAATCTAAATAATCAAAAAAAAAAAGAAGCTTAATGTCTCGGCGTTAAATCATCTTCTTAAATTACTAGCTTTACATTTCAAAATTTCTCATATAAAAAGTATCGCATTGATTCAGTTTTTTATTCCTTAAATCTATTATTTTATCTTAAAAAGTAAAGAAAAAGGAAAAAAATTGAGACGTTCTAAAATTAATTAATTTTTTGCGTAAACGTTTTTTCTTGAGGGTCATTTCTTGAGTTTCGATTAAATTTTATGTAAGACAAAAGAAAGTTAATGGTTAGTTGTGGTTGATTAAATTAGCTAAAGGAGCTGTTCGAAGATGAATATCAAATTTATATCTTAAAAATCTGCTTATCTTCTAATGCAATTAAATTTTATCATCTGTATTGAATGATTTTTATGTTTTTAGTTTTTTGATGTATCCAAAATTATCAGTTGATGTTATAGGCACAAACTACTAGGTTTTTATTTCAAGATATATGCTGATTCATACTTCAGTACTATAATTATAGATATTTATATAAAATACCTAACTTTTTAACCAAGAATTAAGATCGAAATGGTTAAAATTAAATCTGAAGTCGATATGAAAGGTTCTCATAAAGTTTATGCAAACAATTATGATTTGGAAACTTTTCAAAATAAATTTAATGCTAATTTCTTTTCTTTTAGGAAGAAAAAAAAATTAATATGTATTAAGTTTAAGAAAGTGAGAATCATTCATCATTCTCCTTGAAATTTTAAACATGAAAGATAATTTTAAATGAATTACGAAATTATAAATGTTGAAACAAAAAAAGACAAACTTAAATTGAAAAGAAGCAACATTGGAAGAGAATAGAAAAGGAAACAGGGGCAGGGTAGGAAACCAAAGATCAGCTTCAATTATTAATTAATATTACTTTAACTTATGACACTTGTCTTCGATTATGAATTCTTTTCATTAACCCATCATAATCAGATGGAAAACTAGTTTTGCCTTTTACAAAAGGTGGCTTATTTGCAATGGTGACCGTTTTATGCAAAACAAACAAGAACAACAATTAGGAGAGATCTGAAATGGAAAAAAAAAATTAAATTATTAAACTTATAAATTTACAAAAAATAAATTTACTTACAACTTGGTGCAGCTTCATATCGACGCTGAATTTGATCATACGTAAATTTCACGAAAGCATCGTACTGCTCAGCTAATTTATTGTTTAGAACTGCATCATATTGTTCACGCAACTTCTCTTCTCGTTCCTTGAGCATACGCTCACAAATCATTTGAACCTATAAATATTGAATGAAATAATTATAATAATGAAGTATTTAGAAGCAAATATAAATATAGAAACCTGTTTGAATGTGAACAGAGCCATTTCAGGATTTTTAACTGCTGTTGGTGGAGTGTCAGGACGACGTGGACTTTCAGCTCCCATTTCACTACCACTTGACTCCGAATCTTGCATTTGCTCAACTGTTTGCGAATTGCTGAACGATAATTGCTTTCTGCGGTGCAAACGTCGAATTTCTTCACGAATATTCTCAGCCATTTTCTCTGGTGTTAATTTTGGAGTGAAAGATGAAGCTTCTGCAAATGGTGATGGTGTTGGTTCCATCACTTTTACTGCTGAACTAGAAGACGTTGAAGGTGATGAAGGAGTGCCAAAAGGTAAGCATCTGCGACGTTTTGTGGGACGTTGACTGATCGACTCCCAATCTAAAGAACGTTTTAAAGTTGCACAAGCCATGACTGCAAACTCGATTCAGTCCTCACAAAAGTTTAAAAAATAAGCTGTAGTCTGAAAAAAAAACAAAATGTCTTTAATAAATTACAGAGAAAAACAGAGAAAAAATTATGTTTGTTCAGTTTTGTAAAGAATTTTGTTGAACACCCAAACTGGTTGAAAAGAAAAAAAAAAGTTGCACGCTGAACTCGGAAAACGTAAGAAATATCTAATTAATTTTATTTTAATTTTTTCAATGTGGAATGCTGGTCAGATAAAATATTGTCGTGTTCATGGTTCCCCTACATCGAAATATTCGAACCAAAGGTTCACATGGAAATAATACTGTAAGTTAATTCCTACTGAAGGTTCTTATCAGAAATTTTTAAAGCAGGTGCTAATGATAAAAAGAAGAAAACTAAAAAAATGTCCACATACAGTCAACTCGATTAAAAGATTCGATTAATTGAGTTCTTACTGTAATTTCAATGAAAAAATTTCTATTTTTGGGAGTTTTCCTATATCTTAGTCATAATCTTTTTCGATAATGATCAGTTTAAAGTGAGTAATTAAATTTCCTTGATAAAATTTCACATAATATGTAAAAAAATACTTAAAAAAATGCTCATTGAATTCAGTAAAGTACAATTGACAAAGAAAATTAAAAATGAAGATTTCAAGCTTTCATGGCCTTAGAATTAAATAAATTCAAACTTACATTAATTTATGTCGACAGAATTTGGTTTAACTTGACTATTTTATGGATAAAATGCTGTTATTTAAGATAAATATAATATTTTAATCTTTTACGAATGAATGGTTTTCGATCTTTTCACGGACTTTGATACCCCGTCATAAATATACTTGCATGCCCTTTCAAAATAGTAAACTGGCCCCCAATTATCTTAATCAAGTTTCGGACGGACAAATTTTTTCGGACGGATTATTTTTTTGTTACCCACGGAATATCGGCGCAATTGAAAATTGAATGTCGGTTAAAAATTACATCCCATCATTTGCATGAAAACTGCACTCGTTTATTAGAAGGCAACTAAATATCCAATTGCTGTATTCTGTTGCTATTTCTGCATTGTTGAGCATACTTTAATATATTCGAGATTATTGTTGAATCTTATTACAAGCTTGACTGTCAAGATATTAAATACCTAACGATTCTTTCAAAATCTCCACGGTCCTTAAGGACATCACTAACATCTGCCCCCTTAGTTGATTTTCCTAAACACGAGGTGAATAAGAGAAGCCAAGATTTGAGTCAGAAATAAAGTAATTACAAGCAGTGTTTTGCAGTTATTTATATTTCATGAGGTAGTTTGGCATAGCAAGTATCTAATTTTCATAAAGCACAAGAATTTAAACCCGTTAAACACATTCATCGGGAATAAAAAAATTTGCGGAGTTCAAAAGGATAAAAAGGGATATTGATTTTTTTCTTATCAAAAGCTCTATACAGAGAAAAATTATTCTAATCATCAAACAAGGTAAAACATGTCTCATAAAATTGACAACTTCTCTTTTTCTTGCTATTAACAGACCGCTGGTCTTCTTTACAATCCGAAACTTTTGTTCGTAAAAAACAAGATTTATTTTTCTTAGAAAATGCAATTATAATTTCCTTATCTTTGGTTATTTATGGACTTTTTTTTTATTATTCTCTACTTTGATGTATAAAAATGCAGGTTTTTAAATGTAGTAGGTAACCAAAATATTTTTAATTTAGAGTTGGTTTAAAATTTAATGTCTAACAGGTGCTAACTTTAAATGCTTAATTGAAAATGAATGATTGCATGCTACTGGCTTTATTGTGAATCTTTAATTCATATTGATTTATTTAATGTTTTATTTAATATAAATGGCAGTAACAAACATTTGTGTTGTGCAGGTTACTCAAATTTATCTCAAGATGTTTGGTCTGTGGTACTTCTCATTAGCTCTTAAAGAATATTGGTGAGTCTTCTTTTCCTTATCCATTTCTCCTAAATTATAATAAATTTCTATATGAACGCATACATGTTCGAGAACAATCGCTTTCTAAACGAAATCAAAAGTTATAACTATAAAGAGCGTCACACAAAGCATCAGCATCCGTATTATGTGTGTTTAAACTTTGTTTATTTTTAACATGGAAAACAAGCGAGAAAAATGAAAATTTTCCGTGGTAGGAAGAAAACTTTCTTACTGAGTGTGTGAATGAAAGAAGAAAAAAAATTGAAAATTGACTTTGGTTGACTTGTCACTCATCAATTGTTTCGTCAATTGATTTAATAGCTTATTCCGTTTCCTGTTATGTCAAAGTTATGCAATTTTTAAATTCTATTTATCCACCATAATCCTTATCACATTTGGAAAATTGTAGCCTTAAATACACCAATCACCACAAAATCCTCCGTTATAGCGAGACTCTGCCGTTCGTATTATTTTCATTCTCAGCTACAACACTGACACATGTAGAAGCTACAGAAAAAAGTTTTTGAATTTCTCATATAAAAGGCTGTGTTCTCTTGCGATTCTGACTCAAAAACAGTTTGTGAAAAGTCACTTACGGTTGCTATTATTCGTCTTTCCGGTGCAAATTTACTGAGGTGAGAACTTTGTGAAATTCTTTAACATCCAACACTCAAAGTGTAAATGAATTTAAGAATAATTTTTAACAAATAAAAAAAATATCGACCGGCAAATATTTAATCGAAAAAGTTTTGATGGAAAATAATTTTTTATGTTCACTTTCATTGAACTTTGTTACGTAAGTGGTGAAAGTTAAGTCAATTGGAAATGTCTGAGGTGAATACTAAGAACTTGTATGCATTAGCAATGATAGCATTAATTGCCATAAAGTAAATCATCAGAATATTTGAGGTTCATAGTTGGTTTTAGTTTAAAAAAATATTTTCATGATATAAAAACGAATCTTTCTATTGATTTTCTCTATTTTCTTTAGTTCGTGGTTGAAGTAAATCATTTTCTTCAGAGAATAGAAGAATAAAAGAAAATGTGCGATAGGAAACAGTTTGTTAAAGTTTCATAACGCAAAATTTTCAATTGATTGTTGGCAAAGTTGAAGAAACTTGTGTAATAATTCTATCGTGAGTCATACAATGTAGGATGGAAGAATACAAAAGAATGAAAATAATTTCAGTTAGAGTCTCGAAGAATAAAAAAATGGAAAATATTTATTTAAATTATTTTTCGTGCATTGGACATTTCGGGGATTTGTCAATAATAATCAATACGATATGAAAATTTCCCAAACCTTGAAGGTCTTAAATAAATTGTTTACAATAATTTTTCGTTGTTTTGTCAAATTTAACAATTTTGTAACTTGATTCCTGAAGGTCAATTCAATCAAGCTTGAGATTCAAATAATATTCGATATTACGTACAGTTCAAAGTTTTCCACTTATTTTTTACTAGAATGCATTCAAAATATTGCATAACAAAGTATGAACTTGATCACGTGAGAAAAAGAAAAGCCTTCATGAAGTTCGTGGGAATTTTCTGTGAAAATGTTAAGGATTTTGAAAAGATTTAAATAAAAACGCATGAATGTGTCGAGGCAATTGAGTTATTTTCTCGCCAAATTGACAACTTCCGTTGAAATCTTTAGTTTCAAAATGCACATAAAAATTAGATTTAAAAGTGTTTTGTGTAAAATGAATGTAGAGGCTGGACACAGCATTTATGACGTTGATTAAGCTCATTCGTCGCTTCGTTCAATAACTGGACGAATTTCTATGTATTTGTTTCATTGAATAAAATCTAAAAAAAGTTCTCGAGAAGAAACACAATTAAAGCCTCACAATCATAGAAATTGAAATTTATTGTCGAATGCACACGTACATGAGTTATCGTCAAGTGTTCTCGTTGTTTGCGAATTCATATTACATAATTTCAATTGTCAGTATTATGACGGTTACATTCCTTATGCATAAGTGTCAAATGTTATTATTCATTCTACTCTAATTTCATTTTCCGTCTGCATTAATTTAAGGCAATCCAGACAGTTTTAAGATCTATTATAAGTATTTGCATGTGATGGCATACGTCAGATTTATTGCACTTCATATTTAAAGCTCTCGTTTATTGTAATTTTTTTTTCTTATGTTCAAAGAGCTGAACATTTAAAAGAAGAAAAAAGGAGGAGAGTTATGATCATAAAAATTGATGTTCACTAGCAGGGCGTCTATTTATTTAAATCTTTTTTGCTGAAAGAATTTATCAAAGTCAAGCTTAATGAATTGAAAATAAAACGTTTGGGTTAATAACGGCGATCCACAGTTGTTGACTTCCCAAACAATTTAATCGATAGACATAATGCAGTTCATTCATTTGGAAAAACAGAAACGCTTTAATATTAAAATTGCATAACTTTGAGAATAAAGGCATAACAAGCTCGAGAGCTGCTGACATTCGTCATAAAGAAATCGATGTTCGTCATGCGCTTCTGGGAAATCTTTAGAATTACATAATAGAAACATTTGATAAGAAAAAGTCAATAATAATCAATGCACATGTAAGTTACAAGAAATTATTTTGATAATAACGTAAAAGTTTAATTTTCAAGACCTCTTAAGATGACATTTTACCCTTGAGATCAAATTCGAGAATGAATAACCCTCAGGAAAAAGAGGAAAAGTTTGCCGGCCGGTTTTGTCTTATTTTTAGCACTTTCTATGTTGTGTTTATTCTATAACTAAATCTTTGCGATGTCTCTGGTAGCTGCGACTTTTGCAAATTAAGTAATCTTCAATTAAACTTAAGAGTGAAGTCAAGTTCTTAATTACTTTTGTTGACGGATTTAGTCAAGAATAACAGATAAACAGCGTGACGTTTTCATTTGAACTCGACTCATTGTAGAGGACAAAATTTTCACTTCCTTTGTTAGATAATATTTTAAAACGTAAGATCAACCAGAAAATGTTTTTCGGGAATGAAAATGTTGTTCGTGTTTTTATTTTTATCTCACACACGTCTCTAACTGGGACCCGGGTAAAAATATCATAAAGCAGCTACCAGAAAGAAAAAAGAGGGAAAAATATTTTACACTCGTGATTATACTACTTGAAACTTAATAAAAGCTAAAGAAAATTTCGTTGTCTTGCATTAGTTTCTGTTATTTTTGATCGTCTCATCTTACACTAGATATCTATCGTGTCTTGACAACAACATTATGAAACTTAACTCAACGGAATGCTCAACTATAAACATTCTATATTTACATTCAAAATAAATTTTCTCTTTAATAAAAAAATGTTCAAACTGCAAGAAAATTTTATTAATGATTTAATGATCAGTTGAAGTCATTCTTTATAGTTTAAATTATTTTATTTGCTTATTTTAATCACGTAATTTAATTTAACATTTGCTCAATGATAATTCAATAATCTTTATTGGGTCTCGATTATTTGATAAAGTCTTTCTCTGTACACATTAAGCAAGGAGAAATATTTCGCTTGAACTTGAAAACTTTTTCTACAAGGTCTGACGTTTAAGGACGTAAGAAAAGAAAAACAATTTCTGGCAAAAACAGATGGGTTGTCTAATGAAGAAAAAAATATTGTGTAATTTCTATTTTGTAAACATTTCAAGATTTTCGAAATCATTAAATCTACGAAATCTTTTGTCATAAATTTTCCGTCAAGTAATTTTCTTCTAACTGGCAGTTCACCTGTCATTAAAACTTGAGATGATCTAATTTTGGCATTCAACGTTGCTACAGTGTCAATGCACTCTTACCGGCATATTCCGTTTCTTAAAGTCATTCTCTAGATCGTCGCTGTGCGTCTTATGTCGTGAGTCCATAAATAGACATCTTAAAGAGATAGCTTTACAATGAAGAAGAAAGAAAGGTAAACAATATCCTTTTGTATAAGGATATCATAAATAAATCTCTCTCGCCGACTTTCAAAACATCATCATCAGCTATCATTGAATTGGGAAATGGAAAATCTTTCCAAACCACGCGAAATATTCCAGTAAAAATGTTTCTTTCCCTCTCATTTATTGAATCATTTAATTGCATGACAAATGATGACTATCAATTACATAATAGAAATTATATTATAATTAGATTTTCAAGCCGGTAATTGCCGAACGACACGACACAAATTCATAGTGAATAAAATTGTCTTATAAAGATGCAACAAAAAACTGGAAGTAAGAAAACAAACAACAAAAATTCGCCATGCCATCATTAATTGACGATGTCATGTTGTACGCAGGATCAAAGTACAATAAAAATTTTCTGACTCTTTCACACTCATCCATCCGGTGTCTGTCCTTTGTCCCGATTATGTACGAAATGTTTGGTTTGTGTAAGTTTATTTTGTTGTGTGTTGGAAGTAGAAAGAGCAGTTACCGTTATAGGAAGGGAAGCGAAGTTATGCTTCGTGTTGTTAAGGGTAACAGTTTTTGTTGTATCGTGTCCTTATTCTGTCGATAATTTTACTTCACTCCATGATTGTGTTGGTAGATCTCCGGATTTCTTTCTCCATATTCTCATTTACAACGCTTGGCGTGAAAAATTATTTTTCGGATTTCCATTTTTCGTGTCAGTTTGTCGCTTTGATTCGAAAATTTAAGACTCACAATTGAGTCTTTAACGTGAATAAATAATAAATAAATAAAAATCATTTCCAAACCGCCAAAGATCATTTCACTTTGGATGAAAGTAGAGTAGGAAAAGATTTATACGAGAAAAAGAAACATTCAGGAATTTTGACGCGTTTTAAAATTGATAAAGTTTCAGTGCAAAAATAGTTTAAATTTGTCATTTCATTGAATCGAAAAAAAGTTCGCCATTAAAGGAAACCGGTCCAAAAGAGATTTTTTAAAGTAAAAGTCTATTTTTGCAAAATTTCACAAGATTTTCTCGTACGTTTTAAGTGTAAAGTGTTTTTGCATAAGCTTCTTGTGATTAACAAAGTAGCAAAGCCTAAATAGCAAATATTCCTAAGAAATTAGATACATTTAAGCTCAGGACACTTTCTTTCGTCTCTCGCAAGGAAACAAAAAAAGCGCACAAACTAGCTCGAAATAGACTACAAAGTGTTCTAAAGTCAGGATCGACATTTTTACATTGCCATAAAATATTTAATATTAAAATTTTCAACTATTAGAAGTATAAATCGTTGAAAAGTAGCGGAAAAGAGAAAAATGGGTGGATGTACATCAAAAGACAAAACGGTCGCCGAGAATGAAGGGTGTGTAATATTTTTTTTTATTCCATTTTCTCTCGTCTCGATGATAGTTAAGCACACAAATTTTCGGGTTGTTTTTACTCTCATGACTTACAATGATGAAAAGTGTAAGTGTAAAAGAGAAAGAAAATGGAATTTCTGCTTCTGTGCTGAAGAGATTTTCTCATGTCTCATGTTGGTATATGAAAGTGCGAATGTCAATGATGACAAATAAAGTCCCGCAACAAAACAAATGTTAAAGAATCATCATGTGACACATTACTTAATATTTATTATGTTATGCACTTAAACAACTGATTGCTTATCATCCAATGTATCGTAATATGACGGTTTAATCAGAAACTTATTCAAATGTTTATATTCATGAAATCTTCAACAATATCTGCAGCCAAACTTCACACATTCATTCAAACATTGTAAATATTGACACAATTGCACACGTTAATTTTCTACACTCTTTTATGATAACACATTCGTTGAAAACTTGTTTCATTGTCACGAACACTAGATAAAAATATGTTCGAAAGCAAGTGGCAATACGATAGCAACAATATCAGTGAAAATTTTCGTTCCTTTATTTTATTTGACGGTCGAGGTTAGATTGGCATTGAAAGTTTTTAATTTTGTGTTTTGGTTTGCTGGCATTAATCCATTATGCGAAGGTGGAGATGGAAGTGGTCGATACCCAGATCATCTACTGTTTTTCGCATTCTTCTAATGTGTTCTATTTTCGTATATTTTTTCATTTACATTACGCCAAATATTTTTTTTCTTAGGTTCGTTAAACATCATCGCATGTGATAAGCCGGTTAACTTTCTTTTTTGTTTGTTTGTTTGCTTGTTACTTAATAGGTTATTTTACCTATCAACTCATGTGAATCATCACATTTAAAGTCATGAGATTTTCACATATACGTCCAATGGTGATGACGATTTTTTGTCGTTACACCAGGTTGGTTGAAAATTACTTCACACTTATGTAAATGAATTTATTCACTTTAGGGATTTAGCTAAAAACAAACAAATTCGTCATTTTTAATATGAGAAAGTATTCTTAATTAACAAGTCTTGTCTTTGCTTTCATCTTTTAGGAACAAATCCGAAATGGTTGACGCTGCAGTTCTCGAAAAATTGGAAGCTGGCTTTGCCAAGCTCTCTTCATCCAACTCCAAGTCATTGTTGAAGAAGTACTTGACCAAGGAAGTGTTCGATGCTCTTAAGAACAAGAAAACACCAACCTTCGGATCAAGTCTTTTGGATGTTGTTCAATCTGGTTTCGAGAATCACGATTCAGGTGTCGGTATTTATGCTCCTGATGCTGAATCTTACACCACTTTCGCCGACTTGTTCGATCCAATCATTGAAGATTACCATGGTGGATTCAAGAAGACAGATAAGCATCCAGCAAAGAACTTCGGTGATAACAACGCCTTCGGTGACTTGGATCCAACTGGTGAATTTGTTGTTTCAACACGCGTTCGTTGCGGTCGCTCCATGGAAGGTTATCCATTCAACCCATGCTTAACTGAAGCTCAATACAAGGAAATGGAATCAAAAGTTTCCACAACCTTGTCGGGATTGGAAGGTGAACTTAAAGGAAAATTCTATCCATTGACTGGCATGGACAAGGCCACCCAACAACAACTCATCGATGATCATTTCTTGTTCAAGGAAGGTTCGTAACAATGACACGTCATTCTTAAATGAATTACTAATTTATAAACGCTTTTAAAGGTGATCGTTTCTTGCAAGCTGCTAACGCATGCCGTTATTGGCCATCAGGACGTGGTATCTACCACAATGATGCTAAGACCTTCTTGGTCTGGTGCAATGAAGAAGATCATCTTCGCATCATTTCCATGCAAATGGGAGGTAACTTGGGAGAAGTTTTCCGTCGCTTGACAACAGCTGTCAATGATATTGAGAAGCGTGTTCCTTTCAGCCACAACGATCGTCTCGGATTCGTGAGTTTTCTTTTCTGTTCTTCTTTCAGAATTTTATTTTAAATTCTCTCGTCTTAATTTAGCTTACATTCTGCCCAACCAACTTGGGAACAACTATCCGCGCTTCAGTGCACATTAAGGTGCCTAAATTGGCTGCCAACTATGCACGTCTTGAAGAAGTTGCCGGCAAATACAATTTGCAAGTCCGTGGTACACGCGGTGAACACACCGAAGCTGAAGGTGGCATTTATGATATCTCCAACAAGCGTCGTATGGGCTTGACTGAATTCCAAGCTGTCAAGGAGATGTATGATGGAATCCAAGAGATCATCAAGATTGAAAAGTCATTGTAAATGAAATAATTAAAGCAAGCGGACAACATCATCCACTTTTTGTCTGATGTCTGATGCAACCAGTGATCTTTTACTTTCACGTTTTTCTCCTGTTTTTTCATTTTCATTTCAATGAATAAAAAGATTAATTTAAATATAAATTATTCTCCTCCTATTCATCATCTTCTGTTGCATCAAAAGATGTCATCATCGTCAACTGATGATTGGAATTTAATAAGGAGTTTTAGAAAAAATAAAAATAAAAGCAAATAAAATGTGAAAATATAACATCGTCAAGCACATAAGAACACAATACGCAACACTCTCATTAACACAAAAAAAGAAAGTTAATTGAATAAAAAACATAAATTTTAAGTTTACATCGAGTGGTTTTATTAATTTTTTTATTATCTAAGATTTTTAACATTTTTTCAGGTAGCAACACTTAAAAAAATTCTCAATTGGAATCATGTGACATTTTACATTTATCTGCATCGTCTGATCTTTAAAAATCAACAAACGAACTTAAACAAATTGAAATTTTATTTAATTTTCAGAGTTTTGAATGAGAAAGACGGGAAAACTTGAAAATTCGAAGATAAAAGTAATCAAAAAAATTTTTATTTTGCTTTTAATATGAAAATTTTGTCTCTTTATTGAATCATGTTCTAGAAAGGAAAAGAAAACTAAGAGGAAAAGAAGACATAACTAAATTACAAAGTACTTAGATAATTCATGAGATATTTTTCATGGTCTAGAAAACGGTGAAATTTGTTCATTCATCTCGTAAAGAACCTGTGCGATGACTCGATTTGACTCATTGTTACTTAAAGCAATCTGCGATAAATGATACTCGTGGTAGCGAAGTGCTCTGAAATTGAATAAGAATTATTGATAATAATTTGCGAATGATTGTGGAATAATGGATTAGATATTTAAGTCATATCTACACCATAAATTATTATACAGTGAACTCTCGTTATAACAGAATCTAAAGGGACCGAATAAAGATGTTATTACGAGAGTTCATTGTATGTGTAAACTTTCCAATATTTATGCAATGTTTCTGCATTTTCCAATTAATTAATTAATGATCAGAAAATTACCTTTTAGCATGGTTACTGTAAGTTACAAGATTTCTTAAAATCAAAGCAGCAGTTAGTCGAATACTTTTTGTTACTGTTCCTTCTGGCTCTTCCTGCAATAAATAACAATTTAGAATGAAAAATAATCTCAAATCTCATGACTTTTACCATCATTTCTTTCGCAATATTAAATTCTATTGAATGACGTTTGATTGCTTGCATTGCAGCAGCGCCCGCATTTTGAATATTTGTCGGTCCATTTAATAAGTTTTGATTTTCATTTTGTGCGGGTGTTAATGATTGTGGATTGTTTGGTTGACGTACAAGTGTGACTGGATATGGTTGCTTCGATCCATTAGTCGTCACACCATTCTCAACGGCTGTTATTCGTTTCTGAACTGCCATTTTAAAAGCTTCAGCTGTACAATGACGATCAAAGATGTGAGTCATAAGCGAGAAACGTTTACGTGGAAGATTATCGCATAAACTATTTCCACCGCCCCATTGACAGAACAAATCTGGTGTACCGTCAAGCGATGGACAATGAACAGCACAAGCATGCAAATAAACTTCATTTGCTGACGAAAATTTCTTCTTCGGACATCCACGCCAATCACACACAAAAGGCCAACTAATTTCCACATCTTCGTCTTTAACTTTTGTTGGATCCATTGATGGAATGATTTTAATCGAGTATTGTTGAGCATTTGGCCCAACAACTTGAGATTGTGGTACGGGAATTTGTATTGAGACTTGCTGCTTCTGTTGTTGTGGAGCTGGCGATGATGATCCTGAGTTATTTGCTGATGAAGACGCTGTCGTCGTTGTCGTCATCGATGTTGTAATTGTTGATGTCGTTTCATTCATCAATAATTCATCGTCATTTGATTTATTTTCAGATTGCGTTGTTATGATGGATGATGGTGATGGTGACTTTGAATCTGAATTTCTTATAAGAATATCTTTGGGTGAATCAACTTTATAAGTGACAGCTTTTTGAACGATTTGAATTTGTTGTTGCTGCTGCTGTTGCTGTGGTTGTTGTTGCTGGATAACTTGTGAAATTTGTGTGTTTCCAATTTGGAACTTCTGTCCCTTCTGCACAATAATATTCTGTCCCTGAGTTATTGTTTGTAATGAATGTTGCTGTTGTTGTGTATTTGTTGTTTGGATAATCTTTGCACCACCTGCTGTTGCTGTTACATTCTCACCAGCACCACTAGCACCTCCACCAGTAGCAGCAACTGCAGCTGCATTATTTGTGAATACAATTTTACGATTTGTCAATGATTGAGTTGTGCCACTTGGCATCATTGTCGTATGAATGACACCGCCGACATTTTGCTGATAATTTTGAATAACTTGTGGTTGTTGCTGCTGCTGCTGCTGTTGACCAAATTGTCGTTGAGTTGAATAAATGACTTGCTGACCACTAGGGGTCATGATAATTTTCTGTTGTTGTCCTTGCTGCTGTGTCATTTGAATTTGTTGAATGCCACTTGATTGATTTTGTTGTCCTTGATTCTGTTGAAGAATGATGATTGTCTTTGTTTGTGTTCCTTGTTGATTCGGTGTTTGAGCGAGCAGAACTGTTTGAGGCATTTGTGGTTGGGAAATTGGTTGTTGTGCCACAACATAAGTTTGTCCTTGTTGATTTGTCGCCAAAATATATTGCGTTGGCGGTGCTTGATTTAGAATCGTTTGACCAGGCAAACCTTGAATGGAATTATTCTGCAAGATTATTGGAACAGTTTGGATTCCCGAATCAGTTTTAATTGTTGCTGTCGTTTGATGATGATGATGATGATGTGAAGCGCCTGGCGGTGACAGAATTACTTGATTGTTCGGTCCCATAATGATTTGACGTTGAACTGGCGCTGAACTTATTATCTGTTGTTGCTGACTGCCACTTCCTGCCTTCACTTCAATCACTTTCTTCTCAATGATCTTCGTCGGAATTGACTTTTCGATTTCATCTTCCATTTCTTCATCTTCCAAAATGGAACCGGCTAATTTTGCATACAGATCAGCTGCTTTCGGCGACGGCGTAACTGGCGCATCAACTGATTCCAAGTCAACTTTTTTTGCTGGGACTTCAGTGTCCATATCGATCTTTCTCTTGATTGTTGTCGCTCCAAAAACTGGCGGCTCAGGAGCTTTTTTATCTAACAAATCAACGAGCATCTTATTCGCTGTAATCTTTTGAGATGGTGATACCAACATTTTAGCAGCGTCAACGTTATTTGTTATCGTAATTGAAGACTTCAATTTATTGCTTTGAACACTCAAAGGTGCTAATGGTGGTGGATCGTTTGTTGTCACAACAGCCGACTTTGTTACTTCAACAGTTGCTGGCTTAATTGATATAGTTGAACTCCCAATCTTCAAACTTCCAACACCACCAGGTGACCCTGCAACAACTAACTTTGTTGTTGACGGTAGAATTGTGGATGGCGATTGTCCACCGACGCTTAATTGCTCTGAAAGTTGCTTTTGCTTTTGTGTAAATTGTCGTTGTGCAACCTAAAACAAAAAGTATTAAAAAAATTCTTCATCTTTTCATTCGTTCACTCATTCAAACAGAATCAAAAAGAAAAACAGAAGCAAATTCAATTAATTATTTAGAATGTTAACTAAAACAACAAAAGAGTTAATTTTGGTTTTTTGCTTTCTTCTAGGATGCGCTAATTAATCAAAATATTTTTTTAGTTTTTACTACATCAAAGACACTTGCAAAACTTAATTAAAACTTCACTCACATCATTGCTGTTGTTTTTTAACTTATATCACAAAATAATTTAAAATAAACAAAATAAAAACTTTTGAGGCGAAGGAAATTAGTCTTGGATTAGTATTTTTTGTATGTGTTACCTGATGCAAACTATTGACATTTGTTGTGACCACACATGATGAAGTCATGCTCACAGTGGCTGTGGGCATGTTATTAGTGTCTGAACTAGCAGTCGTTACCTTATTTGCCAACAAACTCTTAATCAATGATGATGTAGTTGTTGGTGTCGTTACAATCGCATTCGAAACAGATGCTGACGATTGTGTTGACGTCAAATGTTGTTGATTCGTTGACAATACTTGCTGTAGTAATGATGGAGTCTTCTTAAAACAATTATTCATTGATGATATAAAAGATTTTTTAATTTCTTGTTAAAATACTAACCGATGCTGCTGCTGTTGATGATGTTGGCGTTGGCTTTCCACTTAACTGTGCAATTAACGCAGATTCTTCGTTCTTAAACGTTTGTGATGCTGGTGATGATGATTTAGGTGGATGAATGACGATCATTTCACTCTTTGTGGCTGATTGCTGCTCTTGATGAATCGTCGTTGCTCTTGGTTTTATACCGCAATAGTACATTAAGGGTTTCTCATTGCCACTTCCACCAGTGTCAGAATTTCCAGGATTTGGACCGACACTTCCACCAAAAACTGATCGCACGCAACGTGGAAAATGGATTTGAGTCAAAGCACCTTTCCTTCCAACTTTTGTACATGCATTAACATACATTCGATACATATCTTGTTCTTCAATCTTCACCATCAATCGTGATGACAGTTCAAAGTTATTCCGAATCCATGCAAGTGCAAATTGTTCATTCTCCTGAACTAATTGTTGTTGATTTTGCTTTAAAAGTTGATCAGCACGTGAAGGACTTTCCATCGATGGTTGCACGAATTTTGAAGGTGACTGATAAGTTGTTGGCGTCCTTGTTGCTGTCTGATGATCACTGCGAATAATATTATGTGGTAATGTTCGTTGAGATTGATTATTAAGCATTCGAGTTGGAACTGTTTCGACGACTTTCATTTGAATGCAGGAATCTGGGCCTAAACTTTGTGCTTCGATTGTAATCATCGACACTAAAGTGTCCATAACGCCATGAATGTCAACGATACTATTGCAAGCCTTTTCACCCAACGATGTCAATGAGTAAACGCATTCGAGTGTATAAATTAGCAACATCATATCCTGCACCAACAAATATATGCAAACTTGCTCGTAATTTTTCTTATTCAAATGTTTCAAAAGAAAATCTTCATTCGCTTCATTCTGACAGAGTTTGCTGAGAATCTCTAAACAACTGATGATCACAGCACGATCATTGCCTTCAAGTCCATCACAAATCGTTCCAAACAAATGACGTGATGAAATATCAGCGAAAGGATCTTTCAACTCGATTTCTGATCCGATATTTCCAAGAACATCAAGTGCGCTCATGTGAAGATTATTCCAACGAATATTCGCTGTTAAAATTAGAAAACGAATAAGAGTTCGATTACGAGCTAATATCGACAAGTTCTCGTCAAAGAAACTCAAATTTCTTATGATTGATGTGACTTGATGCACTCTTTGTCCAATGTAGTCTTGCGTTCCCATTCCACGTCTCAATCCTAGAAACGATAACTCTTTAAGTTCCTCCTTTGTCAATTTATCCTTCTCTCCATAAAGATCTTTCATCTTCTCATCGTTAAGAAACACTTCTTCATTCGTTAGACCATCTTCGTAGAGAAGATCAGTGAGATCAGGTTTGTCAATCAACAAATCACTCCAAAATTGATCTTGTGAATGTCCTCGAACATTGATGTAAAATTCACAAAACATTTCACGTAGGTTAAAGTGTTCGAAGATGCCGGCATGAGCGAGAAGAATGCTGATTAGACGAGGACACTTTCCGAGTCTCAGAGTCTGCTTACATTCATTACTCATCAGTGTGAGAACGTTGATAGAGAAATCTTGTTCATTAGGCAATGGTGAAAGCAATGAGAGCGTTAATTTATCATATTCACTTGACTGATATAAATCATTGGAAAGTTTGCTGTTAGCTCGAACAGAATCCGAAATGTTGTGATGGCTGTGATTGTATGAATGAGGAATTGAATGAAGTGCTCTTGCTGACCAACGTTTATGACGGTTTTCTTCTTCATCTTCATCGATTCTCTCTTTTTCTTCGCCGAGAAAATTGAAACGCTCATATTTGTCAAAGAACCGGATGTAGATATGTTTGAGGGCTAATTCGGAGTTGACACATTTCTCTGGAAATCCAATTTCCTTCTCAATCTCACTCCACTCGTTCTTTGAATTCACTTTCATCCATCCACCTTTCCCAGTAACAATCTCATAGAGCTTGTAAAGATCTACATCGGATAGCTTTCCATTGCCAGCTATTTTTGGAAATTTTATTATAGGCGTCCTAGAAGAAAAAGGTTAGATTATTTACTGTCTCAACTATCCGTTTCTCTCCGCTTTTGCTTCACTATTTTGACTGAAAACATACCCGCGGGACTCGTGAAACTTTATTAAGTCATTGAAAAAAGTATTTCTGTCGACCATCAAAACATTTTTATTCTTACGCGACGTTCTGATTTTTGTGTCTTCATCTTTTGCATTTATAGCGAATTCAGAAGTCATTATTTCACGCAATTTACACTGTCCGGCATACAATGCTTGTATTAGAAATAATTTGAAAACCTTATTTGAGGCAGAAACTTTTTTAATAAATAATTAACTTTTTGTTTACAGTCTGGGTTAGAATTTAATTTTGCAAGAGTAAGGGGTGTGCACAACATGGGTGTGAGAATATCTTAGCACCCCTTAAATGTTATACACGCAATTTAAATTTTTAAAAACTGTTAAACTTTCGTTGTTCCTAATTTCATGTAACATTCAGAATGGTAATTGTTATTAATGTATCATCTATGATGACCTATATGGAATTGATAAAAGATAAGATAAAAAGATAAGATGAAGCTTTAAAATTTATAATACGTTACTACTAAAAAGATTACGGGTCAATACTAAATTTATGGTTCAGGTATTTTCTGATAAGAAATAGAAAATACAAAGACGAATATCAAATTTTTGCTTTCTAGCGTATAATTTACTTTGGATCATCTCTTTAATGTATGAATTATAATATTAATAAAATGACTCGACAATTCAGTAGCCTCTGACTTATAACAAACTTCAGACGTTTCTTTATTAAGGTTGTATCAAGCAAATATTTACAGTAGAGTGAGTAGAGTTCTTTCATCTTGCTTACATTTTATTAATAATGGAAATGCAAGTAACTATTATTTTCATTTTAATATATTTCTCGCACTTGAGAAGATGTCGTTACGAGTAAAGAATGATGGTAAGAGTTAAAATCGTCGCTTGGATAATAGAAGTTCTATCATCTGTTTCTCTGGTTGGTCTTTAGGTGAAGTGAAGCTTAAGCAACGATCGATTCTTTGGTATCTTGTATTCGTAGGTTTCAGTGTGAACTACATGATACGAATAAATGTGAATATTTCAATTGTCGATATGATTAGCGAGAGTTTCCGCAAAGCCTCAAATGGGAGTTTTATCGAATCAGAATGCATAGACAAAAATAACGAAAATTTCACATCACACGCGAATGGAGAATTTTATCGGACTGAATTAAATTTTACAAATTTTTCTAAGAAAAGATTTCCATCAATTGAAAGAAAAATTTTAGATGCAATGAAAGTAAATATTTTATTTTTAAATTTTATAAACTTTTGTTCTCATGCTTACGCATTTTCGTCTTATCTTTTGTTTTTATTTGTATGCCACATTTAATTTGTCACATTAACATGATCATTAAATTTTAATTATCAATCGTGTTATTTTAAGAACTAATTAATTTAAAGATTAATTACAAATAGATTGACTATGAACGAGACGGATTCAAATGGAATGAACATCAACAAGGAATGGTTCTTGGTGCTTTCTTTTGGCTTCATTTTGTATTGCAACTACCTGGAGGTATTCTTGCTGCAAAGTATGGTACGAAGCGAATTTTTGGATACTCAAACTTAATTGGTTGTCTTCTCGGATGTTTGATTCCAATGACATCATACATTGATTATCATTTAATGATCTGCCTGAGGATTCTCCAAGGAATTATTTGTTCAGCTGCATGGCCCAGCATGCATCACATGACAGGTCAATGGATTCCCCCTGAAGAACGATCAAGTTTCGTTTCATCATATCTTGGATCATCAATGGGAGTTGCAATTTATTACCCAATCTTTGGATGGATTATGAGAACTTACAGTTGGGAATATGTTTTCCATTTCTCTGGTATTGTGGGAGTCGTTTGGTTTCTTTGTTGGAATTATTTCGTATATGACACTCCTGGTGATCATCCACGAATAAATCCCATTGAACGCAATTACATTCATGAGAAACTTGGATCTTCGTTGCATTTACAAAATGATGAAGTCAAACGAAAAATTCCATGGAGACACATTTTGACATCAAAACCTTTGTGGATCAATACAATTGCACAATTTGGAGGAATTTGGGGTTTATTCACTATTTTGACACAAGGGCCTTCATACTTTCGATTTGTTCACGGTTGGAATTCGACTAAGGTGGGAATATTTTCAGGCCTTCCCCATTTACTGCGAACAACGATGGCACTTGTTGTGTCACAAATTGCTGATTATTTATTACGAAATGATAAAATGTCAAGGAATAATGTGAGAAAAGTCGCCACTTCAATCTGTTGCATTCTTAATGGAATCTTCATCATATGCTTAGCTTACTCTGGATGTAATGATGTCCTTGCTTGTGTCTTTATGATTCTTGCAACAGGTTGTCACGGTGCAGTCTCATCTGGTCCACTTGCAAGTGTCATTGACATATCACCAAATTATGCAGGAGTTTTATTAGGGATAGTCAACATGTTTTGTGTCATTCCCGGATTCCTTTCTCCTGTCATTGTCAGCTATTTGACATTTGAGAATCAAACTATAGAAAGTTGGCGAATGGTGTTTCTTATCTCCGCTTTTATGCTCATAGTTAGTGGACTTATTTATGATCTCTTTGGAGATTCATCGCGACAAGAATGGAACAAAATTGTGCCAAAGAAAAATGAAAATATTTGTGATGATAATGAAATGTTAAAATGCCATGAAATCTTACAAATTAGGTGAATAAATTTATTATCTCAATATCTAGTAAGTTAAACAAATTTACAAAACATCTGGAATTTTATCACCAAGCAATTTCTTATCTTTCATTATGTCACGAACTTTTTTCCATATCGGGGAAGCATTCGCCAGACATTTCATATTAGCGATGATATAAAATCCAAATTTAGCGCGTGATAAAAGCACTGCGATGCGATTTTCTGATGCAAGGAAACCAATATCGCCTTTTTCGTTACTTCTTACGAGAGAAAGAAGAATAATTTCAGATTCTTCACCTTGATAAGCATCCAGAACTGCTACACGTACATTGATTTCTGATTCCTTCAAAAGTTTTCTTAATCGTTGAGCTTGAGCTGCATAAGCAGTTAAAATTGTAATCTCTTCAATGGGATTACCACAACTAATAAGGTATTTACATAATCTCATAACATAATCTGCTTCGAATAAATTTTCCTTTGAAGTTTCTCCATCGCCAATTGACTCAGGATACGAATGTTCTAAACAGTAGAAATTGTGCTTCAATCCTTTCACTTTTGGATTATCAACGACATTATCTCCATCTGTCAAAGATTTGTAGATTGTTCCACGAACTAAATCACAAATTTCTGGTCTCATGCGCATTTGAACATCTAAAGTTATGAAATCAAAATCATTTCTTATTAAACGTTCGAAAAGCGACACATTGAAGTTGTAAATCCTTGCAAGCTCAAAACTATTTGTTAATGGTCGAAGTTGTTGATGATCGCCAATCATAATTAGTTGTTTAGTTTCACTAGTCAACGATACAAGAACATGACTCTCCAATACCTCAGAAGCTTCTTCAATTATTATTATTCCAGGTTTCAACATTTTATTTATTGCAGTGTTTCTTGCGGCAAATGTCGTTGTCATTCCAATTATTCTCTTCCCGTTTAAACATGAAAACAAATTCATTTGATGAATCTCTTCAATCATTCGCTGATGTCTTGATATAGTTTGATAAATTTCATCTTGATTGTCGTCTAAATTTATAAGTTTCGCAACAATATCACGATTTTGAGCTTGAAGCTTCTTCATGTATCTTTTTGATTCAAGTGATGTTGTGGACTTAGCAACAAAATGTTCAACTTCAGATGCTTTACTTTGACCACCCATTCTAATGATGTCTTGAGAAAACTTTGAAGCTCCGATGAGAAATTTGTCTAATGCATTGTTGGTCTGTGTCAGCACCAGCACAATTTCATTTGTATTTTCAAGAATAATCTTTAAAATCTCTAATCCAATAAAAGTTTTTCCTGTTCCAGGCGGTCCCTGAACGACTGTCAGTTTACTTGTAACAGCTTTTTGAATTGCTTTAAGTTGCATATTCTCGAGGTGTAAGACATCATGCGATGGCCAATCATTGATATTCTCAATATTGAAAGAGAAATTTTTGTACGTAAATTGTTTGGAATGTGGATAACTAGGAAAATCTGAAATCTTCTTTAAATGAATGATTTGATCTTTAAAAGGAAAATTCAGTTCATTATAATTCTTAATCACGTTAAAAACTCGATGATAAGGCTCGAAAAATGATGTTGGTTCCAGCATGATTAAACTTCGGTTGAAAATTTCATCAACGTTTTCTGTTGAAATGATTTCAATGAAAATTTCATTTTGTTGGTGATCGATTAGATCACGATTCAACACTACAGCAACTATCAAGTCATTGAAGTCCTGAGAGGTTGAGAAACAAAGCATTTGTCCATTGAAAAGTCGACGATTCCAATCAATTTTTGAATTTTGTTGTTGATTGAATTCAACTACAATCATCCGACAATTCATGTTCCATAAGAACTTTTTCACAGCTTTGATACAAACGTTTGGATAAATGACAACATTTGATGATTTTATAATTTTGTCAACATTTGTCATTGTTTTTATATTTTGAACGCCATCACGTAATTTATTCATGAAGTCTTCTTTCAGCAATGGAAGTTGAACTTGAAGATAATGGGAAACGTTTTCATATTCACCAATAACAATGTTTTTGTGAAACTTTTGATATATTTTGGTGAGGTCTGAAAGTTGCGGATAAATCTGTGGAGAGAAATAAAGATGATTAAAGTTACGCATAATTTATTGATCAATAATTTTCTCACCTCATAAGTCATAAGTTCGTTTTGATTTCTTTCGTAATCATTTAAGATCTGACTTAATATTGCTGGTTGACTCCATTTATTAGTATTAAATTCATTCATAATTAGAATAATTTCGTCGAAAACTGTTTTTAAATTTTCATTGAAGAGATTATTGAGAAGAAGATTGAATATCAACAAGTCAATGTTTCTGAAGAATTCATTCATATCAACAGCTAGAAGAAACTTCAAATCTTTGTGTTTGAAACGAAAAAAATCTTTGAGAAAGTTGAGAAGTTCTGACCAAAACACTTCGATGTTTGACAATTTGCTCAGAAAAAGTTTATTATGTGAATTAAATGGAATATCTAGAAGAGATACATCAATAATGAGTAGATCCACAATTTTTTCAGGATTTAAATTCATCTCATGTGTAAGGAGAAATTTCTCCCATTCTCCGAAAGTAGAAAGTATTGAGTTATGAACATTTTTATTTCTTATAGCGTCTCGGATCAACATCAAATCCTTTTGAGAATATGGCTGAATGTACGATTCTTGAACTTTCATATGTTCTGATGACTTTTTACTTGTTTTAACTTTTGATTTTGGAGATTCCTTGTTTGGTTTAATCTTTTCAAAATAATTTCCATTATCTTCATCGCCAAATTTGAATTCTTTGGATGTTCCTGGTTCGTTTTTATTCTCTTCATTATCCTTTTGTGACTTAATAAGATTGTCAACCTTTTCATCCCAATCTATGTTATCCCAATCATCCATTGAATGTTTTATAAGTTTTCTGATTCTTTTGCAATATTCTTTTAAATTGATTTGAATATTTTTGTTTTATGTTTTGTTTACAAAAATTGAATTTTTAAAGGAAGTCCGTCAATGATGACACAAAAATTTGCTGATTTGAATTGTTCTGACAAAGTTCGTTAAATCTTTTAAAAATTTTTTAGATTCCCAAAAGAATCTTTTTTAGAAACTTCAATAAATACCTACCTATTCCGCTAAATCAACATTTATTCATCAAAATGATTTCAGAATTCTAAAAATAAATAAAAGTTTTGTTGTGTAAATCTGTATAAATGTTTTTATTTATTTATCACGATACTTCGAGAAATAATAATGGAAAATGCTTAAGCAAAAACAATATGAGCTGATCTGTTTGATCAGAAGTACAATTTTTTTAAAGAAATTTGAAAAATGTTCGTTTCGATAGCTATGCTTTAATTTAGTGTTTCTTTCTTATCTATTTAGTGGCTAAAAATTCATTAACAAAAATTGAATTTCCATTATGACACTCGCAAAAATATCAAAGTATCAGAAATTTCAACAACTTAAAAGACTGGAAGCATGTAGAAGCTTCATGCATAATGATGTTTGACGAAAATGGAAGGATGATAAGAATGAATTAAAAAGAAATGCAAGAAAAAGAAAATGTCTATAGATACGAGCATTAATTTATCGTTTCATGATGCCAGCAGGTCGAGGTAAACCGCTCCTTGCCTGTGGCATTCGAAGGCTTGAAGGTGGTCTTAATCCAGTTGGTTTCGGAATCGTTCCAGTAACAGAAGATTTGGTTGACAATTCTTCACTACTGTTGATCGGTTTTTGATAGTTCTGTTGTTGATATTGATCACCAGACAAATGCACGCTGTTACGTGAACTTGCTGATGACGATGAAAGACTCTGTTAACATTCGAAATGAATAAAAATTATTAATTCATGAACATGATTTACACTTACGCATCCTGATTCATCAGAATCAAACCGTTTCGAGTTAAATGTATTTCCATAATATCCTGAAGATGGTCGCACAATTCCTTTTCGATTTGGTGGTGGTCGCATTTGTGCATTCGAGAATGTGTTTGAAGATGACTGTCAGGAATAATTCTCAAGTCAGTAATTCTTAACAAATTATTTAATAAACTCACCTGAATTCCATTATCAGCCATTTGCCTTACTAGAGAAGAAGCTCTTGGAAATTTAAGATTTGATTGTGATTTTGTCGTAGTCGTAAGTTTCAAGTTGCTATTACTTCCCAAACGCGATCCATTTTGGTTGCTGCCGCCATTGTACATCAGATTATGAATTGATTTCGATTTCACTCCCATCGGTGACTTAAGATTCGGAACTTTATGGTTGTAAACTTTTGGTTGATTATTATCTAAACTATCAGTAGAGCTTGCTTTGAGAGTTAATTGTAGTTCGTTTTGACTTTTATAAGTTGGGCGTGTAAAACCGAATCCAAACTTTGATAATTTTGATGGTGGTGCCGGTTTTTTCAATTCCTTCTTGTCTTGGGTTTGCTGATTCAATTGATTTCTTCGTTCTTTGTTTGAACCAGGACTAGTTGAGTTTTCGACATTAGATTCAATTGGCTGTATCGGTTCTTCTGTATCAACAACAACCATTCCACTTTGTAGTTTCTTGTTCAGTTTGATTGTTTTAAATCTGTCGCGATTATTTGTGTCAACACTTTCGTTTTCTTCAGGCTCAGTTTGTTCTTTCGTAGAAGTTTTGGCACCGTCAGTATCAAAAATCTCTTGTGATTGTTTCTGCAGTTCAACATTGACATCATCGTAAAGACGCGATCTCTGTAAGAGTCTTTGGCTTTTTTGATTCATCGACTCATATTGAATCTTATTGTCATTTTCGCCGTCTCTCTTCTGCTTCTCTTCCCGTTGCTTTTCAAAATTTATTTGTGAGTGACGTTGCTTGATCGACTGAAGAAGTTTTTCACTTTCCATAGATTTCTTCACACTGAAACTTTCAAGCATTCTATCGAAATCTTTTTCATTTGAATCAGCTGATTTCTGAAGTGTCGATTTTAATTCAGAAGATTCCATCGAATCACCATAAACACGAGAACTTAACTTAATTGTCTCTTCATTTAACAGAAATTCACATTGATCTTCTATTGATATGCGATAATCTTCAATTGTTATATCATCGATTAGTTTCCGTGACTTTAATTTTCTCAAAGCCACACTTTCACCATCGTCATTTTTAAAATCATCACGTAAACTGTTGATTGGTGACACTGTCAGTTCAAAATTCTTTTTAAAATGTTCATTTTCATTTTCAATGGGAAGAACTGGTGTTGATTGAATAACAGTTTCATTGAATTGGTCCAATGCTCGTTCGTTGCTATTTTCATGAGCATCAAATGTGAGATTATTTCCAAAGTTTTCTGGTGGACAATAAAAATCACCATTTTCTATGCCAAACTCTTTAATTGGTGTTTCAGTGTCAACTTGTGTAAATGTTGCACCGAGTGGCATCGTTTTATCGACATCGAATGTGAAGTTTATTAAGTTTCTTGTCACATTTGCTGCAGAATCGGGCTTTTCAGCTAAAACAGTTGGATTAGCTTTATACGTTGCGTCATTGTCATCGCTTGTATTCAATAGAAAACTGACATTGCTAAAGTCGCTGCTTGTTATTAGACTATTGAGCATGTTGTCATTATTTTGCATGCTTATAGAAGTAGAAATTGAACTTGGTGGTGACACATCGCTTAACCACGTCCGTTGCACTAGTCTTGGGTTGAATGATGACATTGCACCACCAACTTTTAAATTTATAGATGCAATCTGAAGAACAATTCTTTTAATATTCAAGAAATTATAAAGAAAATTTTTTACTTACGCCAGATTCTATCGAATAATCATCAGTTTCATTACCGTGAGGTATTGATCGCTGTTGTTGATTGAACAGATTTTTTTTAGGACGTGTAAATGTCCTGGAATCGAAGGCATCCTTTCTATTAATGTTTTCAGAATTTTCTTTTTTCGCACTTAAATTCCATTTCTTTATGATTTGTGTAACTTCATCATCCATTGCCTCAGACTTTGTTAGGCTAATTTAAATTAAAAAAAGTGAAATAAGTAAGTTTGTATGATAAAATTAAGATCTTTTTAATTAGAGTATAATAATGAAGTATTTTAATAGCTTAAACATTACGCACATGCCATACTGCATTGGTTTAATTCATGAAAATGTTTAAAACTTACATAAATGAATCATCCATTGCCTTAAGATCCACCAAACTTAAATCCATCTTGTTCTTTGTATTAACTTTGAAAAATGAACAAACTTAAAGGAACCATTCATATAACAAACATCTAAAGGAATTTAAGCTGGAACAATACAAAAGAAAAATTAAAATAAAGTTCTACAACTTAATGGTAGAAAATTAAATTTCGAGCAATTTAAGAGCAATAAAAAAGAAAAAACTTAATAAATAATCTTTCATAACTGAGTAAGTAAGTGGATAAATTGATAAAAAATGACTAAAATTCTTTTCTCTAGAATATTTGCTGACATGTTTCGTCTTTTATCGTAAATACCTTAAAAATTTTAATAATCTTCTAACTTTAAGAACCAATCGAGTTATAATATAATGAATCTCAGAATCTATCTGCAATATAAATTTCATCAATATCTGAGATATATTTCGTTTAAGCAGGAAAATAATGTTTGTCCGGGTTTGCTTAGATATTAAATTTCTTCTTGAAAAACTCCTTTAAAGAATTTAATGAAATTTATTTTACAAGCAGCTCTAAAGATTTTTATTAGAGGGTAATCCTTCTTAAGATCTTTAATCTTGAGTGATATTGATTCTCATATGTTCAATTATAATATTTTTGAAGGCGAAAACAAGCCATTTACTGTTCATTACTCATCCAGTATAAAATCATCGATCGATTACATTTTTTCTCCATACAAGTGAAAGTTGAAAGGAACTAAATTGAAATATGTGGGACGACGAGCCCACACTAATTACCTTCTTATTCTGGTCCTATGCCTTTCTTGATTTTTACCTCGCAATTTAAGACTTTTTAACAACAAAGTTTCTCACCGTGATCGCTTATTTTAATAAATTATTTAAAGTTGAAATTCCGAAGGGATTGGAAAATGTTTTGTCAACAATGTGCTGAATTAACGCACTGACCATCCCCTCGGTGCTGAATTAGAAATTTGTTGATTTTTAAGAAAGAAGAAATTATTGAGAAATATTTTATTCTCCCCATAACTTTATAATTTATTCTATTTAAATAATAAGAAAAGATTATGTCAGGAGCAGACTTGAGTCGAAATGAAATCCTTCAAATGGTTGTCAGAGTGTCACTTGTTTCTCTCGCAACTTATTTCTCAGTTAAATGGTTTGTACATTGATCTATTTAAAAAACTTTCTTTTGATTAATGCTTCCTTTACTTCTAGGATGATTGATAAGATTGACCCAACATGTAAAGCAAAGAAAAAGGCAAAAGAGCGCGCAGAAGGATTGTTAAGAAGGTGAAGCATGATTTGAAAGAAAATCGATAAAAGTTTCATCATTAAAATATTTTTCAGGTTGGGCTTCAAAGAAGGCAAATTATCAAATTTATCGGAATACGAAATGGTGATTGCAGCTCATCTTGTAGTTCCTGATGACATAAATGTGTCATGGAAAGATATTGCTGGGCTTGATGATGTTGTGCAAGAGTTAAAAGAGAGCGTCGTACTACCAGTCAAACATCGAGGAATGTTTCATAATTCTTCCCTTTATCAAGCACCAAAAGGTGTTTTACTTCATGGGCCACCTGGTTGTGGAAAGACACTTATAGCGAAAGCAACAGCAAAAGAAGCTGGAATGAGATTTATCAATCTTGATGTTGCTATGCTTACTGATAAGTAAAAAAGAAAATTCTGTAATATCGTTAAGAGACTAAATTAAATTTTCTTTGTTTTTCAAAGGTGGTATGGTGAATCACAAAAGTTGGCATCTGCTGTATTTAGTCTCGCTTTGAAAATCCAACCATGTATAATTTTCATTGATGAAATTGATTCTTTTCTTCGATCACGAAACACAAACGATCATGAAGCGACAGCAATGATGGTAATTAAATAAATATTTTTACTCACAAATCTTTTTTCTCATATAAATAAATGTATAAAGAAAACACAATTTATGATGCTTTGGGATGGCTTAAGCACTGGAAATGAATCAACTGTACGTTATTAAACATATTTTTTAATTAGATAAATTTTTTGATGATAGAATTCTTGATTATGTGCAGGTGATCGTAATGGGAGCCACCAATCGACCTGGTGATCTTGACAAAGCTATCATAAGAAGGTAATTTAAAATGTTTCAAACAATTATTTACTATTGATGTTGTGTTAATTTTAGAATGCCAGCACAATTTCACGTTGCGTTACCAAATGAAGAACAAAGGCTCAAAATTTTAAAACTGATTCTTGAAAATGAACAAATTTCACCAAATTTAAACTTTGTGCAACTTGCCAAAGTAACAAACACATTTTCAGGTTCAGATCTGCGCGAATTATGCAGAAATGCTTCAGTCTATCGAATCAGAACTTATTTGAGGGAGCATTGTGATGATCTTGATGAAGAAGCGAAAAAAGCTCAAGAAAATCCATTGACAGAAAGTGCAACAAATACGTCATTACCCGAAATCACGATGGAAGATTTAATGACATCATTACAAAAGATGAAACTTTCGAAGATGCATACAGGTCTCATGGGTCTCGAAATGAGATCAGATTTGGATTAATTATATTAAACATTAGACACATAAAAAAGGAGTTATGTATAGATAAAGCTTTTAATAGCAAAAGAATCCTTCGAAAATTTTCTTTTGTTGATGTGCGTTTGCTTTTAAAGATACAAATACAAATTATGTAGTGATATCGTAAGAAATAAAACTGAAATTTAAAAATAAAAGCATTTGTGTTATTTTTGTCATCTTTCATCTCTTTAATAAAAGTTCTCTTTTGTCCATAAATAAATAACAGCACCAACGACAGCTCAAATTTACACCGTGATCAATTCAAAAATAGTTTTACTAATATTTCATCTTCGACTTGTTGCAGTTGTTTTTAATTTACGACTCACTAAGCAATTTGAGACTAAAACAACAAGTGAAAAGCAACGAAGAGGGTAATTTCTGAAATGAGATAATTACATAAGTTAGAATGATAAGAAAAAAGCATTACAACTTACATTCTTTGTTGTGGTGAACTCTCTGACGATGATATGATAAACAATGGGAAAAACATTGAAAATAAGCAGCCATTAATAACGAACGAGTCGCATGCTTGAGTAAGCAGCGCTAAAATGAAACCAAAACCAAGAAAATAAGGCCAATTTGATTCGATCAACAATAATCTTTTATGAAGCTCGTATCCTTGATTAAACCTGGAAAATTTAATTTTGCTTTATTTCGCAAGTTGCTGTAAGAAACTTTTCAGTTCATACCATTTATACTCGAATGAATACAACGAATAAAGTAGACATATATGAAGAAAGCTTAATAATTTTCCCATATAAGGGACAAAGGACATCGACATACTCTAAAATATAAATATAATTAATCTTTTAATCAAGAGATTAGAATAAATTTTAAGTTACTTGAAACAAAAAAAGAGACTGAACTATCAAAGAAAAGACAACGTCAGCTAAAAGTTTACTCAGGGATGGTATAAGTGTTGGCCTTCCTTTTCTAAATTCGTAAGCAGCGTCAGCAATGTCTGTAATATGAAGATAGTTAAACTTAATTAAGTATTTTAATTTGCTAACTCCATGTACCTTGAAACCAAAAAGTGTTGATAATCTTTGATAATACAAAAAGTGGCACAATCCAAATAAATGAGAAAATCCACGACAGTGTCATTTGAATAAAATCCCAAACTTGTGAATGTCCAAGGAAATATGTTATGATAGTTTTAAGAGCAGGAAGAAGCATATAATCGAAGAATAACAATGACAACAAAAAGATTCCACCATTGAGGATACAACATTGAAATACTCTTGTGCTGACATTAGACTTTTTCCTAAAATCAATCATTACATTAAAGAAATGCACTGAGGAACTGTTGATTTTTTTATAATTACTCTTTCTTCTTTTCTTTGTTTGACTTTTTCGACTCTGATGTTGTGAGTTGAGTATTGGTTAATTTTTGTGCTTTGGCATCGAGTTTTTTATTCATTTCTTTGTCCAGATAAAAAATAACAAAAATATTTCTTAGAGAGTCGTACACTCCTTCAGAAAAGCTTAAACTGATAAGCTGTGGAAAGTATTAAAAAATTGTTAACTTGTTATCGCTAATCAGATATCAAATGATATTAAATAAAATCATCTTATCTTACCTTTATAGTTTCCATGATGAATTCAGGTAACTTATTTGTAAGTTAAGTTTGCAAAACTCGCTTTAAACGGGATATAAATTGAAGTCAGTCCATTTAAATTGAAATAGATTGGTTAAGAAAAATTTTGGATTTTAAAAAAAACAAACTCTGAAGGGCTGGAAAATATTTCAGTACTTTTTGGGAAAACTTTTGCAGTACTTGCATACCCTCTAGGAATAGAATTCAAAATTGAACCGGTTACAGTTTTTATTTATAAATTACTAAAATCTAGATTTTACTTATTTACTTCCCATAAATGTACAATTAAAGCTTATTAACTTTAACGAAGACAAACGGACGAACACAATTTCTTGAAAAATCAACACATCTGGCTTAAATTTTGAGGGTTCGAGCTTAAAAACTGCGTCATAACAGTTTCTTATGAAAATATTTCATTGTTGACAACAAAAGTTCATCTAACTATTTAAAGCAATTAAATGAAGTCACCTAGTACAGCACCAGCACCTAATGCTCGTGCTTTAGCACGACGAATGTATCGAGCTAGAATGTCTGAAGAAAAGAGAAAAGAAACGAATCGCAGACGTAGTGAAAGACGTCGACAACAGCAAAAAAAACAACTTCTAGAGGCCACCTTCAATCTTCTCGTGGACTCATTGCTGGAAGAATCAGGTAGATTTTGATTCTTTATATGTTTTCATCACATTTAATTTAAAGTTTATGTGTTTATATTTTTTAAGTTGAAACCGTTTTACAAGGAGAACAGCATCAGGGAACTACTTTAAGTATATCTTCTTTGGATTCAGAACAAATATGTTTGTGTAAGGATCATGAGAACTTCTCCTTCCTTGTTACTGCAATCTCAAAATATTTACCCGGTTGTGACACCACTGAAGACTTCCTTGAAATAGTAACGTGTGACATTAACGACATCAAATGTATGGCGGGACATTGTTTGGATTGCAATGAACCCATCGTTGATATTTTATACCTGCTGATTTCGCCAGATAACATCAACAGGAAAGTTAAATACAAACAGTTACAAGAGGCGCATATAGAATTATTAGTGCTGCACGAAAACACCGTAGGACAATTAATTAGCATTGCAAGTGAAAAAGCGAGCGCCGGCTATAAATTCCATCACTATACAAATAAAGTACAACAGATCGCATTTGAAAATAACAGAGCTAACTCGAGCGTGTTTGAAGTATTTCTACATATAGATTACGCTTCGAGATATGCTGACGAGGTGACAATTTTCACAGCAATTGTGTATGCTGGCGAGAATCATCTTTTACTGACTCTCATTGCTGATGATGCTACTGAAGATTATTGCAGCACCATTACTTTCTTAAAAGCTGTAATAAAGGAGCTTAAAGAAAAATTCCCTACAGTTATGGAAATAAAAATTGTGTCAGCCGATGGAAATGCATCACACTTCAAAAGCAAGTAAGAATGATTATGCAATTGTTTGATGGTTTTCAAACTAAATTTAATTTATTCTTCAATCTAGATCCAACCTAGGAAATCTCGTTTATTATCAGCAAGACTATGAGATTAATACAATTTCATGGGACTTTTTTGCACTTTATCATGGGAAAGGAGAAATTGATTTCGTGGGAAATTCTATAAAAAATTATGTTAAAGAAAAAGCCGACCTGCAAAATGTAATCATAGACAGCGCGGAAAAGTTTTATACCTATGCGAAAGATCATGAGGACATCTCAGTCATTTACGTTAAAAGAGAAGAACTAGTCGAAGATTGTGAGGTGCTTAAGGCAAGAACTTTTTCTTTCCCAAACATAGAAGGTCTCGAAAATTTACACCACTTTGAAGTTGTTTGTGGAACGACACCTTATGATATGCAACTTAAGTGTTGGCCCACGAGTAAGTGTGAAGAAGATTTCGAAATAGTTATAGATTACACACTTTATGAATATGACGTTCTTGAAGAGTCCACAAATAATAAATCTGTAATATCTGCTGATTAATTAAACAAATTGAAGTTTTTGTTATGTTCTTATCAGATTTTTTTCCAGCCTGCTATGCAAATTTAAACGTTGAATCGAAATAAGGTAGAAATTTAAATAGAGGGTAGCTGGCCAATAAGGATGTACCTCAAATTCGTATTCGTATTCAATATTCAGTAACCACTAATTATGTTCAACTTCTTAATAAAGTTTTAAGCCATAAATAATTAAGAAAGCGCAAAAAATTCGGTTCGATTCTACCTACCTAGTGGTTCTCTATTATCTACGATTTCGAGATGATTCCTTACTGGCTAACTACCTTTATAGGTAGCGGTTCAAAATGAAATTCTAAGGTTTTCATAAGAAGATGTTGGTAGTTAAAATGTATTAGTGAGAAATTACGAAATTGAGGATTTAATAAATTTTAAATTAAAAAATGATTTTATTTAAGTATAAATATAAATTATCATCAACATATTTCATGTCTAAATACACCAATCAAACGTACATAAAATAAAACATCAAGAGAGGCTCTGAGAAGATATTTGAATTTAGGAAAAAATTAGAAACGGTTTTACCGATTCAGTTCATCGCAGTAGTTCATTACTTAATGTCATAACTAAAAATTACCTTGAAAATTGTGAAATTTATCATGGAAGTTGCATCAGTGCATAATGGAGGTAAGTGAAAGTTCTTCTAATTAATAATCTTCATTTATTAGAAGACGCTGTAAGTATCATAGCTTTGTTTTATCACCCAACTAACAATTCTTTAAGCTGGAAAATCAACATAGTGTGCCACATTTTTTCTTTTATTCAACTACATCAACAAGTCGTAATTGAGTTTTCTTTAGAATGGATGAAATTATAATTTCCATTTTTCATGAGTTTGTCAACTATCTAACCTCTCACAGTTTTGTCAAAAGTTGAAACATAACCAAAATCATTGAATGAAGCAAAGCATCTCTTATTATCCTTCACTTACTCATGCTGCTTACTGATTCCTCCCTCTTTCGGCTTCATTGGTGACAATCGGTCACATTTTATTGTATGATTTTGAACTTCAACGTCATGACATTTTGAAAAATCTTTCAGTTTCTTCAAGATACTTTTGAAAATTGGTTGCCATAAATCCACTTCAAGTCCGCTGCTTGGATGTGATTTCCGTTTCTGGAATGGTTCATGATCCATGTATAGTTTTATAATAATGAGAGAAATATTTATCTTTATTCTTGTAATTAGGTAGTTAGATATAACTTATTAAAGTTTCAAATGTAATTGAATTTAAGCACCAGCCTTTTTCCTAAAGCTTTAATCTAAATATTTCATCTAAAGATCATTGTTGGAACATAAGTTTTCTCTTCTTTGTGTATGACGACGGGAATTCCTTGACCATTGTACATGATTTCAATTTTGTTTTCTTCCTGATTGATGTCGATACGGATAATACTGAGGGATCCCTCCCTAAGGGAAAAAACCAAGGGATTTGAAGTAAAAATCCCTTTTCCCTATTTCCCTGCTTTTTGCATAAGGGATCCCTATTCCAATTTCCTAGAGAACATTTCTATTTTTTTGATCTTCAAGTGTTTCATAATGTTTAATAACGAAAGTCGTCCAACTTGATAAACAAAAGCATGATGCTTTCAGCGTCTTCCTCTACTTGAAGGTTATTGATTATTGAAACTTTTACTTAGATAACAATACAGTCGTCATCATCATCAAACTAAAAATGAGCTGTGCAGAAAAACTTCAAAGGAACTTAAAATATTTTCCGATTGGTCATAACAATAATTTATAAACTGGTAAGTGTTGATTAAATACTAACTTGTTGTCTTTACGATTATTTAAAATTACTTCAAAAAAAGTAAAATCATTCTTATTTCATTCCTTTAGAATCATGAAAATCTTGTGCATTGTCAATATGATCGTGCAATTGAAGTTAGTTGACAAATATCTTTGAAATTCAAAGGACAATTCTCGGTTGTAATCGTTGGGTAAAGCAGGTACCAATGTTCAATCTTTTGAATATTACAAAACACTCTTTTAAGAGACATTCTCTGCATATCCAGATAGAAAACAAATAGTTTTTGAAGTAATTTTATGTATTGAACAATTATTTTCCATAGCAACTGTTATACATTTTAATGTTTTATTTTCATAACACAACTTGGATTGTTAAGAATTGTTTTAAAATAAAAATGCAAGACGATGTCGAATCCATTGATTTATCTCCTGAAATTCAAGAATTATCGATTATACAGATTTTTGGATACGATGGTACATTTTATAAATTGTAAAGTGGAAAAGTTATAAAAGTTTTATTTTACAGGAAAAATTCCGCTTAAAGTTCATCCCGATCAGGAACATATGATCTTTGTGATTGGAAATAAAATCTCCATTCTTAACATAAAATCTAATAAACAAGAATTTTTATCAGGCCACACTCATAAAATATCTGCATTTGAAGTTTCTGTAACTGGCAGACTTATTGCTTCAGGTCAAGTAAATCACATGGGATTTCGAGCTAATCTTATTGTATGGGATTGGGCTAAGCGATGTGAAATTTTACGACATGAAATTCATAAAGTTCGTGTTCAAGATTTGACATTTTCATCTGATGAAGATCATGTCATAAGTTTGGGAGGAAAAGATTGTGGAATGATAATTGTTTGGAATATTGAGAAGAAGTATTTTAACTTAATTATTCTACAAATATTATCTGCTTTAACTAGAATATTATTAACTTTAGTATGGCAGTTTGTGGACAAATGGCAGCCAGGGAAACAACTGGTGAAGCAGTAATTATCGGAGGAATGCATCGTCAAAGTAGAATTTTTATTTCTGGTGGAAGTCGTAAGTTTGAATTTATTTATTTTAGATTTTTATGTCAATTCAATTTATATGTATCAATGTGTGTAGAAAATCTACGTTTGTGGAAACTTGATTCTATAACACGACGAATATCTGCACAAGATGTTGCCGTTGGTAAGCTTAGACGTGACTTTACATGTATGAAAGTTGATGCTAGAGATGAAATCATGTATGTGGGAACGAAATCTGGAGACGTTGTTAAAATTTACCTGAACTGCAATGATAATTCATCTTCAAACACTTCTGACAAGATCCCAATATTGCTGGGATGTTTTGCTCGACATAATCCTAAAAAGCCATTCGGGAAAGATTGCGAGAAATTTGAAAATGGCGTTCGTGATTTGTTGATTTTACCATCAGGTCAACTGATAATCGGAGCTGGAGATGGAAGCGTAGAAATCGTAGAAGAAAGAAATTGTAAATTTAAAGATTATCCGTCACCAACCTGGCCAAATTTTAAAGTTTTAAAACGTACAAAAGTTTTTGGAGTCATATCATCGCTACAACTTTTAAAAAATGAGTTGCTACTCATTGGAACTGAAAATTGTGAGATGTATTCGATTCCTTTAAAAACATTCGACGGAAATCAGATGAAACTACTGAAAACATGCCACACAAGCAGAGTCAATGACATTGCATTTCCATATCAATTTAATTCATGCTTCGCAACTGCAAGTTATGAATCAATTCGAATATGGTCAAGTACAAAGAAGGTTGAACTTCTTCGAATTGTTGTTCCAAATTTTGAGTCAAAATCTGTAATATTTTCTCGTGATGGAAAATCAATTGTTTCTGCATGGAATGATGGAATCATTCGTGCATTTACACCATTGACTGGAAAGTTAATGTATGCAATTCCAAATGCACATAACAAAGGTTGCACTGCCGTGGCTCTGACATCAAATGGAAAAACTTTAGTGTCGGGTGGTGTCGAGGGTCAAGTTCGTGTTTGGAAGATTGAACCAGAAAAGCAATCATTAATTGGCGTTTTAAAAGAACATTTTGGTCCAATATCAACTGTTGACATAAACAAATTCGATACAGAAGTCATTAGTGCATCTTCGGATGGTTCATGCATAATTTGGGATCTGCCTCGATTATCACGTAAGCACGTGTTGTTTGCAAACACTCAATTTACTGCTGCACAATATTTTCCAACTGCTGTTCAAATATTGACGTCAGGAACTGATCGCTCCATAAGTTATTGGGAAGTTTATGATGGTTCTTTAGTGAGGGAGAAAGAAGGTAGCAAAAATGGTCCAATAAATTGTTTGGCACTCAATTCAACCGGCGAATATTTCGTGAGTTCTGGAAATGATTGCATCGTAAAGTTGTGGAATTATGAGTCAGGAGACATCGTCGCTCAAGGTTTTGGACATGCAGGAATTGTTACTGCCTGCAAATACAGCCCGGATTCGAAATTTCTGGTCACAGGCGGTTCCGATGGAGCTGTTTTTATTTGGAAGATTCCCGAAGAATTTCATATTGATTCCGAAGTCAAATTAGAGAAGTCAATCAAAAAAGTCGACACTCATTTAAAGCAACCGGAACAAATTCGTGAAATTGGAAGTCGTCGTTCAAGCCGAATGTCATCTCTTGTCACTAATTGTCCTCCAGTTGACGCAAAGAAACAACCAAATATGCATCCAAAAATAAATGCAAACATGCTTACTTGATAACGTCAGTGTAAGTGGTGAAAGCACTTGCAGTTTCTCAAGGAAATAAAAATGTTAACTTTAAGAGAATTTTTGAGTAATTTTTTATTTAGAAAAAAGCACAACATTTTGAATAAAATCTTAAACACAAAGTTCCCTGAAGTATACGCTTGTTAGTAATGAAAAACACTTCGAAACTTAACATTTCAAACGCATCTGCTTGAACTTGCTGACTTTTTTAGTGACATCAGCTTTTGTCATAATGTGAACAATCTCGTCAGAATTTGGCTCATCGGTATCATGTTCAACAACTTCACCAACAACAATTTGATTGTTTGAGTGGAAGATTTTCTTCACAGGAATTTCATCATCTGTTTCGGAAAATTTTGTTTCCTTTCTTTTGTTTTTTAAAATGGATTTTTTAGCAGTTGCAGAAAGATTTGGGAAATAAAGGTGAGAATTAGGTTGAAATTTTGTGACGATTTCACCCGGATGAGCTATCAATGTGGCTGAATTTTCATCCGTGGCAGTGTAGGAAAATTTGGCATCTGAATGTTGGAAGTTAATTTGTATCGTGTGATTTTCTGGAGGTGAACATTTGTACAAATCTGACTGATTTTCGATCAACTTTACATCCTCAAGAGATGTCGAAAAACGAACTTTTCTTTTGTTGTCTTCTGGTTTTAATTCGATGCTCTCTGTTTTGTCATCGTCTGAATCTCTTTCATCGCTTTCAGAAATATCGTCGTCAATCATTTTTCTAATATCGTCTTCGATTTCATCCTTCAATTCATTCAAATCAAGATAAAGGCCAATATTTCTTTGATCATCGCGTTCGACATTTCTCAATACTCCCTTGATTTTACTACGATATGTCTTGAGGAGTTCGACTATCTCATGGTTATTTTGTGCAATTAGATCGTTGCTGTTGGTGTTAATTTCTGACACGTGATTTTCAGGCCGTTGTAATGATTTCTCTTCACTTTCATCACTCATTTTCACATCACTGTCATCTCCATTCATGATCTTTATTAATACATCATTTCCGTCATTAGAGTCACGAACTTCAAGACTATCCATTTCTTCTGCCAGCTCCTCAATCATTTCGAAATCATCAAAAATCTTTTCCAAATCAAAACTTCCATTTTGTGCCGACTCTTTCCATCGATTCTCAGACTCGATTTTTTTATGCTTTTTAACACTTTCTGCATGTTTCTTTCGCCATTGGATCAATTCTTCTTCACTGCATAATTCTGATATTTCCTGTCCAAAGGATGAATCAAAAATCTCTTCAGGAAGTTCCACGTTATGACTGAAATGAAAGGTATAAGTATGAAAAAAAATTTCATGAAATATTTTATTAAATTACCGGAAGAGTTCGCGCTCCTTTCTTAGAGACTCCAATCTCTCATGGCATAGTTTCTTTCTGTGTTCTAATAATTCGATTGCTTGAACTGTGGAAACATCTGAGAAGAGTGAAGTGCCATGACAAACAGTGACTTCATTTGTATGTTGTAGTTTACCACGAACAAACGCTTTCTTTCCCATTGGAACCATAATATCAAGTGAATGAGATTTAACGAATTCATTGAGAGTTTCGCTTGTTTCCGACAGATCCTTTTCATATTTCCTCCACTTTTCCTCGTTTTCTGTATTTATTTCTAAAGCCTATGAAAAAATATTAAAACGAGATTCAATTATGTTTTAATTCAATAATTGAAAACTTTCTTACATTTCCATAGGATTGTTGGTAAAGATCCATTTTGTGAAAGATGATAACTTTAATTTTTTTATTTCGGCGAAATTCTAAGGAATTTTTGTATTCATATTGTTATTGAATATCTCTATACCCCCCAGCACATTCTTGGGCTTTTGAACCGGCTCCATTTGCAATGCTTCAATGTCACACGTGAAGCGGTTCAATGTTGATTCAAAACCCCGGTAAAATTAAAGGGGTTAGTAGCTTATGTAAACAAACTTTTAATTTGAAAACAAATATTTTTAATATGGCTAATGAAAAAAATACTGTATATGTTGGAGGTTTAGCTGATGAAGTCACTGAAAAACTTTTACAAGATATTTTCATTGTTTTTGGTGATATTTCTGAAATCCAGGTAAATGACTGAGAAACGATTACAAATATTTATACTAAAATGAAGCATACTTTTAGATGCCCGTTGATTATGAGAGTCAAAAGCACCGTGGATTCGCATTTGTTGTCTATGAAACTAGTGAAGATGCATTTCAGGCTGTCGACAACATGAATGACAGTGAAATTGCGTAGGCCATTTTATTTTGATTCTTGTTAGCAAAAGTTTCATTATTTGTTTTAATTTCAGAGGAAGGACTATAAGAGTAAATATAGCAAAACCACAGAGAATGAAAGAAAATTCACTAAAACCAGTATGGGCTGAAGATGCATGGTTGCAAAAATATGCAGGACAAACGCTTGAAAACGAGAACAGTGAAAACACAAAACCAGAATCTGAAGCTGTCGTTGATGTTACAGTCTCAGAAAAACCTGAAGAAAAGAAAGCAAATCCACAAGTTTACTTTGATATCAAGATTGGAAATTCAGACGTTGGTCGTATCGTTATGATTCTCAGAGCTGATGTTGTGCCTAAAACAGCTGAAAATTTTCGGCAACTTTGTACAATGGAGCAGGGCTTTGGATTTAAAGGGTAAGCATAATAACTTGAGGTTGAAATAACATTTTATCCAATGATCTATATATTGAGAAGAGGTCATTTATCCAAAAACTTTTAGATGATCATAATTTTCAGTAATAATGTATCGATAAGGTGTGAAAAATTCAAACTCATCTTAAGACAAGAAAGTTTCAAATTACATACTCTGATAATTATTTTAAAAAAAAATTAAACATTTAGTTTCTTCTAAATAGCCCCAAGGAATGTTAGAAACAAGTTTCTAATAAATTATTTGGATTTCTATATTTCATTAAAATTTATTTAATTAATTGAAAATCGACTTCTTTGCTTTGCAGTTCATCGTTTCATAGAATCATTCCTGAATTTATGTGTCAAGGTGGTGACTTTACAAAAAACAATGGCACTGGAGGAAAATCTATCTATGGAGCCAAATTTGCTGATGAGAATTTCAAATTAAAGCACACTGGCTTTGGCACTCTTTCAATGGCTAACTCAGGAAGTAACACCAATGGTAGTCAATTCTTCATTTGTACAACAAAGTATAAGATTACATATTTCAGTATTTGTTAAATTCTTAGTTATTGATCTCTATTTTACAGAACTGATTGGCTCGACGGAAAACATGTCGTTTTCGGAAAAGTCATTGCAGGAGCTGAAGTCGTTAAGAAAATGGAGAAATGTGGAGCAAAAAGTGGCACCCCGACACAGAAAGTAACAATTTACTCATGTGGTGAATTAAAATAAGTTATCTAGCTCTTACTTATAATATTATTAAGTTATGCAATTAAAATAAAACTTAAATTTAAAAAAAGAAACTTTTCGTTATCTTTATGTCACCTTTATTTAGGTAGATAGAATGTGCAATCTTTTACAACTTTATTTCAGATTTTAAGACTGCTTATTTATGATTTCTTAGTTGTAAAAATGTACAGACGAAATGCAATAGTTTTTATATTCGTTTGAGTCATAAGCCTTGACAAAAGAAGATTTTATGACATAAAAAACTTAGACTGCCAAATCTAATGGTACATTTTACGTAATGCTACGACTCTCCCACGATTTCGATGGAACATAAATATTCTAGTTGAATAGAACTACGCATAACATATAATCAGCTGTTTCATGTTTATGATTCTTTGTCTGAAAAATAAAATCCTGTTTTTTTCCTATGAAGAAGGTCGAGACGTAAATAGATCTTTGATAATTGATGGGACCCTTAATGGTGCATCTTTTAAAGTACCAAAGAAAGAAAAAGAAGATTACAGTATAACATCTTAATTTTCAATGAAAAGAATGATTTTATAGACTTAGAAACTATCTCGAGTCGTCGAAGGTGTCTTGCTGTAAAAAATCTATTGCGTCTTTAAAAATTTAAAACTCCTTTTGAAAGAAAATAGGATCAGATGTTGTTTTGGGAATTTTCCATTCTCACTCTTATGTTTTGGTACTATGTATGTTAGAAAGGGAGAAACATTCTGAATGTAAGAAGAAGAAGAAGGAACATGCAGAACACTATAAAAGATCTTGCGATGCGTTTGAAATGCATTAGTCGTGTTTTGTCGTCAAATAAAAGCGTGTTACAAGTTACAAACAAGTGAAACTCCTAGAAAAAAATCATCATGAAACTCTTCATTGTTGCTGCTTTGTTGATCGTTGCTGTAAGTGAAACAATCTGTTGATATTTCTTTAACATTTAAGTTGAAAGCTTAAACTTTCTCTTATTAGTTGTAAATCGTTTTCTTAAATTCATATATTTTTTTCTTTTAAAAAGGTTCAAGGTGACTACGTTCTTAAAACTTTAGATGACTTGCAAACCGCTCGTAAGGAATGTATCTTGGAAAACAAAGTTCCACAAGAACTTGTTGCTGAATACCAAAAACGTATTTTTAAGGAAGAAGGAGTTACTCCATGTTACATCCGTTGTATCTTTACACGCTTGGGTCTTTTTGACGAAAAAACTGGCTTCATCACAGAAAATTATTTGAAACAACTTGGCCGTGGTGACACTGTTAAAGATGGAGTTGTTGGCTGCTATGATAACACTGGAACTGATACATGCTTGTGGGCATACCGTGCATTCACTTGCTTCACGAAACAAGGATTCTTACCAGAAGGATACTAAAGACTGAAAAACTAACAAAATCTTTTTATTTTAAATTTTCTTAATATTTTTTCTTCTCACCTGATGTTCAAAATAATTCATTGCAATGACTTGAAAGGATTTCTTATAAATAAATAACAAAATTTATTAAAACTTTAATTTAAAGAGTTTTCATTCGTTTGATATTTCAGAAAATTTAATGTTGATTCATAAAATACAAGACTTGATATTGTTCTACTGTTTCACTTTTACTACATTTCGTCTGGAATTGAATAGAAGGTTGTTGGTAGAGATCTTCGAAAAATTTGTTGTCGAGGTCAAGGGAAGAGAAAAAGAAAACAAGTTGTGAATGTATGTAGGAACATACGTAACAACTATGTGATATTATGTTGATTCTTTGTTCTTGACAAGTTCATGAAATTATTTCTTTCTTATGGTTTTTATTGACTTTTTTTCTTGCAGAGTCGGTGAAAGAAAAACAAAAGAAAAATATTTTAAAAACTCTGATTGACAAATTGCAGCATTATTCAGGTCGTCTTTAATAAGATTTTTCAACAATATGGGAGATGATGAGACCATCATAAATGTTAATGCATGAATAACAGATAAATAAAAAAAAATTATTACGGTCTTGGTTCACTTAAAAACAGGAATTTAATAATCAGTTTCAAGAAAAATATAATGACATGACATAAACCCAAATGGCAGAATTCAAGTTTTTTATTAAAAAATGTCTTAAAATTTCATCGCTTTCAAACAATCAAAAAGATGTCCATTACAAGATCACGTTGTATTTAAGTTTGTTTGTCTCTATCGATATTTCGTAAGTGTGTAAACGGAATGGACAAATAAATGACGTTTATTGAAGGAGCAGAAAAAAAACCAAAACGGGTATGATACTATGATTAAATAATATCGTCGGTAATATTGTGGTGTCAAAAATTGAGATTTCAAATGAGAATTGTTTAAATTTCATACCTGAATAATTGCATAATTTTCTGCATTTTTCATTCCATTTAAAATCTGATTAGATGTTATTAAATATGAATGATTCAAGTATTTAGCTACAAGCAGCAAAGCATGTGTCATAACTATTTATAACTCAAATTATCAAATTTCTATGTAACTAGCATTTGAAAATTTAAGGTTTATCAATTAAAAAAGGATTCATATCATTTTATACAATAAAACTTACCATTGATTTTACGTTCTTCCATTCTCTGCTTGGTTTCACTTTAAACCGGCAAAATTCTTTCAATGTGCTCCACTAATTGACAACTAATCACTTTTTTTTCTTCTCAATATCCAAAGATACATCGCATACACTAATATGAACGCTCTCTGTATACTTTTACGCTATATTCAATGTAAATTGTGGAAAAAATAATAATAAGCTAAGTATGAAGAAAATAACAATCTCTCAGTAGTCTCCGTTTTATTTATTGTTACTCTCCAGCTCCACAGCATTCAGTCTATTTTTGTCTTCAGTAACACAAAGTGCTTTTGTCTGCAATTTCCAAACGTAAATTAAACTTAATTTTAAAACATCAAACCTTAACTATTTTACCTCCACCAAAGAGTTCAAAGATAAACCTTAATGACACTTCAAAGATATAGAGTGCATCTATAATTACAAAAAACTATTTAAACTGAAACGAAATATCTATTTCCACCAAAACAGTTTTTAAACGACCAATAAAATCAAATTTTAATTAGTTAAAAAGTACTTTAGTTGTCAATTTATTAAAAATATGAAAGAAGAAGATTTAGCTATGGCTAAAGCGCTATTGGCTGAAACAAAAGAATCTCCAGCTCCATTAAGAAAGAGTATTCTAAGTGAGGAGCGAGCAAAAACATTCAGGTAAGTCTAATTGAAAATTCAAATTAACTCGGTAGCTATGTAGAGATAATCTCATATGTTTATAAGATTTTCTGTGAATGTAAAAAGTTTTCAACGAACAATCCCGCCAAAAATTCAAACCTTTTGCCTCTTAACATGCGATAAAAATAACTTTTCTTTAATTTTGTCCGACTGAGCTTAACTTAGATAAATAAATGAATATTTGTGAATCAAAACATTGATAAAATGGTCATTAATTAACGATTATTCACGATAAAAATTGCTAGTACCTTATTTATTTTGAAAATTCGTAGTTTAGCAATTTTATTTACAAAGAGCGCTTTCAAAGTTCGGTTTTATTTCATACCAACTCAAATTTAGCACTTCTAATCTTGTAGCAATATTTACAATCGAATAAGAATTTTCTTGAGCTTGAGAAAAGCTATTTGATTTAATTAAAAGATGTTGTGTTAAGACAATGTCAACAGAAAAGTTTTATTTGTTAAAGTCTGAAAATTTCTAGTGTTTAATATATTTTTTTCTGTTGTTATTGTCAGTCTTACTTAATTTAAAAGCTTGAGATTCAAAATTCTCGACAAACTCGCCAAAGCGTAATAAGAAAATTAGTTAATAAGAAGACAAAGAAAGTATCAGGGAAAATGAATGGCGTAAAATCTGATGACAAATCAAAAGATCAAAAGCTCGATAACCGCCAAAATCCAACTGAGTGGGAATGGTAAGTTTTTTTTGTAATAATAATAAACCACGGCATTTTAGTTCACCGCTGACCTCAGGTTTATTGAATTGTTAAAAGATTTAAAATAATGTACGAGCAATGATCTCAGAAGTAATTATCGTGTTCTAATCGCTCCTCTAATTATCTTTACACGAATTTGTTGTTAAAATTATATCATTAAATTCCGGAAATTTTTTACTTGTGTTAAATATATTTTATTTCAAAACAAAGAGTAAAAGAGTGACCTACTTAACATCTAGATTAAAGCAACTTAATATTTCGGTAAACATTGTCGCTATAACAATCATTATTGCCATATCAAAAGAAAAGAAACAATGCTTAATGGAACACAAATAAGAAAAGCTATTTGTAGGTATTATAATAGATATGCCATTAACTGACCATGTCATTAACTATAATGTGAACAATGGTTTAGATATTGATGGCTAACCAAAGACTTCAACTTCATGCCCTTGAAAAGTGATAAAATTTTACTTTCGGATTCACCTAAATTAATTAATGAGAAACTTGAATTTCAAATTATGTTTTAGTTGAGTGTTTGAAGCCATTTTAAGAAAACAAAAATATTTCTCGGCAATTTCCATATCTTACCGATCAGATGACTTGCAAGCCAACAAAAAAGCTCAAATGTTTTGCTTCCTTGACAGTCACAGCAACCAAAAACAGTAATGTTTTATTGTTGATGCATTCATTCATTTCAGTTTTCGTCTTTGATTAAACAATAAAGCATCAAAAATTTGTTGATAATAATTGCCTACTTCCAATCGTTAATACACCTGTTTTAATTTTTTATCGTCATTTGTGAAATCAGAATATCTTAAGAAAGAAAAAACATTATAAAAACATCGAACGTTGTTTTTTCCATCGTTGTCTACTCGTAAATTCCATACGGCGAGCGAAAAAAAATTCATTCAGTGATCGCGCAACTCTCTTGCAGTTCATTTGAAATTACTTCGCTGTGAATAATTTGTATTTTATTTTTTTCTTTTTTGTTCATATTACTTCGGTTGAGAATCACAAAGAGAATGAAGTTGGTTTCGGGCTTAGGTTTCTCACAAGTGATAAGGAAGATTAAATTAATCAGAAAATAAAAAATATCACTAACGATCCATCCAAACTTTAAAGTGATGTTTGAAAGACATGTTAAATGATAACAATAATCAGGTCTTTTTATTTTTCTATTGAAACTTATACGTGATAATATTAGAAATTAAAATTATGAAATCATCACAACTTTGACCATAAAGGTTAATTTTGCTCCATATAACAACACACAAAAAAAAAGAAACTTTTCTCTAAAAATTTATTTCAAATAACGTGTAATATACATAATATCTATAAGACTTAAACTTACTAAATACACACGAAAATAAACCAGCCAAATATTAACAAAGTGTACAAAGTGTAAAATATGACCATTGTAAGCGTTTGACATCAACAAGCAGCGTGAAAATTAGGACAAGAAACTGCGATTACACCATGAAAAAAAAACGCTGCTTAAGTTCAACGTATCACTTAGTATTTGATAATCTCTTATAGAAACTTGTGAATCGAAAAGCTAATAAAACGTAGCCTTGAACATTAATCAAACTTCATTTCATATTGTCTCCAAAATAAGAAGAGGGTTTCGTACATCTAACACAATTGCAGAATAAAAGCTTCATTAATGAAGTTGAGGGCTATAAAATCCTTCTTATTATTAGTTCATAAATTCAGAAAAGAAGAAAAATGAAGAACCGATGTGAAACTTTATTATCATATAACAACAGACAAGATTTTTTAAAGTGATCAGCTATAGTAAATAAAAACTATTTATCCAGAATAATATTAAAAAGAAATCTAGAGGTCATTAATAAAAATAAGCGTGTTGAAATATTTATTATATCAATGCTCGTTTTAGTGGTTGAATCAAGAAAAGAAACAAAAATGTGTGAATCTTTTCCGCGGTTTAATTATTATGTTGCTAATTTTATGTGCGGTGTTCGATAATATTTAATCTTTTCGCCTTAAAAAATGTCGTGATGAAGTTAGGTCAATGGAACGGTTTCAATTTTACAGCGAATTTATAATGACGAGAGTTTTATATTAACACGAAGATGTAAAATAAATAAATTTTTATTTACTATCTCGAAGATTCCAGCAATTCATCGAATGTATATTGTGTTATCCTATTTAAACCTTCTCGTATGATATAATTATCTAGAAAATGAGTGTCGATGTTAAATATTGACTTGAATGTATTATGTGTACTTATATAATGAACTTAACAAATTGTTTTCTTCTATCATTTTATTTTAGAAGAAAGAGCAGAAATAGTTTGAGATAATAATGTCTACATAACTGAATGCTTCAATCATTTCTTGTTCTATTCTTAAAGAGTAAATTACATAAAAAAGTTTTATTAAAACTGTAAACTTTATTCATCATACATTGCCGATAGAATAAGCTCTTTCACACGATGAGTCATAGAAGTGTAACCTCTCGGTCAGACGATAAAAATTCTTTTACCATTTTATAAGCTGCGTGTGTGTATTAAATTCACATCAAAATTTGAATTAAGTTCCATTCATATTTTCGAACGATCCTTTATTTGATAATTCATAAATACTCAAGCAAGGAAAATCTTTTAAATAATTTTTAAGTCATTGAACTTCAATATTTAATTTACAACAATGAATGGGTCAATATCAAACTTTAAGTTAGGCACGTGTAAAGATTGATTTTCATATTTTTTCGCTTTACTCCACATCTTGTCGATGGTGTATGTTATTTCTCTTCATTGTTAAAGATATAAAAACACATCCGGGTAGTTCAAGGTTTCTTTCGGTCTCATCATTTCATCACGAATTTTCATTCTTTTTTATTTTCTAAAATTTGAAGTCAAGCTTGAAATATGATTTCTAAGTGACGTAAACCTTAAAGTAAAAATAGTTTTATTTTGACAGTCATGCTCTTGTTAATATTTACTTCTATCTAATCTTTTTCTATCTAAATAATTTATAACAATGACACGTCTCATTTCAGCCGAAAATATTTGTTAATGATAAATAATATTAAAGTCATGTAATCATTCTTATCACTGTTCGAAGTGAAATCTTTATCAGCTTCAATTGAAAGTACAAAGTATACTGTGAACTTTACGTTTATTCGAATCTACAGATTTTTCAATGACATTTAGTGTGAACGCAAAATGTCATGTTGTTGTTGATGATTTTATGAATTTTAATTCTAACGCTAAAATAGTTAAAGAACAAAAAATAATTTTACAGACATCAATGAATGAGCTAAAAATACTCTTGTGAGAATCATATAAAAAGTAATGTACAAAGATGTCTTAAAAAGAAAAAGTTACTGTGATTATTAAAAAAAGAATCCTTCAAATCAACAATGTGCCTAGCAAAGCCTTTACAAAGACAATAATCTAACAAAAAATGAATTAAGTATTGCCCCACGTGACCTCAGTTCATCCTGCATCAGTGTACTTCGTTATTGTGTCGTAATTAAAAAGTATCATGGCATATTTATCAGACATTGATCTCGCAACATTGCACAAAAAACGCTTAGATGAGAAAAACCATTACAAGTTGTCTTGGTACAACAGAAGATTTTATCATGATGAGATAAGCCGTGAACTTAGTGCTGGAGATAAACAAGAAACAAATAAAGTGAAATCGAAAGTTTGTGTTAACACCAAGTCTACAAAATCAAAGACAAACGTGCTGCAAACAAATGCGAAACCAAAAACCACTCCAAAACAGACACGCATTAGCAGTCATTCTAACGATATTTCAAGTGGTCCTTCGACATTCAACGACATTCCATGTACTTTCAACGCATCCATTAAATGTAATTCAAGTCCAGAATTTTACGACGAAGGATATTTTTCATCACCTACATTAAATCGCCGGCGAAGCGGCACTTGGCCGTAAGTTTCATGTTTCATCAGTTTAAAAAGAATAAGAAACTGACGAGAATGTTTATAAATATCTTTTTGCAAAGAAAATCTACTTATTTATTTAGCGAACGTAATTATGTTCAGTTTAATTGTATAAAATCTCTTGTTTGCTCTGGAAATTATTCGATTTTTCCGCACATGAATATTACTTAGTTACTTCCTTTTCCTGCTTCGAAAACAGGAAAAAGAGGCCGTTTTTTGTTATTTGTTTAACCCAATGTGTAAAAGTAACTCATTCGACCATTTAAAATTCTAAACGAAGGTGAAAAAGTTTAATATTTATAAAGTTCTTCTTACAGGTGAAATTAACTTAACGTTCAAAGGGTTATGTTAATTTCCATAATAGAAATTTTAAATAATCCAATAGCATTATTTGTTCTTTACCTTTTATCATACTTATTCAAGCATTGTGCTTGCTCTGATTCAGTTGCAAAAGAGTGTCAATTTGTAAATAAATTCTCAATCAACATTTGCTGTTGAAATTAAAATTGTTTTCGAAATTGATGTGTTCAAAGTGAATAGTTCAAGACATTTGATTCATTGGAAGATTAGCCTTAAAAATAAATATTATACGGTAAATTTCTCATTAGCAGTAAATGAAATTGTAGATAAGAACGAGTGTTTTTCACAAAAAAAGTGAAACAAAAACTAGACAAGTTTATTTTGAATTGACACTTGCCTCAAATTTATTTTTTGTTGTTCGTGTTCAACATATTTTAAATATTTTCATATTTGATTAGATAATCTAAATGAAACGAAAAAAGAAAAATAAATGGTCACGTTTGAAGGTAAATAAAATTTACCTGACCCAGGTCATGTCTGTAAATGATCTTATGAGCAATCGAGGTCAGCATGTAGTTACAAATTAAAAATAATCTTATAAATCTACTGCATTATTTGAAAATGCAATTGATTGTAAAATGCATTAATGAACCAGCATTTGGCAGTTCAAAACTATGTCACTTGTTGCGTGCAAATATAAAAGCATAGTAAAGATGTTGGTATGAGTGAGCTATGTTAAAGTTGAGAATGATTATAGATTCAGTCTACAACATGCGACATGATTCAGTTTCCAATTTACATCGTGACAATCAACAGGTTTCAATTATTTGTGTTCGCTTTTCCACAAAATAATTTACACTTTTTCATTCAACTTATAAATTTTATTTATATTCAATTATTTAACTTTCAAATTTGAGGTTTTATCGATAAGATTATCTGAAGCGACAAAATAAATATTTTCATTGTGTTCGTTTTCGTACTTATAACAAACTAAACTTGCAAGTTGTGACCATAAGAGCTTCTGAAGGTTGATGGAACACTTCTTGAATTATGTCTGAAAACATTTTGAACAGTTTAAAGCAAATGCATAACAAAAGAAGCAACTCAGATCGTAAAAATGGAGGATACTTAAACGAATATAATATTGTCTCTTCAACGCCAATGATGACATCAGAAGTGTCGTCATATCAAGTTGTAGAACGAGTTCCGAGGTTGTTGTTTTCATTTTAATTTCTTTCAAATCTACCGCAACAAAACATGTGAAAAATAATGAAAATAAGAAAAATTAATTTCTAATCAAATCGAACTTGTAAATTGATTTATGAACTCATTTTTTATCTGTCATTATAGGCGAACACGGAGCTTAAATGCACCTTCACCATTCCAACAATTTGGACCGTGCGGTCGTATCATGAAAAATTCCGCAATGGTAATGCAAATACAAGACCCAGCCAGTCAGCGACTTACTTGGTATAAGCCACCATTGGCTGTATTGGTGATCAAAAAGGTTCGTGATTCAACAGTGTTATCGCCTTTTATTCAACTCGTTGAATGGCTGATTGAAGAAAAGCATATGGTTGTGTGGGTGGAATCAGCTGTTTTAGATGATCCACTGTTAATGGAAGACAAAAAATTTCTCGCTGTTAAGGACAAGCTTGTAACATTCAAGTAATTATTTGATCATCAAAATAAGCAATAATTTGTTTATTTTAATTTTTTTTGCATCTTTTAAAACTTTAGAGACGGTCGCGATGACCTAACTGATCGAATAGATTTCATCATTTGTCTTGGTGGTGATGGTACATTGCTTTACGCATCTTTATTGTTCCAACAATCTGTTCCACCAGTCATGGCGTTTCATTTAGGCTCATTGGGCTTTTTAACACCATTCCAGTTTAACAACTTTCAAGACCAAGTTACTAATGTGCTCGAGGGTCACGCTGCGTTGACACTTCGTAGTCGTTTGCGTTGCATCATTGTGAGAAGAAATTCAAAAGACGAACGTAGGGATGAAGGTCAAAATGGAAAAGTAGCAGAAAGTTCAACTTTCGGGACATTGCCATCGACGAATATTCTTGTGTTGAATGAGGTTGTTATCGATCGAGGCCCATCACCTTATCTCAGTAACATAGATCTTTTCTTGGATGGTAAACATATCACATCAGTTCAAGGCGATGGTATGCGTGAATATTTCAAATTGTTTAACATTCTCTAAAACATTTATATAAATTTAGGTTTAATTGTATCTACCCCAACGGGCTCCACAGCATATGCTGTCGCTGCTGGTGCCTCAATGATTCATCCTTCAGTTCCAGCAATAATGGTGACACCAATTTGTCCTCATTCGTTAAGTTTCCGACCAATTGTTGTACCTGCTGGTGTTGAATTGAAGATTTCTATTTCACCTGACAGTCGTAACACTTCATGGGTGTCGTTTGATGGACGTAATCGCCAAGAACTTTTACATGGTGACAGGTGAGCTATTTAATTTCTATTTAACATTTGCTTTACCTCTTGCTTGCATTAATTTTATTGCAAAATTGTAATTATTTATGTTTTTTAGCCTTCGCGTGACAACGTCAATCTATCCAGTGCCAAGTATTTGCGCACAAGATCAAATTTCAGATTGGTTCGACTCGCTTGCTGAATGCTTGCACTGGAATGTAAGAAAGCGACAAAAGTGTTTAGGTAAGTTTTTGAAGAAATTTGCAAAGATCTTTAATCTTTTAATTACGATTATTTTCAAGATGAATTGAGTGATCTTACTGGAAGTGGCAGTGAAGATACTTTTGATGAACTTGAACGGGGTATGGAAAATCTTGAATGCTGATCATCATAAGCTGTTGGATCAATCGTTTTTTAGGATTAGATAACTCAGTTCTTCAAACTTTATGATAAGATGTGTCATGAGGTTTTGTAACATTTCAACATTTCCTTAAAAACGTAATCAAATGAATTTTCTTACTAAATAATCAGAGATTTTTCTCAGCCTTTTTGACTTCTTTTTTTTTCATTAATAATTAAATTTTACAAAATAAAGTCGAAGGCGTAATCGGCGATTTATTTGTCCAAACTTCTTGGTATTAATTCTCTTTTATATATTCGCATGAACAACTAGTAATATTGAAAGAAGAATCATTTTTGTGCAATAAAAAAAAAAACGATTTATCGTCAAACGATTTTTACACAAAGTTTAAAAATGTTTATGAGGTTTTAATTGCGTGTTTGCTAAAATTAAACACGCATTTGCATTTTTTTACAGTAGCGGTCGTGTGTGATGGATTAAAAAAATCCCTTTGCCTTTACATTCTCTTTTATAGTTCTTCTCAGTGGTAATTATATTTAATTTCTTCAGTATTTAATATGAATCACTAAACAGTTTAGTGCATGGAAAAGACCAACCAAGTGAAGTCCAAAGATGAAGGTTTTGTTGACGTCATCAAAATGCATAAACAAATTCCCCTTTAAACAAACATCATCATGGAAATTGAGAGAAAAACTTTATTTTTCATCAACACCAGCATCAAGTCGCAAAGTTTTCCCGCCAGCTCTCCCGCTAACATAAAAGAAAGCTCATAACTACGTATTCGTTAAGAAAAGAAGCTTTCCGTCTCCTTTATTGAATTTTTTTCTCAAACCTTTTCAAGTCAAAGTGTAGTCTGGACATGCGCTTTAAAATGTCTCCCATGTGCTTGTTCTCTAGTATTTTGTTTTAAATTAATTATTGAATAAAGTCTAACTTTGGCATGTTCCTATGAAATGTTAAAATGAGTTCAATATTTGGTTTCAAAGTTGTTTAACAAATGACAGCACTAAAATTTCTTTAAGCTCGTCTAAATACCTATTTTAAATCTTAAAACAATTCTGATGACAATAAAACTTGTTATTTTCTTGGAAAATACCTTTTAAATATTTTAATATTTCCTTTAAAAATACTTTTTCATTGATTGCGTACATCGGCTGATCGGCTCCAATTTGTCTTCTGTTGTTATGGGAAACGAAACTTCATCCGAATGTTTATTTTTTCCCCGCTCATCACACACACACATCTTGTAAAAAATATTTTTCTCTCAATCTCTATCCCCACTTTTATACCTTCTCAAATAATGAAAGCTTGAAAATTTTCTCTTTTGAAAGCTACTTACTCGTATTAGTTAATTTTCCTTTTCCGAAGAAAACTGCCGCATAAAAATTCCTGATATTACAAATTATCCAATTATTTTTTTTCCTGAATTGAAAATTAAGATTGAAACAACCGTTTTCAATCAAACTTTATTTGTTGTAGAATAAAGGTGCTTTTAATGAATAAATATTGAAGTTTCTCTGAGATAAAATTTTGTTTCTAGACTTGAAATGTGAAAGAAATCTGAAAATGTGTACAAAAAAAGTTTTCATGCAAATTTGATAAGCTCCAGAGAAAAGGTTAAAGATAAGAAAAATAAGAAGATAACAATTCTATTCTAGTTCAGAGTGCTTTCCCAAATAGTATGAAAATGAAACTTTTACAGTGAGACTTTAAAGACCGAAACAAAAGTTTTTCTTTTTCTTAACTATTATCTAAGTCGTCTTTTAAAAACAAGAGAAAACAAATACAAAAGTAGCTAGTTGGAAGATCTTAAATCGATGACACGGCCAATAAAAGTCATTATTGTTTAACCTTAGTGCGCAATCAAGCGAGTTGCTTTGTGTTGATATCCAAACATCCTTCTGTAAAGATTCTTAATATAAAATAATTTTCCAATTGAAAAACGTCGTGCTGCCTAATTTTTCATTTTATATTTTCTTTCCAAGCCATTTTTCTTCATTTCTTCTATGTTATTTGTGTACATAATTTAAGAATTTTATTCTCAATTTATTTCTTGCTTTCAGTGGCTATAAAACAAGTAAAGTGAAAATTTATGAAATCTAATTATGAGAAGAATACTGTTATTGGATTAGGAGTCTTAATATATTCAAATTATACCTAAAAATTCGAAACATAGATTATTTAATTAAAAGCAAAATGATAAGAAATCAAGACTTTGGAGATTAATTCAATAAAGTGAAGTAAAACATGGCATTTTTCGGAAGAAAGTCACCTTTTGAAGCTTTGGTGAGCCCTGGAGTCATGCTTGCTTGTAAATATAATCAGTTTCGACAAAGAAGGAGAGAAGCACAAAGTAAAAAAGTTACTGAGCGTGAACTGACAGCTTTACATCATAAAATAGTAAGTTGACATAAAAGCACCTCATTTAATCAGAATTTCATAAATTTTCATATTTAAATGTGGGTGTTATGGTTTGACCGACATGCTACATAATTATTTTTAATTGACCACAAAAAACTTTATTCTAATTAAAAAATTAAATAAAAGTCGCTTCAAATTTGTCACAAATAAACTTAAATTAAATTTGTATCGTCGAAAATATTTTTTTATTTCAATCTTATTTACCTTCGAATGTAATTTAATTGCATAAAGTTCATAAATAAAAAAGAACAGAAGAAAATCAATTCGCAAACTCGCCATCTTGAATGAAATTTTATTATTTATGATCATCGTTTCGCGGTGGATCTTCACTTTCCTTTTATTCCGTGAAAAATGTGAGCTAAAATACGGTCATGAAGGAAAAATTGGAGGGTAGGGTCGAAAAAAAAGTTTCAATCATAAAATTGTTGTAGATTATCATAAGATTCTGCCTTATGAATATGGCCTTAAATAGCATTATTTGTAACAAAGGGCCAACATCGCATTAAATTTATATTTCTTTTTTTTTTTATAAGGATTCGCGAGTATTAAGTTGTACTTTTATTAGTGTTGAGATTTCATTCAATGCTACGTTAGCTCAAAATCAAAGTTATTAATATTAAATCGATAAAACTTCCTTATTATTCCGGAGGGATAAGTTAAGTTACAACACAGTTTGAACTGTGCGTGTTCAAAGTTGTTGGTGACTTTTAGAAAATAAAATGTGCGTGGGTTGAGGTACACGGAAGTTTAAGCTCATGCTCAAAATTGATTTTTATGTTTATAAAATATAATGATGGAGAAAGTTTGACATTGATCTAACTGTCAAGGCTAGATAATGTCTGCTTACCTTGCCACCTTTTACATTTCAACAATGATTGCTCCATTTCTTTTGAGATGGACACTCTCTTAAGAATTCCCAATGGTAATTTTGAAATAAGTGGAAATTGTAATGATAAGTCAAAATAAATATAAACATTCTGTACAAAAAAATGAATGACATGTATTGACAATGGATAAGGCAAAGAAAATTATTAGATATGAAAAAATAGACTAAAAATATGGCCAAGCAATCTGGGTTAATAAAAATGCATTCTCATGTAATCTCAAGTAAAGGTTTTAATGGATTAAATTCAGTGGATGCTTCTCAATAACTAAGCAAGATGACAATATATTTGTTATTGTGTTGTATCATTTCATATTGAATTGGAAAACAATGAAAAACAATTTTTGGGATGATCACTGAAAAAAAGCTTTCATTTTGAAAAAAATGATGTTATTAGTTGAGATACGCAAGGAGATTTGGGTCGAAACACACAATTGGAGTATTTTAATATGAAAATGATTTTGCATAACTAAAATTAGTAATCAGAGTTCGTTTTGAGGTGTGTCATTGTGATTTGAAGAGATATGTTGGCCACATATGTAAACTACCCTTTCATAACATCTCGTTATGTCCATCAATCAGCCACGACCATTAAATAGTTTGTCTAGACGCACCTGTTTTATTTCAATTAACAACGAAAGTGTGAAAAAATGATTTCAGTTACGGGCAAATTTGAATTTGATTTCAAAATTAATTAACAGCACGACACATTATAAGCACGATAAAAGAGTTAGCTTCATATAAACCTTTGGGTAATTAGATATTTAAATAAAATTTGTTGTCTCAAAGACAAAACAAATTTATTGGTGTTTGAATCTTTTAATTATTCAGGAGCTAAATATTCATTTAATAATTCCTGTTTGTTCACTGAATGTGTCTATAATAAGAAAACAACCAATAAATGCTCAAAACTTTTGATCTCAGTAAGAAAATAAATTAAATTTGAAAAAGGACAAAAATATTTACAAAAGAAATAAATATGTAAAAGTAATAAAGTTTGGAGATATTTAAATGACAAGGACTTCTTATTCTATGTGTAAAAAGTTTACTTTTTGTTTCTCCAGAAGTAGCACCAATATAACATGTTACAAATATTCCCAACCCACTAACACGAAACTCAACATAAAACTTAGAATGCTTTTACCTTGAATCTCTCTTTTCGCTTGAATCAATAAGTAAATGGAAGAAAGAAGAAAAGCTTTTACTCGTTTTGTTATAGGTTTTGTTATGATATCGTGTGTAACGTGATTCCTGACAGAAAAGATGGCTCGAGGATTTACTCAGACGAATCAAAATAAAATGTTTTTCAAGATATGTGATTACGAGCCATTTTAATAAAATGTTTAGGGCCAAATATATTTTTTCTACATTAAAGTCGCATTTTTTTGAGTACAGAAGTTAATGTTGAGTTTCCAAGTTACTGAAATTACTCAAAATTTATTTCCATAAATAAATCAGCGACAGTGGAAGTAGAATTGAGTTCATTAGAGTGTTAAGCATGTATGCATATAAATTTTTCTATTGATCGGCACTTAAATGAATGTCGTCATTTATTCATGTCGTTGCACTCTTAAAGCAGCAGAAAAATTTTAGAAATGAAGGAAATCTTTATTGAATGTAATATTTTTCCAACGTCAATTTTCATCTCTTAATTAAGCAAGAAATGTTGCTTAAATTATAAATTTTTCAGTCTGCTTGGAACAGAACTTTTTGGTTTACTTTTGGATAATCATGAAATCAAAACTTGTAAAAACAAACTAAAATCAAAGTTTTTCATGATAAAATTAGGATTCCCTAAAAATTTATCAAAACATTTCTTTCTTTTTGAAAAATTTAGTATTTAGGAATGTTACTCTTGAATTCATCTATCATCAGCATTGAAACCTTTTCATGTAAAAAATATAACTAAGGAAAAAAAACAGGTTAATGATAAAATAAACTTTACTAAAGCTTAAAACAATATTTTTCTTAAATTAATTAAACTCATATAAATTCAATCAAAGAAAATATTATTGTTTGTCTTGTGTGTATTTAAATGTATCTAAATAACTAAGAGTCTACTTAGGGTTGATTTAACAATTTTAAAAGTTTTAAATTTGATTTGAAAATATCTAACTTTAAGTTTTTATTCAAGTCGTCGGGATTCCACAATGTATTTCACGTAATTTTTGACGTCACTAATGCCCTATTTTCAAATTTCACCATGAGATACGAAACTAGTCTATTTTCATGTGAAAACTTTTTCTTTTCGGGTCGCTGGCATGCTTCATTTTCCTGTTAATGTCCCAATTGCTGATTCTCGTGAAAAATGTGAACATTCTATTTTTAGTAAGCTTTCAATTCTTCCACCCAAAAAATCCGAAAATGTGAGGAAAAAAGAACACAATGAGTTATTGTGCGAAAATAATCTGTTGTAGAACTGATCGATGTTATGAAGTAGGAGATTGGAGTGAGGTTCCTGTTTTCTGCCAGTGGCAGAACTCTATTGAAGAGTTGGAAAATTATAGTGTGAATAGTAATAAATAATATTAAACATAATAAGCATATTTATAATGTATAAAAAGTTTTTTTCAATTGTTTGATTTCCGCGTCCATGAATTTAATAAACTTTAATAATAACAGCCAGGATTTATTACAAATACTCTTATGAAATATTTTTTAGCTTCAATAATCGATTTTACTTATAAATCGATAACAATTTGTTTGTAATTAACTGCAACTCTTTGCATTCGAGAATGTTATGAATTGTAAAAAGAATTCCATGTGAAACTTTTGCTAAACTTTAAATTCACCGTCAATATTTATTTAAAAATAATGGAATTTAAATTTTATTAACACATGTCTTATGAAATTTCAAACATTAAATGCATAGTGTAGGTTAATACCTACAAATTTCAACTGGAATTCCTTTCTCCATCAATTTACATTGATATTAAATGAATGAAAAGATTTATAAAAATTTCAAATGAAAAATACTTTTCTATCAACTCAGAAACGATTTTATTTGTCTTTATGTTCACTTAAATTATATCCTTTTGAAAGCTCGTTCTTGCAAAACCTGAGTTAGAAATATGATTGCATAACATAGCAATGATTTATATTTTGAAAATGATTGGCAAAAATCCAGAACAGTTAAATAAATTTGTTTAATACTTTTGGGTCTCTTTAATCAAGATTTATATAAAAGGGTGGGTTGAAGATATTCACATACTGTAAAAAATCATAATGAAGCAATGCATTATAGACGCAGCAGTCAAAAACATTAGTTTAAATAGGAAAATTTCTTCCGAATGGCGCAACTGCATTTGTCGTCAAGTAGAACTTTCCTCGAAGACGTCGATCGGCTTTAAATCCCATATAAGCTTCAATCGATTGTAAACATTCTTTGGATTCATTGTTTGTCTGTTCACATCTATCGCTGAGAAAAGCCATAGGGCGTCTAATAGATTCAACAAAATATTGCCACGCACGAACGTGACTACAGCCAACTGTAGAAGGAGAAAAAAGTTTTTATGCTGCTAAGATTGAGATGACAAGAGAATAATTGTCTTACCAACTATGCCGAGTAAATTATTTTTCGAAAGCTCTTCTTGAACACAGCCCGGTTGAAGGGCGACTCCATTGTTAGGAAAGAAATCAACATGCCCAATTGGATAAGGAATGCCAAAAAATCCACCGTCTGTGTGGATGACGTCTAAACCCACAGGAAAAATTGAATAATTTAAAATTAATTTTATTTACGCTCAAAATATCGTAACATACCCACAAATTTGGCATCGCCTGCTGATAAATGTGTGTTCGTATCACCACCCGTAAACAGTGGCATTGCTGGATCTAATCCTGTTAGAGAAAATTTTCCATAATTTTCAAATTAATTTCATTTCTTCAGCTAAGAGCAAGGACACTTGAAAAAACTATCCACGTGCTGATAGTGGATAAAATGTATTGTCAGATGCCTCTTGCGTCTTTCTTAATCATGTCATGCTGCTTTAAACTCTGCGTAACTCATAAATATCATGTCATTGTTAAAATTTATCAAATGAAAGATTAATAATGAAGTGAAAGTGAAATATTTACAGAAAAATGTTTTAAGGCGGTAAATCATTTTGACTTTATTCAATTAAGTTATTCTAAATAATCTTCAAAAGGGTCGCAAAATCAAAATGAAAGAAAAAATAAAAAATCTCATCACACTAATTAATTAGAACTTTTAAGATTTTAATAATTTTATACCGGATTTGTTGAACTTTTACTTTTAACACGAAAAGAAGTTAATAAATCAAAATCGTTTAAGAAAGTCAGTCATGTCGTGAATCATGATGGAAGTCAAATCTCAAGTTTAATTCTTAATTTCGAAATCAAAGGAAAATTTACACTTTGACCTTGTTGATTTCTACTGTTGGCATGGCTTAATGGTGCTTTTCAAATCTTTCTTATTTTTCGGTCAAATCAAATATTGATCGATAAGTCGAGCTGTATAGCTTGTGGGTCAGAAAGCACGCACTATGACGACGAAAATGTTTACATTTTGATTGTTTGCGCTCTGGGTGTTAATGTCGCGCGATGAAGTGTATTTATAATATTTATTTAACTTGTTAAAAATCACGAGACGTACCTTTGCTACATTTCCATGGTTAAAACAACAATAAAGGGCAATGTTTAACATTGCATAGCTACTTTAACCGTTTATTTATAACATTTTTTTTCTGTTGTCATTTTCCCATAATTATTACTTTCATACCATGTAGTTAGAATGAACATTTTTGATTTCAAAGTTAGTATCGAATTAACACAATTTATTTCAATTATTTACCTGTTATTCGAGGTAAAAGTATTCCCCTCTCTTTTAAAGTTTTTCCAGCAAAACCTGCAACTTCCGCCTTTTAAACAATATTTTTAGGAAAAAAAATTATTAATAAAATATTAAAGTTTTACAATACAAGAACTCACCCCTAAACTAAATCCTATGACATGGATGTTTTCCGAAGGAATTCCATATTTTATTAAGAACTTTAAGAATCTTGCGACATATCGACCAACTCGTGGAGTGTTTTCAACGGTATTCGAATACCTTCAGAATGTTTACAAAGAATAACAAATTAAGTAAAAAATTGATTGCAAATTATTACCATGGCAATGCAGCTATTGGACTCCAATCTACGAGGATCACCGAATATTCACCAGAATCTAATAAAGCTGAAATGTTTTTTTGTTAATGAGTATTAAACACTTTGTGGCTGATAATTTAAAAAGTTTTATCTGACCATCTCGTATTTCATAGCTACTGCTTTTTGGAGTTCCTGGTGCGCTCTCTGAAAATCCGTGAATATATAATATCAGCGGGAGAGTTTTGTTTAAACTTTTCAGTCGTTTTTCATCTGACATATAAATTTGTTTTCCTGTTTTTGGGTTGTCACGAGTGAAAAGAAAAAATTTGATGTCCTTCGCTTCTCTCATGACACAACAATTTTCACAATCACCACGAGGTGCGGGGGAGTAAAGTACTGGCGACCCTCCTGTTTGAAACAGATAATGAATAAAGTTACAAAGATATGCAAATAAAAACGAAGTTTACAAATAGCTGAAGATTGTTATGCATTTATTGTTACGATTCATAACCATTGATGGTTTGAAAGAAATGATGACACTTTAGAACATTTTATGAATACATTTTTGATCATTCAACGTGGTCAAATAAAAATGTTTTGATAAAACAAAATTAAGCATTCCCCGTCTCATAGCTGCCAATGGTCTTACTGAGCGAACGAAGACTTTTATGTATGCTAATATATTCAATTTCATCAAATCGCTTCTGTGTTACATGCAGTGTCTGCCTAGTGAAATGTCTTATTTATTTCTATGAATTTCCTTATTGACCGACAAGCACCATAACAAGTCTGGTGTTAACATAACTAAAGTAAAGTTTTACGACCTGCAAAAAGTTGCATAACAGAGAATTAGTTAATTGAGTTACTTTTATCGTTTTTTAAACTCGACAACTATTGATATCTGTTGAACATGACTGTCAGGTTGTTTACTAGCCGCAATGAAAAGACTTTTTAATTTAAAGTCTCTATGATGTTCAAGTTCAAGTTGACGGCAATAAAAATTTTATGTGCATATAGAGAATTCAAGTGTTATCGTATTGAAAGAGGCGACGTAAAATATTGACGATTGGTTCTTTTATGAATAGCAATGAAATCGATTGGATCATTTCTATCTATTGAAAAAAGGTTTAGTTTTATTGCTTGCCATCATTTTTTAGGAGCATTCTTTGAACCGAATTTGAAATTTCTCTTTCCACTAAATATTTATCGTATTTACAATTTCAAATAATTTAGTCAACAAACAGAAAATCTTATTAAGAAATTACCTACATTCCGCCAACACAAAAATTACTGTTTAATGGAAATACTAAACGACCGTCGATGTCGCCTCATTCTTAATCAGTCGCGTGACTAAAATGAATCACACAAAAAACTTTAATAAGAGCATAGGAAAGCAACATTATTAGTCCTGTCCAACATGAATTCAGCACAAAATACGACAACTTTGTAAATACTTTGGGTACTTGAATTTTGCTAACTATTGTTAACTCTTTTGTTTTGTTCGTCTACACTTTCAATTGCATGCACAAGATACAATTTGATACAAGTTTCAATGAACTTGCACCATACATGTTAGCATAGATAAATCTTGCATTTGCCTACTTCCTTTAAAACAACATCAAAAAATGACCATGACTGTCTGGAATGGTTTCACCTCCACTTGAATGTTATCAATTGTTATTCACAACATCCGCGTAAAAGGCATTGATTGAATTTTTTGATGGAATCATTAACGTTTGCAGATATATGATCAACGTGTAACGAAATTAACTCTTTCATTAATTGTCTTCATGCTTGAAAATTGTTGGAATACTAAAATAAACTTTGCCTTTTTTGCCAAGAGGTATTTTGAGTAAATAAGTGAGGTACTTGAAATATGCGCTACTCGACCGTGAACTTTAAAAGAAATGATAAAATTTACCGGTATTAAAAATTTATTGTTTGGGATCACTTACAGAGATATTTAATAAATTCTTACTTTACACATCAAATCTGATATTTTACTTTAAGTAATTTGATATTTTTTATTTTACCCGCGATGATTAAGAGAACACTTGTATCGAATGAATAATTTTAATTTATTTCGATTCAAGTGAAACCAATTTTTTGTTGAATTCTAGAAGATCGTTTTCAATTTTTTATAAACATCGCATATCATTAAATGACGACTGATTTGCAAAATTAGAAGCAAACAGAATGAAATCGTGGAATTAAAAAGGAGTTTAGTTGCCTAAAAGTAAGAAGAAACGTCCATAATTAGATAAAGATAATCGAAAAGGTCGAACTCACACAATTTACAAATAATTTTTTCCTTTGGAATTAAAATTCGCTTATTGACAAAATGTACTCGGAAGATAGGCAAATCAGTTTGACCACAATAAAAAAAAGTATAATTATAAATAATTTGAAGTCTCTCGAGGTTTTTATCGCCTGTTTAACAATCTCTACAATTTTAATGCTACGGTGCTTCCGAAAATAATTTATTCTCTGCTAATGTTATCGGAAAAAAAATACACAAAACTTTGCTTGTCGCTGACGTATTTTGTCGCTCACTAAATCTAGATTATTCTGACATAACTTTACCAAAGTATAATGTGAAGACTGAACATAGTGCGAGATTTTGCAATCCTGTTGTTGGTATTGCCATCTTGATGATTATATTAATTTAAAACGTCACGATTCGATCATACACCAAAACTGTGAATCAAATCTAATTATATTTTGTTCTGCTTTGTTAAAATCTTCGCAGTTATTTAAATCACTAGACTAGTTTTTGAGATCATGAATCACCATTAATAAACGTATCACAAAGAATTTAAATACAATATTTGAATATTCACAAGCTATTTAAAAGAACGTGTTGACTCGTCGACCGTTAACAAAAATATGAGATCTATCAAAATAAATTACGGAAAAATTGGCGAGTTGAAAGAAGAAACAAAAAATAAAATTGAGAGTGGACGATGTGTATCAATGATCGGTGAGAGGTGGGGAAGGAAATGACGATGTTCGTGATATTTAGTATGCGAAGGTATGATGTGTAGGCTCAGAGACGTTAATAAGATGGCAAGTTACCATAAAACACACAAACATTATATGTGAAGTGTTTAAAATATTCGAATCGAATTTTTAAAATGTTTTGCTATGAACTTGAGTGAGCCTAAGGCCATCATGCTTTTTAAACTGCTTGCGATATTTTTAATGACAAATCATATCATCGTAACAATTCGTATTTTCTGAAGTTGAAAAGCTTAGGACGGTTGACATGCATCAGACAAGTTATAAACACAAACGATTTGTCAATAAAGTATGTTAACAAGAAAATTATTCAGCAAGTGCAGTAATTTATAATGACGTTTCAGAATTAAGTACAAAACCTACAAATGCATCGGATATGTTGGTCACTCTTCGTTGAGTTTCTTACAAATCATAAAGAAGTCAAAAGCTTCTGACATTGAAAAAAAAAGAAATCTCATCGCAACGACAATGATTTGTGGTAATTTTCTATTTACTTATTAAGTTATTTCAAGTGCAGGAATCATAAACTGTATAAGATATTTGATATGAACGTATTTAATAAAGATTTCAAGATTTCAAGATAAGTAGATCTTGTTGAAAGTTATTTAAATTGATATCAAATGTGTTAAGGACATGAATTCTTGAAAACTTTTTCGCCTTAAAAACTATTTGAATGAAATACTTTCTTTAGCAGTCAACACCCACAATATCATAAAACTAAAACTGCTTCAAAGTATGCTTACTTTTTTCACGATTCCTTATCATGCGTTTGTTAGTTTAAATAACGCCAACGGGAACTTTTTCATTTCATTAGACACGAGCATAAAATCGATAACTAAACACAGAAAAAAGAAACCTTTCAGAAAATTTCGCGTTTGTCTTTTTGTTAGCATAGCTTTTCATTGTTCGGGATTAATAAAATAGATAATCTATTTATTTACCTGTCATCGTCAAACTTTTGACTTATATAAATATCATTGGGTTTAAACTTAAACGAAGAATCAATATTGTTTCACGTGTAGAGTGGGAGTTCAAATTTGTTTCGATTTTCAGAATTTATTTGTTATCACATTGATGTTGTACATAAATATCTACTCAAAGAAACATGATACTTATTTGTGTTTTAGACATCCGATATTTGCTACAAGATTGCCGAGAAACAAAAATTATCTTTTTCAACATTTTGGTTCTTAATCAATGCAATGATATAAAACAAAATATAACCAAATATCACAACAAGGCAAAAGCGCATTCAAATCGGGCATAGACCTCCGAGGGATTCTTCAAAATAAAATTAATTTCGATGAAAAGCAAGAAAACTTCTTTTAAACATAGTTCAACAACCGTTGAATGCTTAGCGTGGCAAAACATGATTTATGGACAAATGTTGACAATTGCGATTGAATTAAAAAACAATTGTGAATGATACAATAAATCAATCTTAATTATAGCTTTGTTTCCTCGTTGTCTAATTAAGGTTCGCCGCTAATGATCATTTGTTTATTTATTCATTTACATATATTTTGATAATCTGCTTGTAGATGTTTATTAGCAGATTCTTACGCACATAATAAATTTACTTGCGCTATAAATCTTTCATAAAAAATATAAAGAAAGATTATTATGAATGAATCATTTTAATAACACTCTTTTCATATAATTGCAGGAAAAGCTTCTCAGTAAGTTGGAAGAAAGCGAATTGGAACCATCGACAACACAAGAGGATGAATGTGTTATTTGTATAACAAGTCGAGCAACAATGAAGACAATGCCATGTAAGTTAATTGCTTATGAATACTGAATAAATACTGTTCAATCATACATTCATCACGTTGCTCGAAAATTTACTTCAAATAAAAAAGTCATTATCACTCCATGTTTCATTGACAACTAAATATGCATATCCATCTTCTGCTAAAGGTGGACATCAAGTTGTTTGTCGACGATGTTTTGTGAAAACGATACAAAGTGCTGTTGCTCAAAGGCTGTTACCATTACGCTGTGTAATATGCAGAGCACGTATAAATCGTCTTACGTCAAGCTCGGGTACTTGGAGACTTCAAGAATCTGCAAGTAGCTACAGCGTTGGCAGTAAAAGTTGGAGTGTAAGATAAGCTTTATTTGCATTGGAAAGTTCATAAAAATACTCATAAAAGTTCATACTTTGATAACAGGTCCCAGGATCGGCAAGTTCCTATAGCGTGGGTGCTCATTCTTACACCATGGGAGAGAAAGTTGTTCAATCTGCGAGCCTTTATTCAATGAGTTCAGGTTCATCATGTGCATCGGGTACTGAGAACAATCAAATTATTTCTTTTATTCTACTATAATAAAATTATTATTTTCTAGAATATTCAAGTGGATCAGCGAATTCAAAAGCATCAAATGTGTCTTCCTTATCATCAAATGCTTTCGATAGTCGACATAATCATAATCACAATTGTAGTACCAATGGCTGTTTAGGCGCTATTCCTAGAAATCCTTCTTACAATTCTCTGCACATTCGAGGACGTCATAGTCACTCTTTTAGAGTAATTTATTTCCTTTAAAGTTGGATGAACGAATAAACTGCTAAATTTAATTCTTAAAAATTATTTTACAGAATAGAATACCAGATTTGCCAAATCGTTTGCCACCTATAAAAGAATATACTGTAAGAAGTCCATCGAGACATCGAACGCCTTCTCCAGTCAATTCAGGAGTTCGTTTCAAGTAGGTTTCATTACTAAAGTTCCAAATTTGTCAGATTAATTTTAATGAATTTTGCTTTAGATCTTATACATCATCAAAAGCATTCAACGCTTCTGAAACAATTCCACTGTTAGATGAGCCATCGAATACTGCATCATTAACAAATGCAACAAAAAAACTCAGCATGAACAATTCGAAGGTAGCACCAATCATATCAAAAGCAACATTAATTAACAAATCAAGTACTCAACAATCCAGCGTTAAGCCATCGGCATTGGGATTCAAACCTTATACGATATCATCAGCACCTAATACTTCAAAGTCAGCTTCATCAGCATCTAAGCCAAATGTTTCAGTCTCGTCAAAAGACAATAAGAAGAGTGAAGCTAAAAAGAATGAAGAGAAACTTAAGCAGAAAGCTGAAAGAGAAGCCAAAAAGGTGATTTTTATTTGAATGATTGATATGACGCCCTTCAACACTAATTTAACAATAATCTTACAGGAAGAGAAGCGTTTGGCAAAAGAAGAAGAGAAACTTGCAAAGTTGCGTGCTAAGGAAGAGAAAAAACGTGGAAAGATTGAAGCGAAAGCACTTCTGACATGAATGAACTAGCTTCCTAATGAAGTGTGAATCTTCCTTTTCTATGAACATAAAGTGATATCTACTAATTCATTCTTCATTGATTTTCGCTAAATAACATTTTCTCCCGTTTTAAATTATAATAAAAATTAAATTTTGAAGTCTTCCTTTCTATAGTCTCATTTGTATTCTATTGACCGTCCATTAAAATCTTATTTAAAATTTATGAAAAGTCAACCCGTTACATTCAAAAGCAATGATAAATTATTCTAAGTATCTATCTATCTACCTAGATTTAGAATAATAAAAATTCAATTATCCGATTAAAACAATAAAAAGATAAATTTTTAAAGTTTAAAATGCAATTTGAATGACACAAAGTTACTATTGTTATATGGCTCTGCGATGATATTTAAAATATCCTAAATGAAATGTTAAAAATTCAAAGATTTTGCGTTTAACATTTTATTCAAGAACATTTTCTACTATCATCGACGCTGAGTAGTTTAAAACTTTTATTCTACTTATTCAAAATGAAATATTTTAAATAGGATTTTTAAACTGCAAATAGGAACTTTTAGCAATAACAATGATATTTATTCTCAAGCATTTTCACATCAAAATCGAAACGCATATTTAACTGAAATGACCAACAGAAGCCAAATATTATTCCAATGCCATTATTTCATATTATGCTAATATTCAAATGAAGCAGTCAATTTTTTTCTGAGCTTTCATTTTTTAATTAACAATTAATTAGAAAGAAAATCTTTTGAAATTATTGCAAAACGAATTTCAATTTTATTACATAATTAAATAAAACAGCTTTCAATGGAAACAACCTTTGTTCCTTATGAATATAAAATTCTAATTTGCCTGCTTTTTCAAGGATTTTAATATTTTGATAAGCAAGTTATTTAATTAAAGGCATTTTAAAATGTTTATCTAGATGAATAAATGAAGAATAGAAAAAAAATATGGAAAAGAATATCAAATTGAAAAAGAAACTGTTGACATAATAAAGCAAAAAAATATCAAACAAAGAAAATTTTGAATCTTTAATTGACAGCACGTTGTTGATAGTCAATAAAACATCGTTGATAAAATAAGAAGCAGCGTCTCCTTCCTTTTGATTACAGTTCTCGTTTCGATTATCTTGTTGTTTTCAAAAGACTTTCAAGTTTCTGAAATAATGAAATGAATTTTAAATCTTTTTTCTCAACAAATTTATCCATCACTAAGGTCTTTGTTAATTATCTGTATGAAGATTTAAATTACCAGGTTAAGTTTTAATGATAGTCTATAGCATAAATGCAATTTGACTTTGCCGTCATTTTCAAAATGATCATCTCCGTTACTAGTATAATTTGTCAGTTAGGCACTACGGTAGGTACTTAAAAGTTTTATATTATGAGTGTGTAGAATATATACTTAGAAACTGAATATCGCTTTAATCATTCTACAATTAAATGTCATTCCTACTTTGCTCGTAATGATGCCACGTTTATCTTAGATTGAGATTTTCATTTAACGTTATTATAAAAATCACTCCATTTAAATTAATATTTAGCACATTATTGTGTCATTGATCTTTTAATTTGAAGTTGTCATGCTGAGATGATGTTTTCTTATCTTTCTATTTATGTCGTCACATTTAAGAAAACTTGAAAACAGATATTAAACAGTGTGTAAGTTGAATATAAGTAAAGGTGTTTTATATTATTCGCCTTAGTCTTTATTGAAGCATAAGGGATTAAAGTGTTTCTTAATTATACTGAACATTTAAAGAAAATGAAGTTCAAACTTGCTTATATTATTTTGTTTTTGTCTATCGTATTACCAACGGTGCTAGGAAAAAAAAGCAGCAAATGTGGCATAATCGCTGACAAGTGTATGTTATTATCAACTGGAAAAATATTTTGGCCATCGAATTGGGATAAAAATTGCAGTTCAATACCCATCTGCCCTGCTGGTTACAGACTTCATAAAGAAAAATTGGGAGATATTCGTGCATGCTGTTGTTTGCTAACAAAGATCGTTGAATGTCCAGACTGCGAAATGCCAAAGAATAAAAACGTTACCTTCGAAAAATGGGTTAAGCTGCACCTTGACAAAAATGGTCCTCAAGATGGAAAATGTTCTGACGGAAAAATGAAGAGAATCTTTTTTGCTGATGCTGATCAACTGGATAAATGTTGTTGTGAATCCAAAGACAGCCCATTCATATCACAATAAGCTTACTAATATTACTTTTTAGTTAATGTTTCTTTAGTTAAGTTTAAGAACAAAATTGTTGGATCAAAATTGAAAATAAAATATTAAAATATATTTTAATGAATTAAAAGTCGCAATGTATTTCATTTTACAGTGAAACTTTGATGTTAGAATAGTTGAAGGGAACAAGAAAAAACTGTTGTATCGAGGGAAATTGTATCAAGGGAATTTTGTTCCAGATTTTGAACCAGATTCAACATACTATCGAGTGAGTGGTTGTATCGATATCAAGTTAAAAAATATTGCATGAAACAAGTGACTTCAAATGTTGATATCGTATTAATTACATATATTATACTAACAATACTGACCTCACTAATCGCGAATAGCAACTGAAGGGAGTAAACAGACGGCAACTTTGTACTCAACGGTTTTCCCAAAGAAAGACGAAAGTTTCATGGTTTGATCAGTTTCAAGAGTTGTGCTCATGAACAACGACAGTTGCCATGTGTTCAAATACAATTCTGACGCAATAATTAATGTTTCATCGTAAAGTATAATTTATTTCGTCTCAAAAGTTCTGATATTGTTCACAATAATACAAAACAGATGTTTTGATGCCTTTGTTTCTAAGTCATCACATACAATACACGCTTGCCTATCTTGTTAACTTTATGCGGACTTTCCAGACTCTGAAATTGAGAGTGAGAATGGAAATATGTGGCTATTGTGCGGATAGTTTGACAAGTAAAGGGCTTTCTCTGATGTGCTGTTGTCAATCCAAAATGTTTGCAGTTTTGGTGGCAAATTGAATGTCCAAAATCTTTGATTATGTTTGATGATATCATAGGACAAAAAGTTTTTATTATTCAATGCTAATTTCAGAATGTTTTCAAGTTTATCCAAATTTCTCTCTGAATTTTCATTTGTCAGTTCCAAATAAACTTTCTGTAATTTGAAACGCTCTTTGAAGCACCAACATTTTTTAAAAGCATTCTTCATACTTGCTGCCATTGATAAAAGCTCTGTCTCATAATATGAAATCTTTGTGAGGTTGTGCTCCTTTGCATGCACTAAGCAGAGTGTAAAAGATTCCATTATTCTAAGGCTCGTGAAAGAATCATTAAAGAAGCCATAAGGTTCAAGAAAAAAACATAATTGAAGTTTCCCCATCCATGTTTGTGCTTTTTCAAAAGCTTTTTGTCTGACAGAATACAGTAAAAGATTTCCAAAAAATCGAGCACGAGATTCAGTTGAAGTAATCTTATCTATGCTTGTCATTTCGTTGATGTAAAACTCGTTGCATGAATCATAAGTGATGATTGTGAAACCAGTATCCAAAAGCATGTCTAAACACAACGCATGATACCAAGTGAGTCCGTTTTTATCGTTCAACATTTTAACATTTCTCAGAAACTCTTCGAGCAATAACAACGCTTCATCAAATCGTTTCAGACTCATCATTATAAGATACAATGGAGGAACGATCTGAAATTTCTTTGAACTTCAAATTAAAGCAGACAAAAAATAAAATCATCTCACTTTGTTTTGAAGACATGGTGATTGGCTTCGGAGGCAAATATTTAATGCAATCTTTCCAACTTCCATTGCCAGTCGCAATTCATTTCTTGCAATTCTGAAGGAATAAAAAAATAATTAATCTACTTATTTTAGTTCCAAGTTTGATTCCATTTACTCGCTCATCATGATGGTTTGATACAACTTGCAAATTGTTTTTAACTCTCTCAAATATATTTCATCTGTAAAGGTTCGTTTCACCATCTGTGAAAGTGAAGCTCCCTTTAACCATTGGAACTTTCCGGGACCGTCAATGATTATTGTAATTTTAATTACGTTGTTAAAGCTTTCAATAACACCTGCGAAATACTTTTTCAGCTTTAAAATCTTTTCCAAGCTCCAAAAAGCAGCCAATTTTGCAAGGTCATATTGCTTTCGTTCAAAGAGAAATTCGAAAATACATTTCAAGATTTCCGACGATTGAATTGTTATAAGTTCCTTGAGTGCAGAACAATTTTGAGGCTCAGTGACGTTTAAATATTTTTTAATGTTTCTTATAAGAATCTTGAGCTTAATCTTTTCTTTCAAGCCACTAAAATTAATTTAATTAAAGATTTCTTACACATGCAACATCAAGAACTTTACAATGAGAGTGGAAAGCTGATTTTAAGTAATTTGCAAGCTGCGATAATATTTTCAATTCCTTTGTCTGGCTGCATCATCTTCAAAGCACATTTTCCTTGTAACATTGTAGCTTTTGAGTTAAGATAAACTTCATAGAGAGAATCTTTTCCTTGTTGATAAATCTATGATAAAGAATATTAAATATAAATTCAAAAAATCAAAGAATTCACTCACTTTTATTAAATTTGTTGCTTCCACTAATAAAATTTTAGCATGTGGAACATTACAAGAATCAATGCACAAACTTGCAAGTCTGATTTTGAACTCAATGAGTTTCAGCTTAGTATCATTTGAGTGACAATGTCTTAAGAGATTGTTATAAGTTGAGTAAAGAATTTGATTGCAATTGCACGATCGAAAATCATATTCTAAGAAATTCAATAGAATTGGACGAACTTTGACTTCATTCTTATGAAATTTTGGAAAATTCCTAAATATTGATTTATTAATATTTAAATTTGTCACAGGTATTTGGATAGAATTAAAATAATTCATCATTCTATCTATTGAAGTGTCATCAATCAATTGAACTCCATCATGGAATTGAAAATCAAAATTTTCAATTTGAAGTTCTGAAAATTTTCCACTGCCACAAGCAGAACATCTTTTTGTTTCTAAATGTAGAAAAATCAAAGATTTTTTGTGAAAATCCATTCGTTGCTTTTCAGTTAAAGATTGATAAACAACATTTTGGAAATCTTCTCGTTGAAATTTTAAAGCTTTGCAACTTGCATAGTTTGGAAGATCTCGACATGAACGAAAAATGGTTGTGTTGTCACAATTACAATTGATTCTTTTAATTGATTCATTCTCATCAATTATGTTTGTATGACAATCAATGAAAGATGAAGCACACGAAAAAATATGAAGCTCAAAAAGTTTCGTGATTGATTTTCCGATCATTCTCGATGTGCTACTTGATAGTACGTAATGCAACATTTCCCGCTTAAATTGTGTTCCTATAGCAGCTGCACATTTACATACGACTTGCTCATATGGCAATAAAGAATCGAAAATCATCAAATCATTTTCATATTTTGTGCTCAACGAGAATTCATTTGGAGATAAAAGACTTTCCAGTAGCATAGCAACTTTCACAATAGAATTTTTCAAGTTTTCGTTCTCCATTCTATTGCTATAACATTTATCAAGGAAATTCCTTTCAAATTGAATTGAATCTTTTTCATGAGAACTTTTTAATTCAGCATGTTCTTCATAATAAAAGAAACCCTTCTGATGAACTTCAGCTAGAGTCATGCTTTCAATATGTATTTGGTTATTTTGTACTAATGATTTTGAGCACTTTTCAATCCATCCTGGATTCCCATTACTATTCTTACGAAAATAGTTTTCGAGTTCAAATGATAGAGCAGACACTTGAAAATAAAGACATGCCAGCTGATTTTGTATAGCTGTATCTAGTGGCTTCAATCGATAATGCATAATATTCGTTTCACAAAGAAATTTTCTTTGTTCGCCACTCAATCGTTTCTGATGACCCATCGTGGCAAACACGAAGATTGATTTGATAGTCAGCAAACATTCAATCAATGCGAAAGATTCCACATCAATGAAATCGATGCTATCGATAAAAATGACTGAAAATTCTTTAAATGTTTGAACACAGAGAACCTTAAAAATTTCTCTTCTTGCTTTATCAATTTCAACTTCATCCAACAGATTCAAACTCTCAGAAATGAGAAAATTTGTTCCAAACACATCATTTAATAGACTTAACGAGTCATTTACTTCATAATTAATCAATTTTTCTTTGATAAAATTTTCTACGTTGCTTTCATCAACATCCTGTGACGATTTAAATGCATCCATCATAATTTTGTAAATTATTTGATATGAAATTTTTGATTCTTTCACACTTGTTTTGATGCGTAAACAATTCAAATTATCTTCGTGACATTTTGTAAAAATTTCTTCAAGAACTCTGGTCTTTCCTTGTTGTGGATCTCCTTCAATAATCAGACAATTATGCAAAATATCTAAATCTGTTACATTTCTTTGGTTGTGAAGTGAAATTGCTAGACGTAAGAGATTTGCTGCCAATTCAAGTAATTCATCCCTACCAAGAAGTGGAAAATTATATTTTACTGGAATATGACCATTTTCAGCATCATCAAAGATTTCATTGAATTGATAAGCGATTATATTGCTATCCAATCCTTTCATATATTTCTTCTCTAGAATTTTGAAGTTATGCAAAGGCATTCGACTTAGAAGAACAGTTTCTTGGTCACAACTTATAATAGCTGGATAGGCAATCATTAATCGAGCTGCCTTGTTTACAGTCAAACTTATGACTGTATATTCTCTTCGTAATGCATGACCAACAACACCACAATAAGTCATCCCTGAAGTAACACTAATTGAAACTGATTTTATTTCCGGCCATGATTTAAATGTTTTATGAAATTCTGAAGCACAGCTAAGCCCAATTCTTGCTTCTACTTCATGCTTAAGTCCTCGAAGTCCGAAAATTACGAGAAACATCATATCCTTGTCAAAAAGGATAACTTTGTTAACAATTCCTTCGTAATTAATGACTATCCTGTAATGACATCAAAAATCGATAATGCAAATTAGGCACTACTTTATAAAAAATCCAAGGAAATTAAATGTCTACTCGCTGAGTTTCTTGAATATATTGTCGACTATTACTACAAATTCATTTGGAGTTTTGTAAGGCACGACGAAGTTGCTAAACACAATAACGATGTGTCGCATTTCACTAAGATTGTCAATTCCTTCATTTAAATCGATTGCATTCATGAGTGGCTTGATAATGAATCTTCGCAGAAAGTTGGGTGATCGATTATTTAATGTCAAATTCAAGCTTCGTCGTACTTAATAATAAATGAAGGTTTTTTAACATAATTGGTGTATGAAGAAAAATAAAGTTAATCGCATAAAATTAAACGAAATATTTTTACATATTTTATTAAATTCTCTACTCACACGCATAGGAGTCCTTGGCTCGTTCCAGTGGAAAACTGAGAATAGAAAGCTCGTTTGAAATCTCCTGAATGATTGTTGAAGTCTCGCTGATTGTTTTTTCTAATTCTGGTTCAAAAATACTTAAAACTGCTTCTTGTCTTCCTTGACTAAATTCATATCCATCTTTGAATCCCAACAGTTTAAAATATCGAAATTGTCTGTTATATTGATGAATGTAAAGAGATTCTTTTGCAAAAAACATTGCTTTAGATGTCATTAAAATTTCTCCTGATGTCACTTTATTTTCAAGAGCTTTTGCTTCCCAAACGGGATCACCAAAAATAATGTAATTAGAACAATGTGCTTCACCAATTACCGAAAAATACAAATCTCCGCATGTGATAGAAATTTTAACTACATTTATAGAAAAAAACTTCTTTGTAAATTGGAATTTAGAGTTATTTAACAAGTCTTACCATTCAATATCACGCCAATTTCTGTAAGATAATTTCTACATTTATTTTGAATTATTAACGAAGTGTCCATCGCTCGATGAATAGCATCTTGTATTGAGAAATCATTTTCAGCTTTGAATACAGCTATAAATGCATCGCCCGCAAATTTTATTATATCACCATCGTGAGATAAAATTTCCTGCACCATGCTTCCTAAATATGTATTAAGGACAGAACTTAATTTTGAAGCGCCGTTTTCCAGTTTTTGATATTTATCACTGAGATCTGTAAATCCTGAAATATCTGCGAAAAGAATTGATCCTTGAAATGTTTGTAATTTGTAATCGAATGAAGCGATGGCAATATCAGGTAGTAAGCTAGCGATTGTACGAAGTTGTTCCTCAGACAGTTTTTGAGTCAAAGGGTTTCCGATAGTAAAGCGAGTAACATTTTTGCAGGATCTTAATAAAAGTTTCTTTTTCATTCGAGAAAGTTCTGCAAACAGAATTTCTGATGAAGTATCTTCGGAAAATGCTGATAAAGAAGAAAATTTTGAAATTTGCGGCTTTTTAGTAAATTCCCACATTTTGTTTAAGAAACTCCAAATGAGGAAAATAATGTAGGTGAGATAAACCATGAAAAAGCTTGCTGTAAGCAACTTCAGTTTAAAATGGAAAATTAACTGACAAAAAATTTTTGAATAATATTTTTCAGTCTTCGCTTTATTGTTAAAGCTTCGCTTTATTTATGCTGAAAATAATCTCAAGCAATCATTTAGAGTTGTGACTTCGCGATCTCCAAATAAAATAGTTCTCTCTACCCGTAAAGACGCTATTAATAATAATACCTGAAGTGAGTATTCAGAGTTTCTAAAATTTGTTAAAGTTTATGTGGAATAGTGTCAAATAGTTAAAATAAAAGGAATCGGTATTTTGACCTTAATTTTTTTTCGAGATCATATCATTTTGTATTTACGTTACATAGTAACAAAATTGTTTATTACGCAGCATATAAAAATCAAATATTTTAATGTTTTGTTTATACCTTGCATAAATTTCTCTAATATTTCATCAGAAAATGTTAAATTTTTGAGAATTCTCCTTGTCATCATTTTTTGCGCAATCATTAAAAGTTACGTTTTGATCATTGATCAAACAGGCAATAAATAAGTTACATACTTATACTCAATTCATCTTCGTCATTGGATGTAGTGTGCGAAAATGCCACAAAGACCTTTTCTTTTTTTCGCCTTTGCTCACGTTTTTTCTCATTGCTTTGTCCCATATTCGTTACATTATAACGAGTTGCGTTGATTTTGCGCGTGATTCATTCATCTCTTTTGCCTTTTTCTACCTGTAGGCTAATAAGATGGCTCCAATTATTCAAAAACCTGCTCCAATGTTTCGTGGAACGGCTGTTGTCGACGGGTCGTTCAAGGACATAAGCCTATCTGACTACAAGGGAAAATACTTGGTAAATATAATAAAGTAACAATCATTCCAATAATATTATTATAAAGTGAATGAATATTTATCCTTCAGGTGCTTTTCTTCTATCCGTTGGATTTGTAAGTATTGAACAACTAGATAATCACATTAGTTTACTAAATGAGTCGCATTTAATCATGAACTTTGTTTTTAATCTAAACCTAATTGCTAATAAACCGCATTGAATTGATCGCGCTAATAGCCGATAAATTTAACACACATACATATGTGTACATATCTAGTCAATAAACATCTACAATAAAATTCAATGAACCGTGAGAACGCAATTAATCCCGTTAGTAATCACAAGCTCTTTTCTACCTATCTAGATGCTATTAGGATTTCCGTACTACTTCTTTCTACGATGATTAATGAGTTGTCGTGTTTTGATATAATTTTAATCATAACTCCTTGTAAGTATCATGGAGGTTTTTATTTGTTGAAAGAATATTTCAAAATCCAAGGCATGTAAATTTCAAAAATATTTCGTGATAAAGGAAAGACGTAAAACAAAGTCATGTCACTTTAATTTAATGCAAATAACTAACATTCAAGTAATTTTTATTTCGAATTTCCAGCACTTTTGTATGTCCAACTGAAATTATCGCATTTTCCGAAAGAATTCAGGAATTTCGTAATATCGATTGTGAAGTTGTCGGAGTCTCAACTGACTCTCATTTCACTCATTTGGCTTGGATTAATACTCCAAGAAAACAAGGTGGATTAGGAAACATCGCATATCCATTGTTGGCTGATAAATCTCTTGAAACAGCTCGTGCTTATGGCGTTCTTCAAGAGGAATCTGGAATTTCCTTCAGAGGCTTATTCATCATCGATGGAAATCAAAATTTGAGACAAATAACCGTCAATGACTTGCCTGTAGGACGATCTGTTGATGAGACTTTACGTCTTGTTCAAGCTTTCCAATACACTGATGTGCATGGCGAAGTTTGTCCAGCCAATTGGAATCCAAAAACCGGAAATTCCAAAACGATGGTTCCTGACCCAACTCGCTCAAAAGATTACTTTAATAGCGTTAACTAAATTACTCACGATGCATGGCATCAAACAACCCCATAGATAAAACAATCTCATTTGTGAATCTTCATTTTACGTAATCTTCTGCATAGCAATCGGAATAAGCCATCAGTATTGAAAATATCAAAGAAAAAAAAGCTATTTATGGAAATAAAAATTTTCATTGTTTAACAACATCAAACTGTCACTTTTTATATATTCCTTTTTCAGCTTTCTTAAGATTTTGTCATCACTAATGAGTTTAAAACTGTTTTGTGTTTCTTCAAAAAATCATGAACATTTTTCATTTTTTACGTTTTTGAGACAAGATCATCAAGTCATAAGGTCAACATTCTAGTCAGTTTTGAATGAGATCACATCATCACGTGCATACTTACAACGATTTTACAAAAAAAAATTAAATATTGTAAAGATTCCTAGCTAAAAATAAAAAAATATTTCATTAGTTCATTCACAAATTTCAAGAATTTTTTAGGATTTTTGCTTGGCAAAATTATTCACGACTGTTAGCTTAATTGTCAGCTACTAAATGAACTTGTAACATCCTGAATCAGGGGAAAATATTTAAAATTTAAACATTTCTTTCTTCTCGAAAATGAAACACAAAATTTAGGCTTTTCTTTCATTCTATCTGTTTGTATTTTTCACATCAAAAAGAGTTTTATACGGATATTAAATAATTCAAATGAAACATTTAAAAAAAAATTCAAAAAATATCATGAATAGCACAGTTGACGTTCACTTGTTCAGACTAACCAGCATTAAGTTGAGAATTTTTAACATAAGAAGCAAGAGCCTCCGATTGATCCATAACAGATATCGATGCCGTAGTTGAAGTCATAGGCATGGAGCTGATTGGAAGTAAGTTTGAGAGTTGAGAGTCAACAGGCATTACAGCTAGAAGCTGAGCTATTTTTGCTTTCAGATCATCCAATTGGTTATCCTTGTTCCTGAGACAATCTGAAAATGATTAATTTAATTAATTTGATTTACTATTTAAATTAATGACGTTTGGTCTTACTCTCTTTAATCTCAAGTTGACGGCGTGCTTCTCCTAGAGCTGAGAACAAATCTAACTTAACTCGGGTTTCAGCTGACAAGTTCTTTTCCAATGTGGAGTTTTTCTCCTGCATCACAGACAATGCCGATCGTAACATTTCGGTGTTTTGACACTGATCACGATTTCGTAACTCATTCTCATATTTACGCATCTGACACAGTTTATTCTAAGTGTATTACAAAAGTTTAAGTTGCTTTATGATTAAGAATGTTTTCATGTCTCACCTCATGTTCGTAGAGTCGATTTTGCTTCTCTAAATTTTGCTTCGATTCTTCAATTAACATAAGTTCTCGTCTCAGTTTATTATTCTCACCCTCCATTTGAATCTTCTTCATTTTGCAACTTTCTGCACATCGTGTCATGTTTGCTTTCTCTTCAGCTTGTTTTCTTAATTTCTTTTCTTGACTTAGTTGTGATTCAAAGAACTGACGATTCCGTCGCTCTTGAGTTTGAAAATCAGAAATTCTTAGGAAAACAAAAAAATAAAATCAATTGAAAATATTTTAAATTCAATATGAACTTACTGCTTTTGAGCGTCTTCGTTATCTTTTTGTTTTATTTGTAAACTGTTTTTGATCGTCTCAAGTTTCTGTTTGGTATCTTGTTCCAAAGTTTTGAGAGTTTGAACTTCCGACTTAAGACGCTTTGTCTCTTGTTCCAACTTCTGACACTGTTCACAAACCTTGGCTTTTTCATTTTGAATGTTATTTGTAGCTTGCGGCTGATGTTGCTGATGATATTGCTGATTGTCTTTCTGTTTTTCTTTGCGCTTTTGATTAAGTGGTGACTCAATCGTGTCCTCATATATTTGATCTTTAATTATTTTCTCTTTCTCGTACTCTTTTTTACAAGCATTTGAACTTATGTAAGTATTATGATCATCCTTACTCTTGTAAGGTGAACACTTATTCGATACATTGAGCTCTTTTAATGAACTTCCAATGCCATTTTGAATTTGCTGATATGATGTCGTGTTGGTATTCTTCACACTCTGCAAATTATTGAAATTCAGATTGTTCGATTTTGTTCCTGGTTTACTTAAAACAATATTGTTGGGTATCGTCTCGTGCTGATGATTTTCAATATTCTGAACGAACCCATTTTCCTTTTCTGCATTCTTCTTAGAATGATGCTTGTGATTACTCGTTCCATTCATATTCGTTGACGAGAGATTATCGATCAGACCATTTGTCTGGTTGCTTTTATGATGATTCTGATCGTTTTTAAAATGTGGAAGGTTTCCATTGCTTGTCACTGGTACAACTTCAATTTGTTCTTGGCTCTTATCAGTCTCTTCTTGTGGAAGAGCTTCTTGCAAAAGCTGCATGTAAAATTCATTTTCCTTGGCGATTTCTTTTTGCTTTCTCTGACGTATTCGGTAGCCTATGTAGCTTTTAAACCCAAATCCGAGTGTCACTACAGGATATCCAATACAATGAGCTGCAAATGGCCGACACAGATCTAAATGAGGCATGTTTCTATTATCTTTCCATCGAATCTTTGCCTCCATCCATACAAACAGAAGCCACAAAATTATTGTTGGCAAACATATTCCTTTTTCTGTATGAATCCAAACAAATTGTATCCAAACGTAAGTTGAGGCTACAAAGAAGATCCACTGAACTGGGATGAAGAAGAGACAAACTAAATCACTGGTGATGGCAATGCAAATGAATAGAAACGAGAAAGCCTAACATAGAGAAAAGAAAAAAAAAGTGTGATGACTTTTATGTTAAAGTTAACAGACAGCTGGAAATTTTACCAATCCTTTGTATTTGTAAGAATCATATAAAGATCGAAGAAGAAGCCAAAATGGCCAGAGGTATTCAAATCTATAAAATATGAAATTTAATGTAATATGATTAGTGCATCATTTAATCGATATTTTAATTAGCTTACCTTAATTCAGAAATGTAATCACAAAAAATAACAGATGACCAAATCAAAATGATCTTCATATAGAAAAGAGTTGTAGAACTAGAATAATAAATAAATAAATTTTAGATTTCACAGACATAAAGTTTATGTTGAAATTTTTTATATCAACAGTTGAAGGATTAATTTTAATATTATGCAATTTGAGATTTTTTCCTTTCTAAAGTTATAAAGACATTGCAAAACATCTTAATTGCAATACACAATAAGTTTAAATGACTGTAAAGTCTGTAAAATTATGAACAATAGAAATTGATTTCAAAGGCACGGAAAATTCTTCATTCATTTTGTGGAAAATTCTCTAACGAGGCCTTTCCATTTCCTTTGCTCCGGTTTCCACGACGAAAATTAATTTACCTGTTTCCACTCAATCCATTGTTACGTTTAATCGTTCTTCGAAGTTTACCACCGGCATCAGTTCTCCGTTTCATGATTTAAATATCTTGATATTGTTTTTTATGCATCAAAATACACTTTTTATTTACGTCTATCGAGGACGGTTTATTTTTTTATGACAGGGTATACAAGTATAGACATTTATGAAAGTCAAAGAAGTTTATGCATACCCCTGAATTCCACGGAAATTTTCCTAAGCGGTTGTTGATGTTCAAAATTCTATGAATATTGATGTTTAACGTACTTTAAACTAACTTGCACTATCTAACATAATTTTCCGAAAATGTCATTAAGCTTATTCTCATTATACTCTCTAGCTTAATTTCTTTAGAGCAAAACCATCTCATCATAAATGTGCGATTATAATGGGTAATTAAAATATAGCAACAGCTAAAAATTGTCAAAAATTTCAAGTGAGTTTCTCGTTTATTGTTATAAGGTCTCATTTTTAAATGACAAGAAAAAATTATTAAAGTTGATTAGAAAAAAAGTTCTCCCAGAGAATTATTTAGAAAATAAAAGGAGAAAGGATAACAGCATACATATAATAAAATTAATATAAAATATCTAATTAGAAATTATGACGATGAGATATTGTAATGTTCTTCTCACATGCACTTGATTTATTTTGGAGTTTGTTGATTTTTTTTTGGATTAAACAGATTTGAATTCAGGTTGTTTTAGATTACGCTGATCGGTTTTCCTGAAAACATCAACAAAACATTTAAACATTCTTTCAAAACATCATCAAAACATTACCGGATTGTTTTTTATTTTCTTTCCTCTCAGAAAAATCATTTTAGTCTTGAATTGCCTGCGTACATGAAAGCAACAAATATTCAGTTGTTAAAATAATATTCATTAGTTTCATATAGTTAAATTTTCTTACTTTCGTGATAAAGTGCGACGGTACGCGAATCTTACAATGGCGTAAAAAATCAAAGCGTTACATATGCATATATCTATATATATATATACTTACATATATATAAAAAAATATATTAATTTAAGTGATTCTTAATCTGTGTCAAATTAATAAAAAAAAGTGATTTAAGTTAATGTGATTAGCAAATTCTGATTTGAATGTCTGAAATGAAATAAGAATTGGATGCACATTCTATATATTGTGCTAAGTTTATTTTTACATGTAATTGGATATTACTGAAAGTTAATTATTTTTGGAAATTTTGGATTTCTGTGAATTAAGAAAAGCAAAATAGTGAGTCTGGAAGTTGAAGAAAGAGGAACAAAATTGAGTATGGCAAGACGGAAAACAAGTAAGTTGTAAAAACTTTGCAATCATTTGTAAAAATAGTTGAAAGTGTATGCATTTCTTTGGATTCACCTTAAGGCAGTGATGACGTCAGTCTCTGCTATGACAAATAATTGGAATAAATAAAAACTACAAACTTACGTAAAGAAAGAATTCCAATAGAGACGAAACAATTGATAGTGACTTAGTGTTAGTGAGCGAGCCGAGTCACATACACATTTAAAGAATGGGGAAACTCGAGACTTTATTTTATTTTGTTTCTGTTCGTTCACTGATGCGATGGAGACTTGTTTTTGTATATATTTATACAATGGAACATAGCGTCACGAAAGCAAAGCGAACAGTTCTTGTTAATCGTCAAATGATTCGCGAAAATACTGACATGTTTAAATTTGAGCTTTTGAAAAATCGTTTAATCTTCATTGTTTTAACATTTTAGACTAATGGTCGGTTGGTTCAGAACAACATCTATTTGTTTTATTTATGAAATAATTAAAATATTTATGTAGATATTTGCTATAACATTTCTACGATTATTGCATCAATTTTTTGTTTAATAAAAGGCACTTGTTAGGTCACGTTAATTTTTTATATGATTGGATGACAATGATATTTTCTACCTTCATTTAGTTACAAAGCATCATGCGTCACTTCATGATGAGATCAAGAAATTTTGAGAACATTCTAAGAAGTATGATGATGATGCTACACATTCAACGTTAAGGCATCGAAATACGTCGTTAAGTACACAAGAACAAGAACAGGTGGTTCTTCTTTTTATTTTTTACCTCTACTTCTTTGATTTCATTGGAAATCTCTCAGCTTTTTTATCTTCATTGTTGATTCCGAACGGGAGGGTATATTAAAACATCGCTAGCCAGTTTTCCGAAACATTTTTTCCTCGTTTCTTTTATCGGCCTTTTGAAATCAAAATATCGTCAAAGAAGGAATACCACACGGTCTCCAGAGCGCGAACAGAAACTCGTTTCTTTAAATGCCTTTCGATTTTTGTTTTGTTTTTTGTTGCTCTTTGAAAGAATTCATTTCTCAAAGGCACACATTAATAAGTGATCGTGGCTCCAACGTTTCACCGACCGTCATGAACTCTTTACTTACTTGCTCTTCTTTCTTACATCGTGTATCGAGGTCCGGTGTTATTGTCTTGAAACGACGTTCGTTCTGTTGAAAAACATCAAAAGAAAAACGGCAAGAAAACTTGTTTTCGCTTATATATTTTTTTAAATCGATTAATCGACAAGTTTTTCTCTTTCTCACTCTTCGTTCATCTTTCTGAATTCACAATTTGACAATCAACATGATGTGGCTCTTCTTGAGACTTTTTATAGCTCACACGAACCATTTTTTTCTTTATTTATTGGAAATGACGACAACCATATGAACATTAATCGATGGGATAGATGCTGTTGAATTTATAATTCTCAACTTTATATGTTTGCCAAATGTCAGTGGATTTTGCTCTACACCTGGTGACTCAATAGTTGCGAAATGTTTCATTTGTTTGTTTTGTCTTATTCGTCACATAAGCTTAAAGGTAAAGACCTACGTTAAGTACTGTTCAACTGCATTTTGATTAATTTAGTTAAGGTAAATAAATATTATGAAAAAGGAAGAATAGAGTTGTATGAGTATTTAACTGCCCAACAACTTGAGATTAAACAAACGCCCAGAAATAGTTTCTTCGATTAAAAACGAACGAGTTTACTTTGTTTTCAAGCACCCATGAAAGTTCAGTTGCAATATTTATTTTTCAATCATATGCAGCACAAACTGTCAATTCATTGCAACATGTCTCTTGGTTCGCATAAAATTAGTGAATAAAAGAATTTCTGGTGGGAGAGGAACTATCTAATTGTTATTAAATATTGAACTTGTTTTGTAATGTTTTTGTCAACTGCTTGGTTCGTTACAAGAGTTACAAGGAAATAACAAATCAGAAAGTATTCCAAATTTTACTCTTTCGTTCATTTTAAATGAATTCAAAATATGCTGGGAAAACTGCATTGCAGACATGCAAAGTCAAAATTTTGAATTGAGTTATTAGGATCATGTTTTAAGTGACATACCTACACACAAATGAATCATTTTAAAGAATTTTCTTATTTAATTTCTGCAACTTTTTAAGCAGTTTCTTTGTCTTAGGGAAAAGAAAGAAATGCGTCGCATTCAAAATCAAATTTCTTGTTTATATTTTGTGGTGACAATTCTTATCATATCAAATTACGTACATTAGTTTATAAATTAAATTTATAATATAAGAAACACAAATATTGAGCGCTTTAAACATTTGCTGTGGCGGAAACTGTTGCGTAAGAGAACTGATAAGAAAATTAATTGCTCGAGAGACGTCACACTTTAGATATATTGCGGTGAAAGCTTACAATAATAAGAAAAAATATAATAATTTACTTGTAAAATTATTACGTCGAAGGAGATTCCAGTTTGTATCAAGATCTGTACTTTTGTCCTCACTCATTCGTTCGTTATAGACTTGGACGTATTTCTTCAATTTTTTNTGAAAGCTATTATAAGTAAGTGGTAATCATTCATAACTGGAAGTGGCAAAATGTTTTCAGAAAAAAGTTCTAAAGAAGGTGATAGTCTGCTTTTCATTTGAATAAAACGAAGAACTTTTTTCTGGGCTACGAAGAGAAAATTTTGTGTAGTTGTCGCCGCAACACTCCACAACGGATTCATAAATATTAGATGCGAATAAATGTACGCAAAATATAATTGATAAGCAGTTTTTATTCCTATCACTTTTCTTATTCTTCTAATAGCATAGATCATAGGAGTAACTTTATTTTTTATTTGCTCGATATGTTTTTGAAAAGTTAATGACTCGTCAATTAAAAGACCTAAATATTTGTAAGTTTCGACTCTTTCAATCTTATTATTGAACACTTTGATATTCAGTGATTTTTCCGTAAAATATTCAAATCTTGCTCTTCCCTGAAATTGTAAGTAGCTGGTTTTGGTAAAATTAATATCTAAGCTCAGTTTGTTGAAGAAACATTTAAGGGTTACTAAATCATCGACGATTGAATCTCTTAGGTCTTTTGGATTAAGTTCGCCATACGAAATTGCTATATCATCAGCATACATTACGTCGAAGGAGATTCCAGTTTGTATCAAGATCTGTACTTTTGTCCTCATTCATTCGTTCGTTATAGACTTGGACGTATTTCTTCAATTTTTTGTACTAGTTAAATGATATAGAAAGAAAAGATCCGAAAGAAAGGTTAAATGAGAAAAGAAATCATCATAAAATCGCACCAACATCATCGTGCATATGTTGGCAAGTAAGAATAAAAAGAAATATGAATACATAGACATAAACACCCAATCCGCTTGTTGAACGACTGAAGCACAGCAAGAGAGCTCGAGGAAAAAAGAGAACGAGAAAATGTAAAAAAAAATTTGTCGAAGCGACACATTGGCGCCAACAGGCTAAAAGTAAGAGGGAACTATATTCAAGTGTTGGCTCTTGCATCCGATAACATTGAGATGTCAGTGCGGAAATAACGTGACATTTTGCAGGTGGAATGACTTGATTCTTCATGAGATTCTGCGTCATTTTCAGAACAAATTTTATTTATACTTTTATTCGTTTTCATTGTAAGGATGTTTTATGAATCATCGAATATATGAATTGCAAAGGATGCATGCTTCGATGAAAACATAAAAGAAGAACACTACAAACAGAATGAGCTAACACATTGCAAATTTCATCTTAACACATAAAATTATGCTTCACTTTTACCTCCTGAAGATTCAGTCGAAAGATTCCAGTTTTTGTTTGTTTTTTTTTCTTTCTTTTTTCTTCTTTTGCTTCAAAACGAGAGCATCTACAAGGCATGAAGCGAAATAAACAATTATTGATGACGTGACGCATTTGAACTTTTTTTTTTCTGGCGAGAACGCATTGATGAAAACGAGAAAAGAAGTAAAAATGATGTAAAATTCATGGCACGATTCTCAGGGTAGAAGCGAAGCTCTGAATGATATTAATGATCCACGTCGCAAACAGTGAAGTAAAAGAGCTCAGAAAGAAAAAAAAGAACTTAACAATAAATGAAAAAGAATCATCAATTTCATAAGAAGACGTTTCATCTCCAAGTTTCACCCGGGCATGAAGAAATGGAGAACGAAAGGAGGAAAGAAAAGCTTAGTGATCATTGACATTGAAGTTTTGTTTCTTTATTTCACCGCATTTTGGTAGCAAGAAAAATAAAACGATGACAGAATCAACAGCATCTCTCATTGAATCGTAATTTGTTTTCCGTTTGTATAGCATACCATCAACAAAGAGTCGCTTTTTTCCGAAACGATGGATGGGAAAATTTGCAGATAACAAAACAGCGCTTTCAGGGAATCCCCGGAGAATATTCAGCACTCCCTTTGCTCTTTAATCATTCCAATTCATCTCTCTCATCGACCCTTGATATAAAAAAAGGAAAAAGCCGCACTGAAGAAAGGAAACTAAATAAATGGATGATACTTGTGCTGATTCAAGAGAATGTATAAAAAATTTGTGGAGGTTGAGGGTTTTGTGTGATCTCAAATCCATGAAAAAATGGCTTCGTGAAAAACGAATACCACTAAATTTTTCCCGGACTTTTGATTGAAAATAAATTAGTAATTTTCTTGCTCTTTGGAACCAGTGAATTGAATAAATTATATAATGTGTTATAAATTTATGAATATTCATATTCAGAGAGTTCATTCCAACCAACTCTCCCTTAAATATGTAATTTAAAAATCCGTTGTTTAAAATTTTCTTCAAGGGATGTTAAAAATTATCAGAATATTGCGTGTTCAATACAACAGCGGAAAGAAACAAGTCAGAAAAACAATTGGGGATTGATGCTCGGTAAACGAACGAGACGAATTTTTCATCAGCTATTATTATTTTCTTCTTTCCGCTCCTGAAAGAGCATTGAAAAGCCATGCGCCGTGTAGGAAAATAAACTGGAATGAGGTGGGATAGAGCGGGAAAAAGGATGAACGTTCAACACCATAATCTCGGGTTTTCCGAATTGAAAAGGAAAAAGAGAAGTTTTCCTCGTGCTAAAACCTTTGCCATAAAAGGGCGATAAAAACAGAGAAAATGGAAAGAGGAAACATCATGAGTGTAAGGTGGTGGATGTCTCTGACAGACAATGAACCAAAATCAGTCACGTCTTCGTTTCACTTGAGCAAGAAATTAAGGTTTCATCGTAAAGAACAACTAAATGTTTGGTGGTCCGTAGTGTGCGTTGCGATTACGTGACAGGTGTTTACATGATAAAGATTCAAGAAGAAAAACATTCCTGCAAATGTTTCGCTGTTTAAGAGAAAGCGAAAAAGATTCCGTCAGTAAAAAATTAAAGAGAAAAACCAATAAGCAGACTTAATAGCTGTTGAAAAATGTTTCATTTTTTCCTTTCATTTTGCCACAACAAACCAAATCTTAAAAGATTCAATGTTCTTACATATCTTGGCTATTTTATGACCTCTTGCTTTTTGTTAGAAAAAGGGAGAAAGGGAATTTTGATCTTCTTTTAGATTGTGCCCTGGGAAGCAAACAACAAAAGCAGTAAAAAGGAAAATCCCTTTTATGGTTCAATCGCGTCCTTCTACATCTACATTCATCACCCATGAACCTGAACCCATTTATTTTTGTTGTTGTGTTATATTCTTCCTTCATCTTCGTCCCAAAACAATGTTACTACATATATACTCGAGCAGAGCCAAAATACACGATTATACTTCAAACAAACGACAAAAATACATTCAAGAGGGCGACGCTTACGAGACGGAATTCCTCAACAACAAGCGTGTGTGGGAAGAAGAAGAGTATCTTTTCCGATGATATTTCTTTGCCAACGCATTTGACTCGATTGTAAAATTTGTTTTATTTAGTACCAACAGAAAATCTATTTCAGAATATCTGCTATTTTATTATTAAAAAAATCTCGTCAAATTTTCAAAACATGAAAAGAATTTCGACGAAATCTTATCATTAAGCAACTTCCATTGCATTCAGAAATATTTATACTATTAAAGAACAAATGATATTTTAAGTCAATGAGAAATGTTTCTCACTATTCAATTGTTTCTTTTCTTCATGTTGATTTAATTTCTCAAATGAAATGTCTACAACCACGTAGTTATGAAATCCTTGAACGAAATCAAAGTCTTAGTAAGATGCGAGCATCAGTAAAACTTTTTTAAAATGTAGTGAAAATATATTTTTTTGCAATTGTTTCATTGAATAGAACCAAGCTTGTGATTATGATAATGCGATGATAAAGACGAGGGATGCAAGAATTAAATATTTCTTTCATGGGTGGAATTTCTTATCTTAGACAATCTTCACCCCTCAGAAATTAATTCATTATCATTTTCATTTCACGGTTGCCAATGACATTTTAATTAAAGGGCATGAAGAGCGTAACAATTTGCGTCAGATTGGAAAATATAATTGCGACTTAGGAAGAAGATAAGCGAAATCAACTCGCATGCTGCTTCTTTCTAAGCAGTGTTTTTGGGTATCGATATATCGTATTAGTTTAATCTCATCAATTCGATTTTTAACTATGACGCAATTCACACTTCTCGTTCTGCTGTCGATCTATATTTAGAATCAAAAGCAAGACAGAAAGAGATTTTTCGTGAGTCGTCTCGTAAAGGGAAATTCCCAGAATTATTTTCAATCGTTACTTAGTTGAAGAATGTTTGTAATTGTTGCTAGAAGAAGAACAAGAGACAAGAGATAAAAATAAAAGATTTTGAGCAGGTAGAAAATCCTTAAAGGATGTGCACTTGATTTTGGGTATTTTTCCTTCGTTTTTATATTTTTTACCACACCATAATGAAGCAAAAAAAAGAAGAAGAGCATCGCAGCAGTATTTTTTCTTAAAATTTCTTCTTGAAAAGATCACAAGACGTAAAGACAATAAATTTCATACACTTGACTTTTCTTTTGTTTTGTGCAGGCAAAGATCCCAATCCAAAAGGTTCGTTCAAACTTTCGGCATTTTACCTCATTTTCCTAAAGAAAACGATCTTTTGCTGATTTTGTTTATCATTTTTGAAAAACAATTCTACACAGTAGATTCTGAACTTCGTTGTGATCATAAAAAATATTCAAAAAGCTGTTTCGCAGATACATCATGAATATTCGTCATTTTGCCTTGAGAATCAAATAAAGCTGAACAAGATTTCTTCTTTCCCAAAAGTTAATTAATTCGATACTTAAAATAATAAAAATAGAAGCATTCTGGCTTCTTCTTCATCAACACTAAGATGAAAATGAAACGAATTTTCATGATGTGAACCTTAAATTATCGACGACGACTCGACTTGGGGCTATCCCAAAGTAAATAGATATTCATGCAAAGACGCTGAACGTGTCTATTTTTAAAAGAAAAAAATCATTACGTCTGCACATTGCTCGAAAGGAATTTCTACGAAAGAAAAAACAAAATCTTTTTATACAAACAGAAAGTCAAAGGCGAATTTTTGTAGGAAAGAAATGACGTGACGCTGAAAATTTATAGAATGAAATTAATTATGTTATAACAAACGATATGAAAAAGAAACTCCTGAAATTTCCTTAGAAAATCTTTTAAAAGCACCAAAGAATTTTTGTTAAACTTCCAAATCTGCGAGAAGTTTACAAAAAAGAAAAAAATGTTTATATTCAGATTAAAAATAGTTTAAAGAAAAGTTTTTTTTTTCTAATTCTCATAATTTTGATGATGAAAATGCGAAGTGAAAAGATAGAAAAGTTTTTGAAATGAAATCAAGTTTTAGAACAAGAGCTTTGCGTTTGTTAAATTTTCACGTGCAAAACTATTCATCTTGGCGATCTTTATTAAAAGATCATCTGTTGAAAAACGGAAAATATCTCATCTCCTCTCGCATTTTTTTTTGTTATTGTTAAAATGAAAATATTTGCGGGAAATTCGTATGAATAACATTGAGTTTTGAGAATTTCGTAGGAAAAAGTTACTAACTTTCTTATTTCTTTTTTATTTTTCAGAATCAAATGTCAAAAAACCATCAACAGGTTCAGTGACTGCATCTTCCAAAGTAACAAATCACTCAATAAAAGGTGAGCATTTATAATTATCTGATCACATTGATGATAAATTGAAAACAATAAAATGTGTTTAAATTTGTCAACCAATCGTAGAAGATTCATTGAAATGAAATTTCTTTAAATTTTGCATTAAATAAAGTGAATGAGTGCTTTCGTAAACTGATTATTCAGTGAACTCTGAGCTCGAACAGAAAATATTTTGAACGCATTCACTTATCACAACACACACACGCACATACACACACGCCATTAAATAATTTTTTTACTCTTAACGAAACAAATCTGTCATCAACATCAACATGAAAAAAAGCGAATTCTTTACTTGAGATTCTACACTGGCATGAGTCGCTAACTCGTTAAAGAAAATCAAATAAACGCGCCATTTAAAATCTATTTCGCACACAACCATCCTTAAAAAATTCAATTGAGAACTCGAGTTGGGTATTTTCTGGGCTCCGTCCGATCTTTATTGGAATTTAAAAAGGAAGCAAGAATATTTAATCGGGTTTTGCTGTTGGTGATGACTTCATTCGGTAAGAATTAGTCTATAGAGTAAACAACATCTTGAGAATTGGAAAAGCTTACTCATGTGCAGAGTTATCGCGTCCAATCGTCTGAAGGCAAATTGAATTTATAGAAATATCTACTTAAGTCAATAGACGTTCAATTTTTTTTATTCATTTTCCAACGATATTTTCTAACATTTCAAGGAATATCATAATGTGTCTAAGTTGATTTGGGTATTTCCAATCAGCGATAAAATAACAGCCTAAAATGCGTCACATTTTCTTGATAATATCTTATCATTCAAACAGAGATGGACTAAAATAAACTTCAAAGTTATTAAAGTAATGCCTGATTATGATTTTTAAATTGAAATAATTTAGAATTTTATGATTGATAAGGCATCGTGTAATCATTTTTATCGAAGTTTGCTTCATACTGAATCACTCACAAATGTTGAATCAAAGAGTTTTTCTACGTTATCGATATGTTTATCACTTGAAATATCGACACAAGTACAAGAAAATATATGTCGTGATGTATAGGGTATCACCAACAGAGGTGAATTTGTTAGTTGGGGACTCGATAAAATTATGAGAAAACCAAATAAATCCTATTTCGTTATTTTTTTTCTCTCTTATCTAATACAAGACACGAACAAAAAATTTAATATTATCAACATCAGCACACATTCGTAACAGCCGATGGCGATGCTATATATCAATTTATATATGTTTCTTTTTATTTATTTTACTGCCGTATTTTCTTTATTTTTTTCGCGATTTTTTTTCGCTGTTTTGCGACAATTCAGTGTTAGAACTCCATCAGTTTTGTGTGGTTTAAACTCTGACTATGTAGACATTTTTATTTTTGTCAGTTATAAATTCAAACTAAAGTGAGGGAAAAGGAAGAAGCGATAAAAGAATATACGAAGCATTGTTGATTGTTGAAAGTAGAAGAATCAGTCGTTTCATTTATTTGACTCTCGCATGTGCTTTTCTGCCACGGTTCTCCGCGGCCTTGTTTATTTTAAGTTTATTGTTGCGGAATTCAATCTTTTTTTCTCCTCTGCTCCCTCTCGAATTGGACGGGCACATATGTAAATTTTTGTTTGCAAATTTATTAGCGACATATCACATCATTTGCTTGAAGAAGTCATTTGCTGAGGTGGAATGAATTTTAAAACGAAAAACTGGTCAACAAGTTGGCAGGTAAAAGGAATTTCATTTTGCTTAATTTTTTCTCTCTCTTCCTCCGACTCTTTCTCTCCTCACAACAAACGTTCGTTGATTCATAAAAAAATTGTTAGCTAAATGAAGCACCGCAAACTTTCATTTGTGAGCTTTCAGATAGAATTTCACAAACGATTATTTTTTTTGATTGCGTAATCAAGCATTTACTTAAATCGACTACATTTTTGTTCCACATATTAAACAGTAACAATAAGACGACTAGTCACTAGTTTATATTATGTATAAATATAATTAGCGGAGTTTCTAATGACGTTATCTTCATTTAAAAAAGTATAAAATGTAAAAGCACGTGTAAGCTACTAAATAATATTTTCACAAACCCAAAGTCTTAATCTAGAAAATATTTCATCTTAAGCTTTCATATGCTTCATCAACAGTGTTTCAGATTGTCTTTGTTGACATTTTTTTCTGTTTGTTGCTTCAATTCCTCACCCCCTTAATAGATTACAGGCGACAGCTTTCTCACTGGCGGGAAAATATATAGAAATTTGTTGCTTCCGAGAAAGAAAATTTTACTTTCAATCAACAAAATACTCCGAAAAATATTCCACTTCACTTATTTAAGTGATTCCAGAAGTTACGATGCAAAGTCTAGAGAACATGAATTCAAACGATGATAAGAGTCGAGAACAACAAAAATATCAATTATTGATAACAGCGTTTATTTAATGTGAATTGATGTCAGAAATTTCATAAATTTGAAATCTTAAAGTCAAAAGAAGTGACACGAAATAATCAAAACAACAACATAATCTTGTTGCAGTCAACTTTTAAAAAGTATAATCGAAAGAAAAAAATTAAGACTTGAAAAAGTTAAGAATAAATGTTCGACTTTTGTTATCTAATTATAAACCGATTAGCAGTTGGCATTATCAACAACACCTTCGCATTTGTCATATTTTCTTCTTGATTTTCGATTATCGTCTTGCAAATTCAGGCGCGTACACTTACACACATGACGTACATTGAGCTCTTTATTAAATGTTCAACTTTTCCGTACCATCACGCCACATTTCAAAACGGTAGGGAAAAAACAAAAAGTGCTGATAACGGGAGAAGTCGCTAACACAGCTGTATGAACACAAATGAACGTAGTCACTTCGTATGTGTATAAGTTCATATGTGAATCACGAATTCCCGGGTACTTATTCTGTCAATATTTAACTTGGGAAGGAGCAAAAGTTGTCAAAAGAGAGTGAAATGGAGCGAGAAATAAACAGTTGTGATAAGACTTTGATTACGACCAATAATGAATTTTTTTCGAGTTTTACAAACCACGATGCTCTCAAGGCTGAATCGTCGACTTTTCAACTGATTCATATTTCTTATCAGCACTGAGCGAATCTTGATTTAAATTAGATTTTAATATAATTTCTTTTTTGCAACCTCATGCATCATCCATTTCTTTCCTTCACAAACTGACGTCGTTAAGTCTCGAACTGAACTTTTTATTATTGTTTTCATGAATGTCTGACAATGTAAGGGAAGAGAAGGAGGTTCAGATTCGCTTTCAAAGAAGACTCCAACTACTGTTTATATTATTTTTCTTCTTATTTATTCTTTGTCAGTTTTGTCATTTCGATCATTTGGTGGGCTGATTCGACAATAAATTTCTTTGAAATGTTCTTTAAACGATTCTAAATATTTTTTTTTATTAACTTTCTTGAGACGTTTTCCACCCCCGACTATGATTTCAGATTCAACATACATGAAAAAAAGTTAATGGTACGATATATTGCCAATATTTAGAATTATTTAAATTATTCTAAAAATTTATTTTGACATTTTTTTTATTTACTTAATTTTCAAAGATTTTCCCAATCATTAAACGAAATTCAAGTATAATTTGGTAGATTGTCAACCATACAATCCTTGTTGAGCTTGTTGAAATATCAAGTAAATAACAAACCTTTGCATTCAGAATAATTGAAGCTAA
>CVRI01000042.1:514886-531470 GCA_900005825.1 Clunio marinus | reverse complement strand
ACTATGATTCCAGATTCAACATTCATGAAAAAAAAGTTAATGGTACGATATATTGCCAATATTTAGAATTAATTAAATTATTTTTAAAATTTATTCTGACAAGATGATACATCATTGACTTTTATTTACTTAATTTTCAAAGATTTTACCAATCATTAAACGAACTTCAAGTATTGTCAACCATACAATCCTTGTTGAGCTTGTTGAAATATCAAGTAAATAACAAACCTTTGCATTCAGAATAATTGAAGCTAATTAAAACGAGTGACAGCAGTGAAGCAAGCGCAAGAAATTTTATAAATAACTTTTAGATGTGACGTCACTTTTCACAATCATTTGAAGCACTTTAATTTTTCTTTTATAAATTTTTTGATTTTCATACTTTTGAAATGATTTTTAAGAGTTTTACTTTTCGCGTTTCCCTTCTGACAGTGAGAGGTCGTTCAAGCAATTAATTAAAATCTTTGAAAAATTCATGAATCAACCACTCACTCTGCTCTTCCCATACTTGACTTCGGCAGTAAAAAGTGTTCAAAAAAATATTTCGAAAGCTAATTTAAGCGATCAAAAAGTAAATAAATGGAACTTAAGGGCTTTGTGATCAACAACACACATTGACCTCGTTGCTAAGTTTTCTTTTCAAATTGAAAAAATCTTCATCACGACAATAAAGCAACAGATGAAGCCATTGAATTATTAACGACAAATATCTCTAATAAGCTTAAGCGAATGTATTTGGAAAACCTCTGATGAGAGCAAGAATGAATCAACTGAAACGTAAACAGAAACAAGCAAAACACGCGCCTTCTCAAATGATGTAATTGTAAGCAAGTAATTCCGTTCGTTGATATTCATTTTTACACAGACTCCATTCACGTACAACAACAATAATTACTCATGGACTCTGCTTTGAGCAATTAACAGTCGCCGGAATGTTTCGCTGCTGAAGTTTTTATTTTCTTCTTCGTTTCTTACTTATATCGATTAAGTCAGCTTTTCTGTTGAATACATTAAATACAACACAAGAATGATTTGTCATTTTCGACGTCATCGCGAGTTTTGTTTAGTCAAATGAATTCAATTTCTATAATAGACAAGGTCACGTTTTAATTCTCTTTTTCAATCGGTAGCATATTGTCGCAAAATTAACTAATTCGACCCCTACGCGATGTCAAAACTTGCCGTTTAAAAGCATCGAGTCATCGAACAAATTATTTGAACAGCTCGTTGCCACAAACAAAACTATTCAGATTCGATGCTGACTGCTATGCAAAGTAAAATAAATATTTAAATTAACGAAAAAAAAAATGAATAATAAAACGCTTCTTCTTCTTCAAACGTGTGTGTGGAGAAACGCTTTGAAGGTGACGTCATCACCACGTAAAATTAAATCAACAGTTGTAAACACGAGTAAAGTGAATTCAGATGAAACTAATACATGTGGAATGAATAAATCCACTCATCCCACGATGCTTGAGCTAATATTACCGGTTTTTATCACATCAAATAGTCATACAGTCGCTTGTTTGCCAACAACAGTTTTTGTATTAATCACCAAGTCCGGATTTCTGGTTTTTATTCACACCGTGCGCGTGAATTTCATAAATGGTATAAGTAAGTTAGTGACTGATTGAACAAGGAATAAAATAAAATTTACTTAACGTTGGCGTCATTTCGTTATTTAAGTAATTTAAGCTTTGAAAAATAAGAACGAAAAGTGGGGCCAATAATTAATTATCTGAGTAATTTTAATTTATAGTTTTATTTTTGCCATTCACTACGATACGAAATGTAACTTGGCGGCGCTGGTCGCGAAAACGAGGTCGATAATTTCAAGAATTTGATATCTCAATGCACGCTTTTTCTTTTATTTTTAGAATTAAAAAAAAATTCATTTAATTTTAACAATTTGACGGTTCAATTGAAATTGTTTAGGCTTTACAATCAAATAAATCTGTACATTACGTTACGTTGATTGTTCATAAAGAAAATTATCATCTCAATACTTTATTCTTATCAGTACTCGACAAAAATATGTGTGTTACTGAAGTCTCATAAATTTTCTGTCACTTCAACTTTTCCTATCCTTATCAGTCAGCTAATTACCCACAGAAACTGATCTAACTAAATACTCAACTTAAGTTTGTGATTTCTGACGTCACGAGGTATGTAGAGAAAAGTTTCTAGAACAAAGCTCGCTATGTGAAACGTTATCAGCTGAATATGAAGTTAAATCATTTGACGTCGAAACGTTCAAGATAGAAAATCTTGAAATAAAGTTTACATTTGAAATTACTTTAATAACTAAGTATGAATGTAGATGTTTATTTCAGAATTGCGGATTGCAATCGGCAAATGACATTCTATTTATATTCATAAATATTGTTGACAAATTGAGTTCCACTATAAGTTGTGGAATTATGTAAACATCTTTCATTTATGGAAACAGAAATTAATCGCTTAAAAATGATTAAAGTTTTAGTTCACGCGACGAGCGTAATTAAATAAATGATCGTCTACTTGAAGAACGAGTTGTCATTAAATATGATATAAACGATCGATGTCATGATTATTACAGCGGAAAACATAAAAACAAACTCCTTTATTCATTCATGTACTTTGAATCGGTAGTTAAAGCAATAAGGGAATTTCCATTTCTCATGTGCTGCTTCGTTGATGACACATCATGCGGCTCGAACTTGTATATTTGTGATATTGTTTTCTTCATAATGCGATCAGAAGTAAATGGTCAAAGGTCATTGGCCCATAAATGTTTTAAATAACAAAACATAAAGCAAGCATCAAAAGATTCTTTTATTGTTTTGTGAGAATGTGGAGCACGCAAAAACAATTTTAAGATAAAACTAAATAAAGAACTTTCATGTGATTTAAAATTGAGAGTAGGCAACATCTCATCAAGTATTTAGCTAGCTAAACATACAAGTTACATTCATACACTTATAAAAACTGTAATGAAATATGCTTGTATTAATATGTAAAACATATAAATACATCATGACTCAAGAATCAACAACAACTCGACATGTTTTCAAAATAATAATAAAATCGTCATTTTCCAAGGCCAAAGTCTACGAATAAATTTTTTAGACAAGAAAAATGCTGAATCGAAAAGAAGAAAAAAAGTTGAACTGGTCTTGTTGATCAACTACAGTTACATTTTAAATGGCGCCATTCCAATCATGTGTCACGTTAAATGACAAGCGAACTATGAAAAGCCTAAGAGTTCATGATTACATCATTTGCAAAGACTTATTAAAATAAGTAAGAAAAAACAACAACTTGAGTCACCAATACCAACAATTTTCTACTTGGTGAAGCCAAATGTGTGAAGTCATTTGAATGAAATGTAAATATCGGTAATTTGAAAAATATCGCGTACGGCTGTCGGTTGAGTAGCTTACGACTCGTGGAATGGAATGTGAAAGGCGACGGTCCAACTGTGTTGATCATGCTAAATGATTCACTCGGCAGGGTTTCCATCCATGATAAATTTGATGCCGGAAATCGATGACATTTTCTTTGTTTTTTTGGTGATGCCGTAGAACTCAAAAGCTAATCGAATATTCACGAATATCCAATGAAATGTCAAGAGATCGAATGATGACGTAGTATATTTGCGTTTGAAATTATTATGGACGTGACTCATTAATATCGTCAACAGATGATGTTAATTCTCTACAAAATTGAAATGCTATTAATCGCGTATTTTTCTTATTTTGTATTCTTCTATCATCTCAATGCCGGGCAATTGGCGAGTGATTTCCATTCGTATTTTTTTTCTGTCGTGTCTGTCGTTCTTCTCGCTTTGCTTTAAATGAACAACAATTGAAGTATGAAATGGAATTAAGACGAAAATAGCCCCTCGTTTTACGTATTGTATGAATACTTGTTATGATATTCAAGTCTCTCTTTCCTCGCTCGTTGCTTTTTTTTTCAATCAACGATGGCGACGTTTTATTGCCGCTATTATTTCATTTCGCGGTATCGTGCATACTTTTAACGCTGATTTTTTGTGCGCTTAGCAAGCTTACTTATACATAGCGGGAAGTTTCTTTACGTTGCTTGCTTTCGGTTTCTCTACTGGTTTTTTGTCGTAATTTTTGTAATTCAATACGATTTCGTTGCCTTTTTTTTATTTTGTTGACTTGAGTAGAGAATTGCTTTGAAAAAAGTGTTTTTTTTTGTCTTCATTTTGCATATTGCAGATGAGCGCGATCATCGTATTTAGTTGAGAAAGAAGAAAAAAATTAATAAATAAATAAAATTCATTCGAAATCGCGTTCGTGTGTTTTTTTTTATTTTGCTAATAAAGTGCGAATTATTTCGAGATTTGAAAATGTCTGCAGAGTGGGGCAAGTGGCGACAGTATGGTAATCAAATGATCAAATGTGACATTCTATGGTGTTTTTTTTCTTTATTTAATGATCAGGTTGATCAGGCGGTTTAGCTGCTTCAGATATTGAATGTTTCTAGAAGAATAACATCGGTGGGGATTCCTCTATTTAAATATTTTTTTTTGTCGAACTTGAAATGTAAATTGTTATGACATCAACGCGTTCTCTGATTACAGTTGAAATTACAATGATAACCTTTTCTGGTAAAGTTCAAGTCATTAAATAAGAACTTAAGTGTAAAATTATTGCTTTCGACAATCGTCGTGAAACATTTTATGTGATACGACGTCAATTTATTAAGAAAATCTTCAGTTTTTGAATCATATGTGAAACGATCATGAAAGGTGTCAGCCTGCATGAAAATCGTCATTCGTAAATAGTTGTCATTGAAACATATAAACAAACCTTTTTGACCTAAAGAAATCGTCATTCAAATTTACTTCCCTCCACGTTCATACACGTTTTTCAAAAGAAAAATAATAAATTAATTAATTAAATATCGTAATGATGATATTTAAATATTTGTAGTCAGAGCTTAAAACAAGCAGATAATCCTCGTCATCATTGAGAAATTTCATGAACGTTAAAAGTCGCAATAAAGTGCGAAATGAAATAAAAAAAGAATGAAGACGTGATTGTGTGGTTTCTTCGTTGGATGAGCTGTTTGAAAACTTGACCTTTGCCTTCTTGTTGGAATAAAAAAGACAAGAAAGAAAACAAAATCGAATGAATTCATTTTAATCAAATTAACCCATAAAACTTCGTTTTACTAAATCTGCTTCCACATTTTTTATCTTTTCAGATGATCCTGGTGGGACGACAACAGCTGATGATTTAAAGATTTCTTTGGTTAAATCCTCACCCGCTATATTCTCTAATCGCACAAACATTGACCACGAAAAGGTCAACAAGGACCAAGAAGTAACTTCAGTCGCTTCTACAATATCTTCTTCATCACTTGTCACGTCGACATCTACTTTAACAAACACAACAAACGACTCAAAGTACCTGCATAAAAAGTTTAAAAAGTTTTGTGCCACTGTAGATAGTAATCAAAGTAATAGCCATAGAAGGGACACTGCAACAACAGCATCCAATACAATAACATCAACAACAACCATAACAACAGCAACATCAACAATCGTCGCTAACAGATATCTTAATAACAATAGCGAAATTGTAGAGAATAAAAACAACAGTTGGACGCCGGTTAACTCGAATACTAATGAGATTTCGAAGAGTGTCAACGAAGATTTAAGTCTGAGAAATAATCATTTTCTTTCTGTGCCATCACCGCCAAAACATTTATTAACAACCGAGGAAGAGAAGCAACTGGTGAAAGATATAATTGATATCAACAATGAGAATTTCATGCACCAGAACCAACATCAGAGTGTCAATCAATTGAATAATAATCAGAACAACGCATCAAGCTTTCTTCTAACACCGATCGCAAGTGGAAGTCAATTTGTCACCGTTACAACTCTTGGTAATCACAATCACAATCACAACAGTAATTTTCAGCCAGCCGATCATCGGCATAAAATATTAAGCCATCAGGAAGTCAGTGGATCATTTAGTCAAACGTCGAACGGAAATTTCGTGATAATTAACAGTCAACAAGCGACGGTAGATTCAAGTCATCAACCACCCACCACTCCGTTTACATCTATTTCAAACGTGCCAACATCAACAACTCCAGGTCCAACACCGGGTCGTTACATTTGTCCTTATTGTCAACTTAATTGTGCAAAACCTTCAGTTCTTCAAAAGCATATTCGTGCGCATACAAACGAAAGACCTTATCCATGTACTCTTTGTGGATTTGCATTTAAGACTAAGAGTAACCTCTACAAGCATTGTCGGTAAGTGTCTTCGTCCAATTAACAATCAAGTAATTTAATTAACATTTCTCGCTTTCATCGTCAACAGATCTCGAGCTCACATTCAGAGGTGTAACGGAGAAACTGATCCAACAAGTGCGTTGATCGCCAATCAAAACGACGAAGACGGTTGTTCTTTGGAGTCTGGTGATATTGATGAAGCTGAATCAACGCAGTTAGAAACGGTAAGCTGACATTAATGTTACTGAGTGCTATTCTTAATTAAACTTTTACCTTTAGATGAATCGTTTGTCATCTCCTTCAATTGTCATGGAGAGTCAGATGAATGGACATTTCGGTGAAAACTCATCGTCATCATCATCGAATTCATCAGCTGCTTATCCTGCCAATTCTTCCAGTGATACATCATCAGCAGCTGTTAAACCTTACAAGCCCAAGTTTCACAATTATAAGAAGCTTGACTTGTCAAAGACGACACCTTTAGTGGTCTCATCTGCACCTCCGACTGGTACTGGCGTCAGTACACCATCAACACCTTCAACGCCGTCATTCTTCAGCACAAATGCAGGTCAATTGGTAAGTTTAATTAAATATAATGAAGAAGAAATTATCCTAATTTAATGTTTCATTCTCAAGACTCCACAAATAATCGAAGAACGCATCAGTAAAATTATAAGCGATAATGAAGCAATTATTGATAAGGTTGAAGCTTTGCTTCAAAAGAAATATCATAAAATAACAGGAATTCAGAGACATTTATCAACATCATCATCAACAACGTCATGTGTGAGTCCATTTTCGACTGGCACAGAACTTCCACCTCAATCAAATTCAAAGCTTGCACTTGCACTTTTAAAACAGCAGCAACAGCAGAAAATTCATGACGAAGAGATTCTCCGATATCACATGTCGACACAACAACCACTGAATCTTATAAAAATTAACGAACCGTTGACTGTCGATGTTGGAACGAGTGCAAATTGTACAACTCCAAGGAAACGTTACTTGATTGAAAATCCATCACCATTGGTGATTACGTCGAATCAACAGCAACAAGAAGAAAAGCCACAGACACAAGTACAAGCAACACAACTTGTTGTACCAGCAAGTCATCCACAAAATCCTGAAGGTTCAATCATCAAAGACTTACTTTTAAATTCGAAAAACTTTGGTGCTGTTGATGGTGAAACTGGCGATGGATCTTACACATGTCCAACATGCAAACTCTCGTTTCGTGGCGCTGATATTCTCAAATATCATTTGATTTGTCATTGCCAAGGTGAAGAAAATATTCTTTCACGTTCTGCGCCAATAAGTCCATCAAGTAGCATTTCATCTCCTTACTATCCAAGATCAAGCAGTGAAAAACATTCACCAACCAGTCTTAGTCAACTCGCTTCATCACAACTGAAAGTTGGAACATCACGGAATCCTTCAAGTCTGCAGAAATTAGCAAAATCGCAACTCAAGGCACCAAAACATAAGCCTGACAATATCACAATTAATCCTTCGATATCAGCAATCAAACCGAATATTCATCATCAGGCTGTCATAAAGAATCCTTTGCCATCTCCAGGACCATTACTTGGCAACACAAGACTCGTCGATAAACGCTCCGACGATGAATTTGGCGTCATCATCAAGAAACCTAAACTTGAATATCCGTCAATTTCGGAAGCAAAAATGCAAACGCTTTTCGGTGGTGATATGAAAATCTTTCAAGAGAAGACAAATGTCAACAGCAAAAACTTTCCATCTGGTGGAAGTTTTGTTGAAGGTCCAGGACCAATTGAGACACTTAAAGACACGAGTCCAAATATGATGCGTCAAGGTCTTTCAGGTGGAATTGCTTTAGAACTGAAGAAAGAATCACCAACGACTACACCTGGTAATGGCCCACCGCCTGTCACACCAAAACTAATTGTAACAATCACACCAACACTTGCACCGACGCTTACAACTAATTCTATGTTTGGAAGTGGAAAATCAAATCATTTTCAGTTTCCATCTTCGGTGACTGTTTATAATCCATTGACATTGCCTTTGATGTCAACAGCAACGATTGGAACGCAATCGATTGTTCATGGTGGTCGCGTAATTCCATACGTACCTGGAATTCCTGGTCCAAACACAACAAATGTAATTAACAAAAATGATCTTCCACCTCCACCAGCTCCAATCAAAGACAAACGAATGAATTCACCATCAATGAAAATGAATGGAATGATGTCATCGTTAAGAGACGCATCACAAATTATGCCACGACCGAATGGTGTGATGACTAAGAAGAAATCTTTTAATTTCGCTCGGATTGCTGACAACATCGATGCGAATCGAAGTGGAGAAAGTAAGAAGGAGAATAATTTGATTGTTGGTGAGTCACAAGAAGATGGTCAACAACATCAACAAGAAGTGACGATGAAATCAACAAAATCATCATTTTTAAGACCAACAAGTTTGCCACTTAAACCGGGAACATTTACACCAAAACAACATCACGGAATTACGCCAACAGCCAACACACTTCCACTGATTTCACCTGAAACTCCACGACCTTCTAAATCATGTGTTCAAATGTATTTGAATGGTCATGCTTACACCTATTTGGGTCTCAAATCAAGTACCAAGACTTTCTATTGTACGGTGAACAAACCTCAACCGGTTTATATTCAAAATCAACATAAGCTTTCGATGTACAGCAATTGGCAGATTTACAATGGAAACAATCCAAATATTCTTGACTTGACACCATACACAGCTATGAGTCTTTACGATTCACGTCAGAAGTCTGTCAAATTCTCAGTCGCTAACGATAAGAAGGAACTTGTCAGTTTAGTTGAATTAACAACAACCAAAGTTGCAACATCGATCGCTCCTTCAAATTATCAAATAACACAAGTGCCAGTGACACTAATTAAAGATGAAAATGCTCAAACATCATCAAGTGGTGGATCTTCTGTGACGGGATACGACAATTCTGAAGAGTACACTTACATTCGTGGACGTGGAAGGGGAAAATATGTTTGCCAAGAGTGCGGCATTCGATGTAAGAAACCATCAATGTTAAAGAAACATATTCGAACTCACACCGATCTACGACCTTACACTTGTTCTCATTGTGAATTCAGGTAAATTGTGATAACATTAAAAACATTTTAAGAATGAAATTTATGAATAAAACTTTACTTTACAGCTTTAAGACAAAAGGAAACTTAACAAAGCACATGAAATCAAAAGCACACTTTAAGAAATGTTCAGAGTTAGGGATCAGTCCAATTCCGACAATGCCAGATGATGATGCAAATGAGTTTGATGACAATGGAAGTGAAAGAATGAGTCAGATTAATGGAAGAGAGAATGATAGTCGTGGTGGGTCTGAGAGTGATGACAACGATTCTGACGATGATGACGATGAGTCTGGTGATGGTAAGTTGAATGTTTCTTCTAAGTTTCATGAAATTTGTTATTAATTTAAATATTTTCAGATACCGACGAGTCAAAGAGTCGAATGCCAGAACATGAAGCTGCACAACTTCTTCTATCATTGTCCAACCATTCCGCTAACTCAAACAATTCAACTAATCAGTCAAATAGCCAGCAAGTGACAGCAACGGAATCAAGCTCGAATGAACAAGTTGAGAGTCATGTTGAACGTAGTCGTGTCATCCTATCAACATTAAAATCTGGTGACTTTGATTTATTGAATCATGAGAAATATTATTCGGACCCGAATCTAAATCGACCAAAGGAAGCGCCACAAATTGTTCAAGCTTCAGAATCACATAATGACAATGATGATGATGCCGTTCCAATGGATTTAACAAAAAAGCCAGCAAAACAAGAGAGTTTTAAACGTCAAATACCGACCATTCGTGTCGCTGTTGATGTGCTTCCAAAGTTCTCGGAACCAGCTTTACTCATAAATCAACTTGTCTCGAACATTGAAAAAATGCCATCAAATTCAATCATCGGTACAAACATAAACTTTACCGACAACATTCAATACAATGAAAGTCTTTTGCCACAAGAATATTTAACTGAGCGTGCACTTAAAGATGTTCGAATGAAGCAAAGTCAACAAAATGATTACAATCAATCAGCCATCTCATTGTTAGCTTCATCAGGAAAAGATGTCAGCTCTGGTGATGATAAGTCGCTTTTTATACGTCAAAATAATCAATCAATAGTTGCGACATCGAGCAAGAATGGTCTGATGGATGCATTAGCTGATTTAGCATCAAAATCTGATAAGTTAGAAGTGAAATTGCGAAGTGAAGATTCTATGACTTCAACAAAAACGAACAACGCAAATGCCAAGAATGTTGCATCAGAATATCTGAAATTAACACAACAAAAAATTCCAAGAGCTACTCATGAAGAGTCAACTGATGGGATGAGCGATCAAGAAACACCTGCAATACTTTTAACGCCCCAAACTGTCGTTGTTGGTGAGGATGGATTTCATAAGAAAGTTGCAACATCAACAAACATTGCTGGGAATGATCAACTTCTTTATTCGCATCTTCAAGACGACACTGGTCGACCAGTTTGTGTTGTGTGCTCAAAAGTCTTCCAAAAGGCAAGTCAATTAAGAATTCACATGAATATTCATTACATGGAAAGGAAATATCGTTGTGAAGCATGTGGTGTGAGTTTTCGTACTCAAGGTCACTTGCAAAAGCATGAAAAATCTGCGAGTCATCAAAACAAAGTCAACATGACATCGACATTTGGTGTGCCATCGGTGTCCAATCCTCGACCCTTCAAATGCAAAGATTGCAAGATTGCTTTCAGAATTCATGGACATTTAGCGAAGCATTTAAGAAGTAAAATGCATGTGTTGAAACTTGAATGTTTGCAAAAGCTTCCTTTTGGCACTTATGCAGAAATGGAACGATCAGGATTCAACTTGACTGATATCGATACAAGTGACTGTGACAACTCGTTGATGAGTTTAAGACAACTTGCGAAGAAGCTTAACGAAAAAGATCCATCAAAGTTGGGACCATTGCCGCCATTATCTCATGATGATCCGGCAGATTGCGATGAAAATGGAATGAACGAGAATTACGACAGTGATTCGAGTGATTTAGGAGCAAACACCAATTATGATGATGAAATCATAATGAAACGAAGAGCTGCTAATGATTCTGATGAAGCAGACATCGCTAAGAGAGTGAAACTTTCATCTGAAATGGAGCAACATCAAGTGCCATCAAATTCAGCCATTGTTAAAGTCAAAGCTGATGATTAAATTATTCAGTGTGTGCCAAAACATATCGCCAATCGCGAATCTTTCATAAATCACCTTCGTTCTTCTTCTCAATTTCAATATTTACTGAAACAAAACAAAAACAAAATGAACCAATGAATTTTAAAGATTTAAGTCGTGGAATTTTCCAACAAAGTAATTTTACACAAAAAAAGAATTAAAAATGATTTTTTCTGGATGTAAGCATCGAGGAAAATTTTCTATTTCTGAAACGTCATTTCATCGAAAACTATTAAAAAATAATTTAATATTGTTGTAACTGATAAAGCAACAAGTATAAAAAGAGATTTCTTCGCAAATAATTTACTCAAGAAAAAAGAAATACGTAAATGAAGAAGAAATCTTTCTTTCTTCTTTTTTTCTATAAATACGTCAAAGAAGATGTAAGAAAGAATATCAGTTAGGTAATAATATCAATGAAATGATTTTCTTTTCTACGACATTGTTTTTCTACTTACCAATCGATTCACTTCAACATATCAAAATTGATACAAAACCATACAACAAAAAGAAAAGAAAAATGAAAACAATGAGAGGAAGAAGGATAAAGAATTTTTATAAGTTTTGCATCTAGATTTCCTAAAACGTACATAAAATTGTCTTCCATATCAAAAATGTCCTTTCAACTGAAGGAAGAATGAATTTGATATTTTTTCAACTTTACTTTCTTTGTGATTTCTTTCAAAATTCATAAACTTCTTAAACATTTTTTTGAAAGCTTTTTTTAATTTGTGTTGCGAAGCTAATCTTCAGTGTAAATATTCTAATGATTATCTAATTATTAAAACTTCTAATAGAGTTAAGTTTATGATTTAAATTTAAACTTAAGTGCAAAGAAACTTTTGAAAAAAGGAAATGAAAATATTAAAGAATATTCGTAAATTAAAAATGAAATGAGTTTTGGTTTTGGATTTCAGGTTGAAATGGGCTTCAATTTGAAGTGAGAGTTTTAGGAGTTTTAAGCTCATATTCAACAATTTAAAAATTTGCTGAAATTTAAGTTTTTATTAAAAGAAAAATAATTGCACTCAACCACATATCAAAAGGATTTTAATATTGTCTGACCTTAATCCAGCATCGATTTATTTCTACTTATCTCATTTCTGAAAAAAAAAGTTCTCAGGTCGGAAATATTTTTCGATAAATGTTCCTCAATTATCACTTAAATTTATTCAAAGATCTTGACAAATTTGGCTTTCCAAAATAAACTTCGAGAATGAATTGAATTATTTTTATCGCGCCTTTCTTCCCACTCCTGCAGATGAAAAAAGTCATCTCCACAACAGATTCCTTCACTTTTGAGTTTTTAAATGCAACGTAGTAATGAGAGACTTGCTTATTTAAAGATTTCATAAAAATCATGAAGTTTTTCGGAAGGTTGACAACATTTATGTAGACAGATGTTGATTGAAATTTCATCCACGCTGAATTAATTTTTTCTGGAAGTTTGTTTATGTTTTCGGCGCTCATTTTCTCTTTCAGATTTTGTATAAGGCTACGAAGTCCTTTTATGATCAATTTGTGAACGTTACCAACGAAAACAGCCAGTTTGGAATCTTTGTATTTCACTATCATCACCTTTGAGATTCTGATGACTTGTAAAAACAGACAAGTGAAAGATTTGAAACTTGGAGATGAAGTAATCGCGTTCAATTTTTCTTTTGCACTTTCACGAATGTTTACACTTGGAACTGCTTCAGTTTGAGACTTTTTTCCCATAATTTCCAATAACTTGTCCTTTTGCAGATCTTTGAAGTTTGGTAATTTATTTAAAATATCCCAACGTCTGATTGTACCCATCAGTTGCCAGTGGATTCTCCCTTTCATTTCATTCCAACATTTCTTGTCATCTAATTTCTCCTTGGTTCGTTCAACATAATTCTTCATGATTTGACTTTGATAAACAAATTTGTTGCCTTCATCTTTCGTCTTAATTATATAACATTTATCTTGTGGATGTTGAGAATTGCTCCTATAAAATATTATAAACTTGGAACGAGCTGACAATAAATTTGGACGAAACATTTTACTTCATTTCAAAGGAAATTATTTTAAAAATTGAAAAAGCTCAGTTTGCTTTGATCATTGAATGTTAAATATGAGAGAGAATTATATTTATTTCAATTATTTCCTAACTTTTTACAAATTAGAGAATAAGAAATTTAATTAAGCACCAGCCTTTCTAAAACTTTAATCTTAATTTGAGAATTGAATTTTGAATGTTAAATAGACGCCAATAATAGCCAAAAATATCTAAATTAGATACTTCTAGATATTTAAACTTAAAAAGGAAATATGAAAAGAAATCAAAGGAATTTGTTTTAATTTATTTTATTTTTTTTTTCAAACCACGCAACTACATAAGAAATGAGCTGACAAAGTTCAAGGGAATTAAAGAAAGTTACATTTTGGTATGATCTCTCTGTTGCTTCTAAACTTTTTCATGTTGCTTGTTGTATCTTTAAATCATTATCTAACATTGTGTGAGATCGAGAACACAATTAACTGAGACCAAAATAAGAAAAGGTTCGATGTCTACTCCTTTGCTGGTTTCTCTAATCGTTTGCTTGCAATGTATCTGAGTACTTTGTTACCGCACAAGAATGTGAAGAGTGCGAGTGGCAGCAAATATTTGATTGTTTGGAACATATCAAGTTGAAGCCAAAAGCACAAGAAAAGTGAGAAAATCAGTCCTAAACCTCCATGGAATCCAAGTGCACTTAAACTGAAGCTAAAGTTTGAGCAGTTGATTCCCAAGCGACCCCAAAGTATGAAAAGAACAAAAACAGGTGCAAAACAAAGTCCAGTAAATAAGTCAGAAACGAAACGAGGTGGACGTTTCTCAGGTTCACGGAACATGTGATGAATTTCAGGTCGAGCTTGTCGTGCTGGTGTTACATTAGCAGATTCTCTTTTAGACTCCAATGAGAATTTCAATGAAATATCTCCCAAGTTCTTAACGAAAGAATTCACTAATGACGAATCACCAATGATAAGATCAACGCTGTAAGTTCCAGACTTTCCTGCAAAGTCACCAGCACGTAATCCAACATCCATCTCGAACTTATAAGCTTTGGCGACATCTTGTTCAGCAATAAAAATTATTTCTTCTCCAGATTTCTCTGTGAAACGAACAAACGCTTGATGAACGCTTATAACTTTGTTTGTTTGATCATCAAAGATGTCGAAACGAAGTCCAATCTTTTGTTGATGATCTAATGAATAAATTTCTGGGAATTTCTTGCCTCCTTCTAACAACACTTTTTTTGATGGCGATTGTGAATCAATATCAGCAATTGTCACTTCAACTTTATCCAATCGCACCTTTCCGAGAATGGTAAATGACAAACTTGGCTGTTTAAATTCCCCAGCAACAACTTCGACACTGTATTGTCCTTTAGGCAACTTTTTCGAAGCTAATTCCAATTTGTAAAGAGTTAAATCAGCTGCAACTGGAGCCAAATTTTCACCATCAACAACTTTTTGAATTGATGTTTTCGATTTTATTGCAACTTTAACTGCGGCTGGTTTTTCTTTCAAAACTTCTCCAAGAAGATTTGTGATGCGAATCTTCAAAATTGGTGATTCAGGTTGTAATTGCCCATTGTCAGCTATTCGAATAGCAATGGGTGTGATTGATTTCTGTTCCGAAATAGTTTTTAAAGATTCCATGAGGACGCTTGCTCCTTTAGCTGTTGTTACTGAGCGACGTGATAGGAAGTAAGTTGCAAATTTAGTAGCTTGTTCTGAGGTCAATGGAGCTGGTTTGCTGTTAATTGTAGCGACTTTGAAAGCTCCGTTTACAACGAGTGATGTAATACTCAAGCCACCTTCAAATTGCAACATTTTTCCATCAACTTCATCAGATTGAGCGATTGCATCCTCAATTCGATCAAAAGCAAATGATCCGAGCGATCCAAGCTCACTTGCAATATAAAATCCATAGCCAAGAGATGCAAGTGAATCGTCTTTCTTGAAAATTGCTTGTAGATTTTTCGACAATTTTGTTTTTACAGATTCCTGGAACACTGATGGATCAAGCGCCTTTTGGGCGTAGAAATTGTAAAACATTTCCTGAGTTGAAGAAAATTCTTTGTCGAATGATGATTTCAGTTGTGTTATTAAATTTGCTGGAAGCTTTTCACTGCACAGAAGCGAAGTGCTGGCACCGATATAATAAAAGTTCTTTTCAAAATCCTACAGAAAATTGATTTCAGTTTTAATTTCATCTTCGACAGGATTTTTTTACTCACATTTAACTTCGACTCAGTATGAATGGTGGAAAGTTTCTTACAAAGATTTGCTTTTACATCAGCTGGAATGGCCTTTGAATTGATGACAGAATAGTAGATTGATTGAAGGTCATTAGATTTTAATCCTTCATTGTATATATTTTGTAGTTTTTGAACATCTGACTGTGAGAGAAAATTATCTACTGTTCGGGTGGCGTTAATGGATGCTATCAAAAAGCAGTACACAGATAATATTCCTGAAAATGTAACGATAATATTTAAAGACCTTGCAAATATAAATACTCATGAGAATTTATAACAACGTGGTTTTCTTAAAATTCTTTAGTTAAAGATAAACAAAAGGTCAAGAAAACACCGGCTAAGAAGAAAACGTTTAAAATTATGCCAAAATTTGCAATAATCGTCAAACATAAACTTCAAATAGTTACGAATCTGTTAATATGTTTACCTAAAAGCTTCATTGGTTATAATATCCGTTTTTGCTTCTTTATTTTAAAATTTTCTAATTCTACTTGATAATTTTTAATAAAGACTGATGTGTCACAAAGTCGCTTGGCAAAATATTGGGATAAATAAAAATAATAGAAAAACATCGAAAATTTAAAAAATGAGCCGTTAATTTCTGCCATATAAATCAAGAATCAAAGTTAAAACCTGAGACGCTCATTTCTTTAAAATTAAATTAAACGCTTTTAAAATAGAATGTTTTCTTTCTTCAATGTCTGAGATATTTGTGAAACAAACTGTTCATACATGCACTCGCAAGGTGAACATTTGCGGTAGATTAAAATCATTTCATT
>CVRI01000042.1:424956-514846 GCA_900005825.1 Clunio marinus | reverse complement strand
TAAATCGCCGATAAGCGCTCAGCGACAGTTTTCTTTCTTTAATGTCTGAGATATTTGTGAAACAAACTGTTCATACATGCACTCGCAAGGTGAACATTTGCGGTAGATTAAAATCATTTCATTCCAGTCTCAAGACAAAGTTTTCATAATTCATATGTGAAAAGCATGAATATAAATTAACTTCTATTTCCTTATTTTTATTTACATGGGAAATTGTAAAATACAAAAGAATCATCTGGATGTTGAGCTTGCTAAAGAACTTTAACTTATAGTAAGTTTAATTAATGAGTATTCTGAATGATCAAGAAAATATTCCGTAAGCTCTTTCTCTTAAGTTGTTAAATAAATCTTACTCGGAACCGTTAGACTCTTATCCCTTGTGGGCAAGCAAAAGTGATTTAAAAATACGAGAGAATGTAAAATATCAAGTAAAATATCTTCTCAATAAACCCGGGTGACGTAATTAATCTCTCAAGCAAATACAAGAAACTGAGTGGGGATTCTCAATTCTTATAAACGAAACTGATGTTTTGATTCAGAATTCAGTGTCATTTCAGATTTCTTACTTAACCGTTGAGTGCAGAGTGTCAAATAATTTTATTGAATAAACACAAAAACAATGAGTTCTCCAATGTTATTAAAGCTTTGTGCAGTCTTCTGTTTATTGATGATTGGAACACTTGCGGATGTCTCCCATTTAGGTATTGAGAATGAATCAGTAATTAAAATTGAAAATATATGCTAGAACTTTAAGTAAAAAGTGTGAATGTGTAATATGACACAGAAGAAATAAACAACTGGATTAACAAGGTTCAACACGAATGAACATTATTAACGAAAATTCCAAGAATGTCATCAAATAGTTCTATAAATAGAGATAAGTTTGAAAATTGAATAGAAGCAAGAAAAGCAAACAATGAATAAATGTAAAAAATCTCTTGTTGAGTAACTTCTATAAAAATCTCCGTTCTGTGCAGTATGCCACTTACCACGCATTCAAATCTACCTACAACCTTTTCGAATGCGTTTCTCAGTTCATTTTTTTCATTCTTAACGAGTTTATTAAACTTTTCCGCTTTGCAATGACCATTGAGAAGAGGAAAATTACATGAAACTTGAATGATTTCTGACATTTTTAATCAATCAACATGTAAGTGTTTGCTCACGACTTCTTAATAATTAAATCTTTGAAAAGAATTCAATGTCAGGCTTTTGTCTTAATTCACGCGAATACTGATTTAAACAACTTTTTTATTTCTTTTTTGAATCACTCGAATCTTGTTATTAATGTGAATATCACACGCATTGATATTTAATTCTACAATATTATTTGTCGTTGAATAATATTTATGAAGAAACGTCCACGTTTAATGTAAAAAGATTATTTAGAGCTTCAATGAACTGTGAACTTGTACTTGGAAAATCTTATCATGGCTTTATTTGTTTTGAGTAAAAAACTAGCTGCAATATGAATTACCTTTAAGTCTCCTTAAAAGATTATTTGTGTAGGCGGTTTAGGCAGAAAGTAAATTCCAAATTTTATTTCAGCAAACAACAATGTCAACAGCAATGACTTGCTTGTGACAGACACTTGCTTGGGTTGCATCTGCGAAGCAAGTTCGGGGTGCGATAGAAACCTCAAATGTAATGGTGATGTTTGTGGAATGTTCCGAATCACATGGGCTTATTGGTCAGATAGTGGTAAACCAACACAACAAGGAGAATCTGTTGATAGTGAAACCGGTGAGTTATTTTTTCTCCTCGAAATGAGATAATCAATTCCGGGAAGAGAAAACCGGAATGAATATCAACTTCATTAATTCTCTTCTTCCTTTCTTCATCTTTTTCTCATTTTCCAGCATATGCAAATTGTGTGAACGAGCCTTTCTGTGCTGCCAGATCTATTCAAGGTTACATGAGAAAATATAAACGAGATTGTAACGGTGACGGTGTTAATAATTGCTACGACTATGCTGCAATCCACAAACTCGGTGCTAATGCCTGTAATAATGAACTTCCATATGGTTATCAAAAAACGTTGTCAGAATGTCTTGAATATGCTTTATCAAAGCCACAATCAGGTTAAAATAATTATGTTTAAGTACCTAATAGTTTTTAAAAAGCTCAGCCGAGTTGAGTAATGATAACATCAAAAATTTTTTAACAGTTTTCTTTATTATTCAATTGACATTTTATAATATAAATTCATATCGAAAAATAAAGTTTATTTAAGTCACTAAACAAACATTATTGTAAGCATCGACTTATTTTAACTAAAACTTTACATTAGATCGAACAAGAGAAATTATTGTGGCATGAATATAAAAATATTAAGAAATAAATTGCAATTGTTACAAAAGAGAATTTAATTTCTGTTGTTGCTTTTTTGGTGTGTAGAGAGAAGGATCTTGAAAAGCTCCTTTCATGGCAGAATCGAATATATGAGTTGGTATCACGACATTCTGTTTTATCTCACAAGCAACTGGCTGTTCACTTACAATTATTGAAGCATCTGATAACTTTTCTGTTATTGAACCAGAGCACAATAAGATGACCTCCCTTAAATACTCAACTTTTTTTTTGTTGTCAATTCCATCGATATTTAAGAAAAATAGTCCACGATTAGCGAATGTCAAATTTTTATAGTTCTTTGTTCCGAGAAATGAGCGCTCAAAGACCTAAATAAGAAACGAAGATAAGAATTATTATTGCAGATTTATAAATAATTAAATAAAATTAATCGTCAGAGTAGGGAGTGTACTAGCATTACACAAAAATGATTAAGATTACTGGGGAAAACCTCGGCTTGTTATGAATGAATCATAATAAAAAAATACTTCAAATGAATAAATAATTAGACTCACTTTGTTGGAATCACAAATTTCATGTTGATATATAGTTGTGTCGAGCCATTTGTTACGTGCAATAGATTCATGGATCCAATTAACATTAACAATCACACAAGCTCTGATAACTCCTCGTAGAACGTTCATCGTTCTCTCAATGTTTGGAGTGACAACATGAGTCGTTCGATGTGTGACTTCAGATTCTATTTTTCCTCCGAGTGTTGTAATCGCCTAAATAAAAATAATTAATTCATTGATTATATGATAACTTATTTTTTATAAGACTTACAGCTTGAATAATTTGTTTATCGCATTGTGACATATTTGTGCAAACAACGTATTTGAAGCTTTGACTAACTTTTGACGGCGTTCTTGTTGTTTTCAATGGAATTTCCTTAGATTTTTCTGGTTTGAAGTAAAGGTCAACAGTTCGACGACGATTTTCTTTTACTTTTGGTTTTTTCGATGTTATGTTTGGTGTGATGCATTCGCGGCTCATAAGTTTCTTTTTCTTTTTAGGATTCTCCAAGACATCATCAGTTATTTTACTTTGATTCTCTTTTTCCACTTCAAGTTCATAATCAACTTCAGCAGAGAAAAGTTGTCGTTTTTTGATAATGGCTGGTGTTGCTTGTTGAGTTGTGTCAATCCTTTTCGTTTGAGAATCAGTTGCTTTGGAAATTGAAGCTAAATTTCTGAGAAGATTTGATTGAAGATCTTCCTTCTTATTTAATGATTTACAATTAATATCAAGAATATTTATGGACATATCATAAACACTACGACGACTTAACTTAGCGATACGATTTGTCGAATTGAACACAACAGTTTTACTAGAATTTGCACTGAACCCTTCTGGTGTTAAAACTTCATCTTCAGTCTTTTCTTGTGATATTTGTGGAGTGAAAAAAAGAGTTTTTCGTCGATTTGCTGCAATATTTGTTTGTTCCATCGCATTTGGAGTGAAAGTTGTGAAACGTCGAATGTTTTCTTTCCATTTCTCTAGACCACTATCAATTCCTTCTAATTCCATTGCTTTTGGTGTATTAACTAAAGTTCTCTCACTTTGGAGAGTTAATTCCATGACTGATTCTTGTTCTTGTTCTTCTCCTTCAGCAATCCCTTCCATAATTTCAAAAATCGTTTCATTGCGAGTATCTTCTTGCGTTGCAGCTTTAATATTATGAATATCGTAATTGACTTTGTTCTCTGGTTGCATTGATTTCTGACGGCGAATGCGTTTGTAGAGCTCCGGATGTTCATAACGATCTAAATTCGAAATTTTAAATTTTTCTGTCTCTACTAATCGATGTTGATTTACACAAGCATCAATCCACAGAATTGTTGTTATTGGTATGCCCATTTTCTTCGCATTCTTGTAAGTAGAAAGAAGACCGTCTTTGAAAATGACATGGGTCGTATCCTTATAGAGCTTTTCATTGACAGCAATTCCATCACGAATGAGACGATTTTTTATGCCAGCAGATCTGTTATCGTCCCCCGTTCGAACTTCCACATAGATTCTACAATTTTTAAATACTTCACTTATTGTTTTAGGTTTATAAGACTTTCGTTCCTCTGTTGTGAGAATATCCTGTTGTTCGTGAGGAACGTCAAATGCGCCATAATTTGCTTTCCTGAATGATTGACATTTTAAAGCTTTATTTGCTCTGATTCGGGCTGTTGCTGAAGGGCTGTTTAAATCTCGTTGGATTTTATTGAAAATAGGATCAAGTACTGTTTTTTTCTGAATATCAATACATTTCTTTGAATTTGAGGGTGCTGTAAATAAATAAAATTAAAATTGAAGCTTCGCTAATACAAATTTCTCACTTTTTGGTGTGTCCTTGTTGTCTTTTAATAGAGTTGCAGCGGTTTCTTGAGGCAAACTGTTATCTAAGTTGCTATTTGAAGTCATCAATGAGCGTCTTCTTGTAATCATTGTCATTGGCGACGGCATAGCAGGAAGCAAAGAGTTCCTTTTTACACTGGAACTTTTTCGTGGCGTAGAAAACATTACTAAAGTTAAACTATTTAACTTTTATATCTTAGCAATGTATTGAGAAGGAATGTATACTTCAGATCAGGAAAGGATTGATATGGAAATAAATTAAGTATAATTCTGATACAAAGGCAACAAACGGCCGTTTAAATCTTCAACAAATGGGGTATACAAGATAGATGTGTCTTCAACACCCTTTATTTATTCTTGGAAGGGGGTTAAACTATGTCAACGTAAACAAACTTTTTTTTGAAAAACAATTTAAGGAAAATCTTTAAATTGCAGAAATAATGCTGAAGAAAGAGAAATCAGAAGAATTTTCCCGGCCTTTTAAATTATAAGTGTTTTTAATTAATTATTATTCATTATCAGAAATGTTCATTTAAATATATTTTACAGCTCATCAAATCCTTTCTTTGACCGGAATTTCATTCGAGAGAAAAAGTATAATTGTAAGTCTAGTTTTATTAGAAAATCGTAGAAATTCACTTCATTTCCATTGTATGTTTTTAGGGATTCACTGAATTGACCATCGTTCCAATACGAGAAACGTTGAAATACATCAAATTAAATGCCAAACAGTGTCGAATTTATAAAGTCATCTTGAATGATACTTACGAAGCACAATTCCACTATTTTGATCCTTTTATTGATATATGTCAAGCTGATCCCAACACGTAAGTTGTTTGAATATATTATAAAGAATAAGATACTTAAAAAACTGTTTTTCAGACGATCACTAGAACAATTTTCGAAACATCATTTAAACGCCGCTCAACAAGTTGATCCTGATTTAAATGCTGGTGAAGTCATCGTTGTCATTCCATTGGAAGCTAATCACTTAATAGGAGAAGGTCGAGGCTTACGTGTTGGAATAGAATTTTCTTTGGAAGATCCTATTGGCGGCATTCATTTTGTTATTCCAGACGATGGAACGGAGAATCCAAACGCAATGTACGATCTCGGCGCTCATATGTTCACTTATGGACACGAAAATTCATCTCGTCTCTGGTTCCCCTGTGTTGATAGCTACGCAGAACCATGCACATGGAAGCTTGAATTTACTGTTGATGAGAAAATGACGGCAGTTTCATGTGGTGAACTAATAGAGACAGTAATGACGCCTGATCTTCGTCGTAAAACTTTCCATTATGTTCTCAACACTCCCATTTGTTCACCTAACATTGCGCTTGCCGTTGGTCCATTTGAAATTTATGTCGATCCACATATGCATGAAGTGACGCATTTCTGTCTGCCGCATCTTCTTCCGCTTCTTAAGAACACTGTGCGATACATGCACGAAGCATTTGAATTCTTTGAAGAAGTTCTAGCATCGCGATATCCATTTTCATGTTATAAACAAGTTTTTGTTGATGAATTAGAAGGACAATCGCATGCTTATGCAACGATGTCTGTTCTAAGCACGAATTTGTTGCATTCGATTGCAATAATTGATCAAACTTTTGTATCGAGGACGATCATGTCAAAAGCGATTGCTGAACAATTCTTTGGATGTTTCATTACAATGAAGAACTGGAACGATGTGTGGTTGGCTCGAGGCATTGCTGAATATCTCAATGGATTTTATAATAAAAAATGTTTCGGCAACAATGCTTATCGTGCTTGGGTGCGACGAGAACTTTCCGAAGTTGTTCAGTATGAAGAACGATATGGTGGAATAATTTTAGATCCAAGTCAACCGCCTGCACCTCTTCCAGTTGCAAATCAATCGACGAAAGTTGTAGAAATACAAAAAGTTGAAAACGTTCATTACTTTCCCATTAAAAATCTTCACACAATGTCACCAAAATATGTGGAAATGATGCGAAAGAAAGCTCATCTGGTTATAAGAATGTTGGAACATCGCATTGGTCAAGAACTTTTATTACAAGTGTTTAACAAACAATTGGCTCTAGCAACGAATGCAGCAACGACAAAGATCAGCAGCGGCCTTTGGCATCAACTTTTGATATCGACAAATGTTTTTACAAAAGCAATTTTTACCGTCACTGGTAAAGACATGGCAGTGTTCATTGATCAATGGGTACGCACGGGAGGCCACGCTAAATTCTCATTGAATTCAGTTTTCAATCGTAAACGAAACACAATCGAATTGGAAATAAGACAAGAGTCAGTTAATCAGAAAGGTGTGAGGAAATATGTTGGACCGTTACTTGTGCAACTTCAAGAGCTTGACGGCACTTTTAAGCACACACTTCAGATTGAAAATACGGTCGTTAAAGCTGACATTACATGTCACAGCAAGTCACGTCGTAATAAGAAGAAAAAGATTCCATTATGCACCGGAGAAGAAGTTGACATGGATTTGTCAGTCATGGATGAATCTCCAGTTTTGTGGATTCGATTGGATCCTGAAATGACTTTGATGCGTCATGTCAATTGTGAACAGCCAGACTTTCAATGGCAATTTCAACTCAGACACGAACGTGATGTAACAGCCCAACTTGATGCAATTGTTGCATTGGAAAATTATGCAACAGCAGCAACGCGCGTTGCACTCACGGATGTCATTGAGAGTGAAAATTGTTTCTACGAAGTTCGATGTGAAGCTGCAAAATGTTTAACCAAAGTTGCCAATGCAATGCCACAATGGCAAGGACCACCAGCAATGCTGACAATCTTTCGAAAGCTTTTTGGCTCTTTCTCAGCATCGCACATTGTGCGACAAAATAATTTCGATAATTTTCAACATTATTTCCTTCAAAAAACGATTCCTGTGGCAATGGCGGGTTTGAGATCAGCTCACGGCATTTGCCCACCAGAAATTATGAGATTCCTTCTTGGACTTTTCAAATATAATGACAACATTAAGAATCATTATTCAGATGTTTATTATCGATCAGCGTTAGTTGATGCACTTGGAAATTCAATCACGCCTGTAATTTCTGTCATTCAACAAGGAGCTAAAATTACATCCGAAAACTTAACAGCAGACGCTAAACTTGTACTTGAAGAAGTTACAAGAATTTTAAATCTTGAGAAACATTTGCCGTCTTATAAATTCAGAGTGTCTGTGTCATGCCTCAAGGTGATAAGAAGGCTACAAAAATGTGGTCATCTTCCACCAAGTTCAAAGATTTATCGAAGTTATGCTGAATATGGTCAATACATTGATGTTCGACTTGCTGCAATGGAATGTCTGGTAGATTATTTGAAAGTTGATGGGCGATGGGACGATATGGAACATTTGTTGAAGATACTTGAGAATGATCCCGACCCAGAAGCGCGTCATCAACTTGCCAGACTGATGATTGAGAGCCCAGCATTTGAAAGAAATCGAGCACATCGATTGAATCGAAAAGATTTAAGAGAACGTCTTTGGAAGAATATGAATTCAAATCTTTCTCACGATACAAGACTTCGATGTGACATTGTGGATTTGTATTATGCTTTCTATGGAACGAAAGAGCCTTCCGCGTTTAAAGACCCCGAGCTTGAAGCTCTTTATCAACCACAGAAAGTTGAAGCTGAACAAAGAAGTGACAATGAAATGAAGATTGAATTAGATGATCAAATGGTGGATGTGAAAGACATCATTCCGGGACCAAGCATTGAAGGTGACTTTAAATCAATTGAAATTGAAACAGAAACTGTCGAAGATCATTCTGTGATGAAGCCAATGTTTGATGACGAAGATGTTCTGACTATTGAAACTCAAGGAGATGAATTGATAATGAAAATAGAAGCAGAAGATTTTCAAATCATTGAACAAAAGCCTCTTGATGCCGTTAAAAAGACTCATAAGATGGAAGATGTAACTGACAGTTCAACAAAGAAAAAAATCAAATTAGATTATACTTCGGACAACTCACAGTCTCAAGCAAGCATCGGCGATGTTCCAGTTGAAGGTGAAGTTAAAGAACATGGAGCAAAGGTAAGATTAACTTCTTTTAACAATTATTACCTATGTAGTTCATAAATTTATTTCATATTATAGAAAAAGAAAAAGAAGGAAAAGAAGAAGCATAAGAAACACAAACATCGAAAAGACAAGAAGAAAGAGAAACATAATCCTGAAATAATAAAGCAACGTGAAGAAGTTGAGACGCTTTCAAGTGGTGAGAGCTCGAGATCGTCACAAAACAGTCCAACACTTGATATGACGAATTAAGTAATTTTTTTAATTAATTAATAAATCAAAAAATTCACTAAATTATTCTTTCTGATTTTTATTTTCTTCTTGTTGTTTTTTAAATTCCATTTTAATTTTACGAAGCTTTTCGCTTTTACTCTGTGCTTTTAAATATTTTATTCGTTCTAAACGTTCACGTTGTTTGTTAATTGAATCATCTTTATTGAAATGTTCGTCTAGTTTTGCGATCAAAAGTTTCCTAGCTTCACGTCGATTTTGATCTAAGGATCTTGTCTCGTGACATTTCACTACAATGTTAGTTGGTTTATGCTTAAGAACAACACAATTAGCTGTCTTTTGAACAGATTGACCACCGGGACCACTTCCGAGAACAAAATTTTCTTCAAGATCTTCTTCTATGAGTTTCGGAACTTTTGAATGATCAAGTTGTTTGTTAATACTTCGACTAAAAAATCTAATTAAATGCGGGAATCGATAGACCTGGATCATTTTAAACAACGTTTCTACTTAAAAGAAAAACACGTCCTTGTTTTAAGCAATAAGGAATATCTTTTTCTTCAAGACTTTTGTTGTTTTCGAATTCCAACTTGACACGCTTGTTGTAATAAGATTTCTCGGTGAATTCAAGTGTTCTTCCGTGTCTTAAAAGTTCTATAAAGAACAAAAAGAAATAACAAGAAATTCAAAATGAATTATTTAAAGTACTTACGTCTGTATAATGAAAGCACTTGCTGGCGATAAACCATTTTAAATAGTAAAATCTTAAGAAGTTATGAAATTTGAGGTTTATTTTGCAGGGTCTGCTTCGGGCATTGTAAACAAATCCGAAGGGGCAAACTACGCTTGAAATTTAAGAACTGTCAGACCCTTCGGTAAATTCTCTCTTGGCCCCCAAGAAAAAATTATTTCAATTCATTCTGGTTATATGAAACTTTTGAAAATTGATACACATTGATAGTGAGTCATCGTGAACAATGATAAACATCTTATGAAAAATGAAAACTCGGTTGAATGTGAAAAAATAGACATTAAACGTCTTCTTATTATTTCTTTTTGGTGATTTGGATTTTTTTACGTTCATTTCTGATGAAGTCATAAGTCAAGTTTAAAAAACTTATGAAACTGATTTCAGCTCGTAAATTGTGCAGTGAAAGATCTTAATAAATTTTTTAGATATACAAGAAATCATCTGTAAAAGATCAGATATTGAAAATGAGTGAGATCAATAGTAATAATAAATTAGCAACAATTGATGTCTCAAAATCCGATGCCACGAAGTCGGGATGGCTATTAAAATGGACCAATTACTTGAAAGGTATGCTAAGTTAAAGATTCCTATCCATTGAAATGTTATGATTGTCATATCTTTAGGATATCAAAAACGATGGTTCGTGCTGTCGAATGGAATCTTGAGCTACTATAGGTAAGTTTCCCCTTTTCACATCTTTTCGCGAATTCCCTTTTATTCTTCAAATGGAGCCATTCATTGTTTTCAAATACTCGTGAAGTGGTTTATGTAATTATTATTTCTTTATAAATATATTTGTAATCTTTTCTCTTCTCTACATCGTTCATGGACACAATCTTTCTTTCTCTCTCTCTCATTGGTACTACACAAACACTTTACTTACTGACAATTTTAAAATCAACCTTTGAGCTATGTTATGAACTGTTTCTGCTATCTTTAAAATTTTTTTAAATAATTTCATGAATGATTATTTCGACTAAGTTATCTATAAGTAAAAAAATCATTAACACGAAATATTAAAATAGGTTTGAAGATGTTTGTTGAATGTTGCCTAATGTGATTTTTAGATTAAACATTTAGGTTTGTTCAAAGTTGAAAGTTCAACTCTACAAATTTACATTTCCTTTTTTTATTTACACGTGAATTTATATATAGCTTTTACTTGGTTTTCAACAATTATCATTTATGTCATTGCATGTGCATTATCATCTCATTGGTTGCCAACATATTGAACATCACGACACTAACTCATAAAGCAGGTGACGTAGCAATTTTCTTGCAGAATGTTGTAGTTTAAATTTTAAAGGTATTGACTATTAAGCTATGTTATTCAGTCGGTGATTGTTTTTAGTCGCTTATCGGTATAAAAGACATTTCCAATTATTGTCATTAAAACATTGATAATTATTTAGCAAGAAATGATTTTTATCGATGTTGTCGATATCTTTCAAATCTGAATTGCTTCCAATTGCTTGTATCAAATGAATTATTGATATAATCAATCGACCCAACTTTAATTTTTCCTAACAAACGAAAAAGAAAACAATTTTTTCTTTCATGTGAACAAATGTTTTATTTGGAAGGCGAAAACTAAAATTAATTTTGCTTTCCCATCAATTTATCGATTACATCAATTGCTGTTGCGAACCTTAGTTCTGTTTTTATTATACACATGAGGATTAGGTTCAAGAACCTCTGTGGATTGTATAAGCGAGAAACAATTCTTTTTAATAAATTAATTAATCAACAATTTTTAATCGTGTTGAAGTGCTTCTCTCTAACCCTAATTGTTGTCTTAAATCTTAATGATAACTTAAAACATAAAACGATTCATCTCATTCCATTTAATCCGACACTTATATCATCTTTTATACCTTCATTATGATTAGCCTAATTACTTTCTTTTTCTTTTAAAAATATCAACTACATTATATCAAATCTCTTAATTCTTCTATGCAATAATGTATCCTGTGCCTCGCTCTAATTATAAATCATCTGATTTATCATAAAATTAATCAAAAACACATTAGACAATCCCAAAAGAAGAAGAAAAGAAAAAAGTCGATTAAAAGCAATGAAAGTTCTCGAATTCAAAGTATTACAAGGAAGAGATTTGTTTATTATTTGGGGTGTTTAAATAGGACTGAGCCGGGAAGAGAGACGACCACTTTGGGTAATAGTCGCAGTTCTGTCGGTAAATTGTCGATTCGTCGTCGCAGGAAGAATCGCAGTCGATCTTCGACAGTGGAGTGAGTAAAATATGAGAAAAAAAAGTCAAAAGCTGAAATCAGAAATATTTATCACTCATTCATTCATTTCTGTTTTGTAACTATTCATAATCATTCTCAACACAAACAAATTGAAGCAAATTTTTATGTTCTCCAGCTTTGCTTTTCCTTATTATTTTATTTTCAAATAATTTCTAACCATTCATGACTCTTCCCTCAACTACATGTCTAGAATATTTTATTCTCTTTTATGTTCAACAACTGTAACTGAATAAGAATTATCATCTCGTACTCACCTTGACTTTCCTATGACGTAAATTATATTCAAATTTCATTTCTTTTTCTCTTATTTTCCTCATTTTTCACTCAAGAAAAATGATAGATTAATTTTTAATTTCATTACGTTGTTCTTGTCATTTCCCTTACGTTAATTAACATCACATGAATATAGATTTACGAAACATATGTTCTTAAATTACCGACTACGGCAAAAACAATCAATTACTTTCTTCCTTCGATTGTTTTCTCATATGTATAAATATTCAGCAATAATAATTACTTTGCATATGCATATTAAATATGTGCATGCAATTATAAAAATTATATAATAATCTTGCTTGAGTTTGTAGAGACAAACTTGAAAATAAAGATTTGAAAGCACGAACGATTTTTGTATTTTAATTGTTAATTCAGTTACGAAAAAGAAAATAAATATTAAATGTATGCTTAGTTGTCAATCTGAGATGTTTCCAATAGACGTCTGAATAAATAATCATTTTAAATAGGAGTAGCATAATAAATGTGTAAATTTCTTTTTGTAAATGTATTTTGTATCATTGTGCTTTCTATCACTCTCAATTATTTAAAACATTTGCAAAGATTTTTTCAAATAAGCAGCTTCAAAATATATTTAATTGATTTTCAAACCTTTCTTTCAGGAATCAAACTGAAGTGGCGCATACATGTCGGGGTACAATCTCATTGCATGGTGCCCTCATTCACACAGTTGACTCGTGTACTTTCGTCATTTCCAATGGTGGAACGCAAACTTTTCATATTAAAGGTAATACAATTGACCTCATTTGATACCACTGCATGCAATTTCTATGAACTTTTGTTTTGTGTAGCATCGAACGAAGTTGAACGCCAATCGTGGGTGACAGCACTTGAACTTGCTAAAGCAAAAGCGATTCGGGCTATCGAAAGTGAAGAAGAGGAAGAAGATAACACTGCAAATGCAATTCCAAGTGAAGAACTTAATACAGTCGTTCGTGATTTGACATTAAAGTAAGAGTTTGCGGATTAATAATGAAAGATTTTTCTTTAATTTAAATGTTTCATTTGTCAGATTGGAAAATTTAAAAACTTGCTACGACTTAATAACGAAACACGGTGCTGCCCTGCAAAGAGCCCTTGCTGAGCTTGAAAGTGGAGAAGACTTGGCAAGTAAACACAAGATTGTTAATGAACGTGCAACATTATTCAGAATATCATCAAATGCAATGATAAATGCTTGCACTGATTACTTGTCGACCGCTCAAACACAAGGACATAAATGGAGTAAAATGCTTCAACATGAGCGTGATCAAAAGTTACATTTAGAAGAGATGGTCGAACAATTAGCTCGTCAACATTCACACCTTGAACAAGCGGCAGCGAATCAGGGTCAGAGACATGCCAACAAGGACTCACTTGTCACATCGCCATCGGATGATGAAGACAACGAATTTTACGATGCACAAGAAGGAGCTTCCATTGCCTCAAACGAAGACAATTCGTTTATTCTTAAAATTCCAGGCCCGAAAACGCAACATTCTAGAAATCTTTCAAATGACGACGACGATCGAAGCTCTTCCGAAGGTGAAGATGGAAAATCGCAACAATTTCTAGTGGTAACTGAGAATAATGAAGTAAATTCATCTTCTGATGTTGTCGATCGAGCTTCTGTTCATTCGAGTAATTCTCTCACACCATTAAATCCATCAAATCGTCCACTCATGAAACGACGAACAAAAATTTCCGATAAGCCAAATCACCCTTTAAATTTGTGGAGTATCATAAAGAATTGCATTGGAAAAGATTTGTCAAAGATTCCAATGCCAGTTAATTTTAATGAGCCGCTTTCCATGCTTCAACGTTTAACAGAAGATTTTGAGTATGCTGACTTATTAGATAAAGCAGCGCAATGCAATACAACGTGTGAACAATTAGCATATGTTGCAGCTTTTACAATTTCAAGTTACAGCACGACAGCCAATCGAACTGGTAAGCCTTTTAATCCATTATTGGGTGAAACTTATGAATGCGATCGCACCGATGATTTGGGATGGCGTTGTCTAAGTGAACAAGTTTCACATCACCCGCCAATGGCTGCACAATTTTGTGAAGGTCGTGGATGGAGATCATGGCAGGAATTCACAATGACATCGAAATTTCGTGGAAAATATATTCAAGTTGTTCCTTTAGGTAATGCACACGTTGAGTTCACTAAAACTGGTAATAAATTTTCTTGGCGTAAAGTGACGACAACTGTTCACAATATTATTGTTGGAAAGTTGTGGGTGGATAATCACGGCGACATGGAAATAGTTGGTGAACAATCAGCTCGTGGCTTTAAGTGCCACCTTAAATATCTTCCTTATTCGTATTTTACAAGAGACACGCAGCGAAGAATCAAAGGTGTTGTAATGGATCCTCAAAAGCAAGTAAAATGGGTTTTGAATGGAACATGGGATAATAGAATGGAAGTTGCGCCTGTTACATCAACTTCTGGTTCGCCTGAGAATCCAGTCTATAAGACCGGAAATTATAAGACTGTCTGGCAAAGGCGACTTCCACCTCCAGATTGTGATAAATATTACAACTTTACAATTTTTGCTTGCCAATTAAATGAAGAAGAGTCTGGTGTCGCTCCTACTGATTCACGTTTGAGACCAGATCAAAGATTAATGGAAAATGCACAATGGGATGAAAGCAATACACAAAAACTTCGGTAAGATTTAAAGTTATAGTCTATCTAGAACTGGGAAATTTTAATGTTTCTTTTTTTATTCTAGATTGGAAGAACAACAACGACAGCGACGACGTCAACGTGAAGCTGAAGCAGAAAAAGCAACTTCTGAAGGCCGTCCGTATCCGCCATATGAGCCCGTCTGGTTCAATAAGGAAAAGGAAGAAGGTACCGATAACGTAATTCACGTTTATCGAGGCGATTATTGGGATTGTAAGGGAAAGCAGGATTGGAGTAAATGTCCTCAAATATTCTAAACGAAATAATTATCATTGAAGTTGTTAATTTATATAAAAGTGGTATAGTATCGGTCGTTTTGAAGAATTTTCCCTTGGCATATATTTTGATATTCAATTGCGTGCATTGCACGCTTTTATTTGCTTACGTATGTCTATGTCTTACCTTTCTTCCTTTTTGACACACAATGAATCTGAAAAGATTGCTTTTTATGAAAATCTTCCTCATAAATTATGAGGTTTCATATGTATTTGCTGAATTATCTGTATCTATAATTATTACAATAACAAGGATAATGATAAAATCACTTAAAATAAAAATTAACAAATAAAATTAACGGATATTTAAAATTTGAAAATCGGTTCTTTAACTTTCAGAAACGGTTCAATTTTTTTTTTTCGTTTTATTGAAGTTCAAGTGTTGATCAACGTATTTTCAAACTTTTTGTAAAATTCCAAATATTTATTGAGAACATTAAATTGTTGCTCTTGGTTAAAACACAAATATAACAAAGGTATCATAATAAATTTGAAATTCTTCTAAAAAATAATATTAATGATGACTACTTGTTTGTAGGAGGATATTTAAGGAATTGCTCAAAATGAATCGTTCACAAATTGTTTACAGTCCCGAGGATATTGAAACATTAATTATGCCAGTTCCACCTCAATTTAAGAATCAAGTTATGATAACAACCTTTGAGATGATGAAACATGAGGCTTACAATAATGAAAGGTATTTTAGAGTTAATTATCATTTTCTTATTTTTATACGAGCTTTTGTCGCTTTTCAGTTACAATTGGTCCAAAGATGATTTTGAATTGGGTACAGCTCTTGGAAAAGGAAAATTTGGAAGAGTTTACATTGCTCGTGAGAAAAAGACTCAATACCTTGTTGCAATGAAAATTCTGTTCAAGAGTGAATTAACAAAAGGACGAGTTGAGAAACAACTTTTACGAGAGCTTGAGATACAATCAAGATTAAAGTAAGATAAAAAATTCCTCAATATTGAAATGACATTAATTTTTAATAATTTATAGACATCCTAATATTCTTCGACTCTTCACATGGTTTCACGATGATCGAAAAATTTACATCGCTTTGGAACTTGCAAGCGAAGGAGAACTTTATCGTCATTTAAAAAATTCTCCCCATGGCCGTTTTGATGAACATCGATCAGCCAAATACATTTATCAAGTAGCTGATGCTCTTCATTATTGTCATCAAAATGATGTCATTCATCGTGATCTCAAGCCTGAAAACATTTTGTTGACGTCTGATGATAATGTCAAGTTAGCCGACTTTGGATGGAGCGCTCATACAATATCGAATAAGCGAAAGACAATGTGTGGAACACTGGATTACTTGCCACCTGAAATGATTGAAGGGAAAAGTTATGATGGATCAATCGATATGTGGTGTTTAGGTGTCCTTACGTATGAGTTTTTAGTTGGATGTCCACCCTTCGAATCGGAAAACAGTGAAAAAACTTACGAGAAAATTAGAAGAATTGACGTTCGTTATCCTAAATTTATGTCTCAAAGTGCACGCGATCTTATTTCACGACTTTTAAAACGCCAAGGTGCTCGCATTTCAATGCCGGAAGTCATGCGACATCAGTGGATTAAAGAGAACATGAAGAAACCGCAACGTGATCCTTTCCGATTGCAGCAACTTACTACCGACATGTGAACTTTATTTTTTTAAAATCGTTTTATTAAGCTTTTCAAGAATCATATTCAAATACTTTAATGGCTTTCATGTTTCATCATGTAGAAACTGAGATTTAATGTAGTTCTCACGATTGCCATTATAAGGTCAGTGTTAATTTAATTTCTTCTACGTATTCAAAATAAATAAAACTTTGTTTAAAATCTACAATTTTTACTTTAAAATATGTTAGATAATTTGCATAACTTAATTACTCATTTTATTTAATAAGAGACAATTAAAATGTATGTTTATCGGCAAAAAGTTAGCAACCAGCATTGCACTGTGTTCATTCATCCAACTCTTAAGACAACTGCCGTTGTTGACGAAGCATTTCTTAAATTGATATAGTGCTGATAATGAAAAGTTTTATCGTCAACTTGGAATTAAGTTTTATTAAAATTCTTACATATCTTTCAGGTTCCTAATTTATTGAAATTTATTTAGGAATCGATTTCTTTTTTCTTCAATAATAGAAAGTTGAGAATCTCAAATCTATTCAGGAAGTTTCTTCTTTTTATTGCTATTTTTGATATCATGACTTTGACTCATTAAAGTGAATGAAATCTGAAAAAAGAAAATTTAATTTAATTATATTTTTCGATCTTTTATGCTTCTAAGAAACAATAACAGAAATTTGTATTTCTGGTTTTTTGGCCTATGACGTTTTCATTTTTTTTATATTAACACAAGCAACTAACCAGGTGAAAGCTTGTTCAGGGATGCTGACCAAAAGACAAGAAGTCAAAATGCATAATCAAACTGCAATAGAATAAAAATTGATAAATTTCGTTGAGAAATCGAAATTGAAGGAATTTTTATTAAAACTTTTAAAGTACCTACCTATTGAAATGAATTGAGAAAGATTAAAAGAAATCAACGTAACTTTTTCATTTCCCCAGACTTTATTAATATGTATAACTTATTCATTTATCTGCAAATGTATTAAATGGAAAAAAAATCTACACCAACAAGAAATTTGTTGAACACGCAGAAGTTGACTTCAGTCTATCAGTTCCTATCCATTGGTGTTTGCACAAGTTCAAACGATGAGAGAACAAGTCATCAGTAAGTTCTTTTGTTCATTGAACTTTCAAGAAAGTTCTTAAAATTTTATTCAATTTTAATTTTACTTTTGACTCACAAAGTTTTCTCCCTCAATCGGACATTGAAATCACTTGATTTTTATTTAAATTTCATTCAATTTGTATTTTTTCTCTACTTACTCAGGTTTTTTTGTGCTTCTTGTTGTTGTCTCGGCGACACAAACTGAATCTAAAAATGAAACTGTGATAACAGATCCATTTGAAGATGATAATGACTTGAGATTTGCTGCAGATACCTTTTGTCGGGAATTTACACTCGCTAATCCAATGGGAAAAATCGTTCTCCCTTATAAGCCGAATTGTCACTTTTGGTGGCAAGTAAGTGGAGTTTGTCATGTTGTGCTATTTGCAAGGTAATAAAATATAAAAAATTTCATTACAGTGTACTGCTTACGAGCTCAAGAAACACGAATGTCAAGGTCTTGCACATAGAATCAATTTGCACTACGACTTATATTTGGACCGTTGCGAAATGCCTGGCACTGTTAAGTGTAAATATGTGTTCGATGAAGAAGACATCATTATGGAACATATCATGGAATTTTACAAGAAACAGGATACGAAAGAAGAAAAATCTGAATAGATTCTGTCTCATCATCTGATGAGTGATGTGATTTGCATTGTTGTTTTTGAAATATGAAATATGACTTAACGCAATAATAAAAGAACATCATGAAGTGATATATGTACAAGATTGTGGTTTTAATTTATAAAATTTAATTTTTAAACTTGAGACAAAACTGGTAAAGTTTCCCAATAAGACCGACACCCATTTGTCAAATGAATACTGTCTTATTAATCATAATCATACGTCGTACAAAGCAACATCCAACAATTTCTTTAGAATACCAACAATGTAGATTCATATTTGTTTCTTGTAAGTATCTGTTTCAAAGGAAACAAGCTACGTATTTATACTCAAGATTAATCGTCCGAGATCGTGCTCTTGAAAAGCACTCGTTAAAGTTCCGAATCCAATGACAAAACATGCCATGAATAGTTGCATTAAGAAAATATTTTTATACTTAGTTCAACGAGATTTGTTTTTATTTTATCGAGACGTACACTTGTTGGTAAAAAAAACTTTTACTCTCGTACATATATGAAGTCTGCAATCGCATGTGTAGGCTGACTTATTACGCACTTATCTATGTTTTATTCCTCTTTGTGCATGCATACATGTACATGACCTGTTCGCTTGTGAAACTGTAGCATGGAAAACCACGAAGCATAATTCAGTTTAACTGCTTGTAGCTCGACATTTTTTCTTTTCTTTTTTCCATCGCTCAATGTGTTGGGAATAAGATCGGTAAAGCTTCGAAAAGAAAAACAACACACGCCAACAGTTTACCAAACGCAATTTAGTTACAGACGAAAACAGACCGAAAATGAAATTTACTGTGCAAATAGTTTGTGCAATTGGTGAGTTGAATTTAAAAGAAAAGATGAAGTGAGAGTTTAGTTATGTATAATCATTTAAAATTTAAATATTGCATTGTGGTTCCAATTTCTTAAATCTAAATTTTTTACAAATTAAGCACTTGTGATGATTATGGTTGGAGGTGTTATTGGACAAAGACCATCATGCTGGGAGCATATCAGAGATGATCCCGACAACATTGATGAAGTTTACTTCCCCCATGAAAGCAACTGTCAGTATTATTACCAATGCTCAATGCATGGTTTAGTTCGAATGAAGTGTCAGACAGGAATGCATTTCGACCGTGAAAACAATCAATGCGGTCGACCGGATGAAGTTGAATGTTGAGATCTTAAGTGATCGCATTAAAATTATTAACAATTCAACCGAAGAGATCATTTACATAAATATTCATATCTAAAAAATCTCAATTTGTTAGAGTTGCCATTTTATTTTTCATTTTTTTTCTTAATATTCCTAATTCATGGTGTTTCAAATTCTTTTTAATATCTTCTACCATGCCATGACATCATCTAATAAAATTATAATAATAAAAAACTAAAAACATAGTTTAAACTTGTTATTATTGTTGTTGAAATGAAATGATTCGTCTTGTTGATTCCAAGAAGCATTCACCAAGAGATTTTCATCAACTGTGTTTCCCAGCGCTGATAAATTAACAGAGACGCAATGATGAAGGTCGAAGATATGTATCATGAACATATTTGATGGCGCGTGCTTCCAATAGTGATGCTCGCCAATTATTAAGTTAAAATTCATTCAAAGTCTTTTTTCCCACTTCATCAATCAAAAAATTTATTGCTTACACGAACCTGATCAATTCCCAAAATTGTTGAAACGATATACGTAGATATTCAGATATATGTGCTAACCTAATAAGGCTGATATCAGCAAGAACCTGTTATACCAGCCAGTACCTCAATATGGATGTATTATGCACCTTATCTTCTCTCTCTGTCTCTTTTAAAATAAAGAAATAAAACAGACACACTGACATCCATCTTCTTCATTTCCATGTTGCTTATGTTCATAACTCTCGCATTTCAATACTTAATTTGATTTGTAAGTTATCGGACAAACAATGAAGCTGATATTTTCGGTATTTTTAGGTGAGATGAAATGAAGAAGAAAAGTTGAAAAAGATTCGTCAATTCTATAAAATGAAAATTAATTTTTAGTTCTATTGGCATCTGCAACATTTGTTAAATATTCACAAGCAGCGAATGAGCCAGATTGTGTTGGTTTAGCAAACGAGAATCCGTTGAAAATCAACCGATATTATCACCCCCATGATTCGGATTGTAATAAGTACTATCAATGTTCCAGATATGGTCTTGTTGAAATGCAATGTCCAGAAGGCTTGAATTTCGACAGGAATCTTTATATTTGTGGGCGACCTTATGAAGTTAGTTGTTGAAATTAAATGTCGAGAAAAAATAATGAAATAAATTTTAACAACTGTCGAAAAATTTCTCATGCTTTGTTTGCTAATTTTTGTGACCTCTGCATTTTAAATAAAAATTATAAAAACAAAAAACAAATGCAAAATTAAACGAGAAGATAAATCGCAAATAATTTCTCAAGAAAAAAAGAAGAGGAAGTATTTATGAAGATATTTGTCTCATCATTTTATATGTGTGAAGTCTCTCTCACCCGCTTTATATTTAATTTTTTTATTTTGATTTTGCAAGCCAGTCGTCTCATCTTGTTGAATGAAAACGAAAGTGTCGAAGCTAAGATCAACAGTATTAAGAAAGATTTAGAAGAGTAAAGTTCATAACGATGAAGTTCTTAATAATTGCCGTTGGTATGTCTGAATTTTTTCTTGCTACAATTTTTTATCAAGGTCGTCATAATTTCATCTCCATTTTGCAGCATTTCTTGCTATCTTAGTCGTGGTGTCCTCACAACAAGCACCAGATTGTGTCTCGCTTGCTAGACAAGTACCTGAAGATATTTCAAAATATTATTTTCATCATGAAAACGATTGCAATAAGTACTATCAGTGTGCGGAATATGGTTTGGTATTGAAAAATTGTCCAGAAGATCTTCATTTTGATAGAAACTTATACATTTGTGGATGGCCTCATGAAGTCAACTGTTAGTCATGTTATTTAAAAAAGATTTATATCGTCTTTGTTACGACAATAATTTGAATAATTTATTTTGTTTGAAATGAAATAAAGAGTGAAATATCAATCATAAATCAAATGTAAAAAACACCTTATTAAAGTTTTATTACAAAATTCATAGGTGTTGCTACTCAATGCTTGTCATTTGAGCCAAGCAAATGTTCAGTTCGTTGAAACAAATGTTCCGCTTTCTCCTTACGCCATAATCAATTGTAATGGTAATGATACGTAAATTGATACTTTATTGTTCATACATCCAAATGATAGTGTTTTAGAAAATCTCAACCGATTTTTTAAATCAAACCAAAATCAAGTCTTTTTATGTTGTTTAAAAAGTAGCTTTTATGAAGCTTTTTATTCTATAATTTTAGATTTTTCAATTTTCTTTTCTTTTGAAATATTTTTCTTCTTAATTTTCAATTCTTTGATATTCACTTAATTAAATCAAATCACTTTACTACTACTTAGATATTTATTATTACCTTTCGACTTATTCATTTAATAAACTTTAAGCTTATATATAAATGGTTGTTAAGGAGCTTTTTATTGTTGAAGGTATGAATGGATTTATGAAAAGCTCAGATTTAAAAATAACTTTTCATTTTACGTTTTACCTTTTCTTAGTTCGTTCATTAGGAACTTGATGAGAAACTTTTAAAGCTTCTTCAAGTAATCCTTTGATAAAGAAAATTTGGAGCTTTATGAGCTCTTCCTACATTTTTTTTGATGATGACGTCAATGAGTTCGTAAATCACATAAATTATTTATGACATAACATGAAGTGATTCGATAATTAAATAATTAAATGACACTGCTTTTCAATTGTTTGTTTTGTAATGCTCTAATAAACAATATTTATGTACCTAAATGAATCAGAATTTTATGAATGAAAATGTAGACATGTTATTGATATCATTCAATGTATGATATCTATTAGTGAAGTCAATTTGAACTAAAAATTCTACATAGAATTGTATAACAAGTCTTCAACTATGGCCTGACATAATGAAGCCAATTGACGAATTTGAAAATTAGTAAATTGTAGGATAATTAAAGGAAGAGAACCACGAAACTTTAATTCATATTTCTATTCTTCAAAGAACAATTAAAAATTAATGACGCATAAAGTCCCGAATTTCACTTTAAACAATCAACTCTCGAACGTAAACAAATATTTAAGTTTTATTAAAAATTACAATTTATAAAAAATCAAGAGTCACAAATATAAATTGGGATAGGCACATCATAAACATTGTTTTAGTTACCCAACCGTATTAAATTCGAAGCATGACGTTTTAAGTCGTATACGATTCTGTTCATAAATAAATTTGAACTCATTTCATCTTAAAACTTGTAAAATTATTGCAATTGAAATTAAAAAGGATGAAAAATAAATGTCAAAAGGAATTCTAACATTATTGTATTCCTGGCCACAAGCTGGTGGGCAAACCGGACTGTTTGCTTCGTACAAATGAATTACAGCTTCATCACTGCCAAGCTTATTTACAGCTTTGCATTTGTAATCACCGAATTGCTTTTGATCTAGTTTTACAATTCTTAGAGTAGAATCCGTAAACTCATCAGCTGTTCCAAAGTTGGAAACTTTATATTTCCTGCTATTAGAAATAAGAAATTCGTCTTTCACCCATATAATTTGTGGTGGTGGATACGCTTCAACATGGCACTGCAGATCTATATCATAACGAAGGGCTTGGCCTAACTTTGGTTGTGGAACGGTGATCACTGGAGAAAATTCAATTTCCAAATTTATATTGCGTCGGTCGCCACGGCCAACTCCATTCTCAGCAATACAATAATATGTGCCTCGATCTTCCTTTGTGATTGAATTGAACTTCATGACATTACCATTGTAAATATTTCCGCCTAAAATGTAAATAAAAAAATAATCGATTTAAAAAAAATATGCAACATAAATACAGTTTAGAAGTCGCAATTGACATACGTAATATGCATGAAATTATTTCATTTAAACAGTTTGAGCGCATTTTTATAGCTTCTTCAAACTGGCGAATCTATAACGTTGATTGTTGACTAATTGTTGATTATTATATAGACATGCGAAGTTTTCTCGGGTCAATGATTATGACGAGGTTTTCGTTATATTTTTCTTTCAGAAGTTTCACCGGTTAATTTATCTACCGAGTTAATTGTTGATCCCAGGAATTTAATTAACAGCGTTTTCGAGAGCACAAGTGTCAGTGAAGCGTGTTTCAATCATTTTTGTAAAACACTGCTTAGGTATTTACAACGTATGATTAAAATGAAACAAAGTTGTCTCAACGCTTGAAAATGCAACTATTTAAGCAAACGTACTATTAACATCAACTGCATGTAGGTGTATATGCAATTTGTGTACCTCAAAATGTGCTTGCTTAGAAACTAGATGCTGAATTTTTAATTAATTATTTTTTATTAACCAATGAATGCAATAAATGCAGATAAATTCAAGTGGCAATAAAAGCCCTGCATATATTTACAAGTTTTTAAATTAAGTTTTTATGTGAATATGCATAAGTTCAACTGAGCTCAAGATCTTCAACAGTGAGCGTAAAATTTGTAATTATATGTAAACAAAATATAAATATGTACATCTAACTGTGAGAATCAATTAGAAATAGCAGCCGGTTGTATTTATGTTTTTGCGTGTTTATATACAAAGAAAGAATGACGCTTTTAAATTCGCAATGTTTAATCAATAAGTTACATTTTACGCTAAATATCACATTGACTACCATTCGTGATTCGTCATACTTGAGTTTGCAAAATAAAGTTAATTTGTTGTGATAACATGCTTTAAGTAACATTGTTTATACACATGTGCTGTGCAGCAATATGAAAATACCAAGTTTTCAATCAGTAACCTTATTTAACACCGGTGAATGGAAGAAACGAGAAGATGAGATAAAAACAACTGTCGCTTAAATATTGCTTTTTAATAACACAACTTCATAAATTCATAGATATAATTATATCTGAAACTATGGTCGCCGTCGAATTGCTTACGAAATGGCAACTCACCACCCTTGGAAAATATTATATAAAATCACGAATGAATAAAAGACTTTGAAGTGACTATTATAAAGTCCTAATATAATAAATAATATAGCTAATGTTTTTATCTGTCTGAAAGATCCAAACATAATGAAAAGAATATTTTTAAAATTATATATTTACATATATCTTGCTTTAACAGTTCTAAGAGATAACATAAAGAATTATTACTCAATATTTCACTAACCAAATAAAAAAAAATACGCGAGACACGAGAATCTTCTACATAGTAGGATTAATCTATTGGATGCTTTATCAATCTCTTAATGAACCAGACGACTTTTTGACACTACTTCTTTTTTCTTAAATAGATATTTCTCTGTTTTGAATTCAAAATTTAATTATTGTCATAGTGTTTTAACAAGAATCAATTAAGACTCGTTTAGGTACATATTTATTTTGTATAAAGATGATCGTAAGTTTCATTCAGTGATGTGATGTAAGAGAGAGTGTAAATGATTCTTTAAGTATGAATAAGTAAATACCTATTTCATTTATAAGAAATCATATTCGAATCCACTTCTAAAGTTCATGGGTACGAAAGGTGCACTCTCAATCTTTACTTATTATTTGTTAGGACAAGTCCCTAGCAATTGTTTATTCTTAAGTTAAGACTCATTTGAAAACTATTTCCAAAATTATTTAAACAATTGTATAAACAATTCTAAACTTCAGGAAAGGCCCAAAATTGAATTCAATTGTTGTTGACATACTCAAAAATAATTTCATTTTTTTTCTCCATTAAATACACGTCAAAACAGAAACAGATAAAAAAAGCGTTTCGGCTTTTGTCAGCGAAAATCGAGATCGAAATAATGCCAAAAATAAATTCCAAAATGACAACTTCAATACGATGATTGACCTCATAACTAGTTAACTTGAACTCACCAGAAGGCAATAAGGCATTATTATCTCGCCTCCAAATTATCTTCGGCTGAGGAAAACCAGTCGCATAGCATTCCATGATAACTGACTCTCCCTCGGTTGTAACAATGGATTGAGTGGAATTATGAGTAATGATTGGAGCTTTTTTCACGTAAAGATGTGTTGCTTGAGATATTTTATTATTAACTGAGAGAACAATTTCACATAAGTAAGTTCCAGCATCTCCTTCTTGCACATCTCTAATAAGAACTGTGTAAGTGGCTGAGGCGCCATCATAAAGCAAAGCAAGGCGAGAATCTTTAATCACTCGAGATGTTCCAGTTGACAAGAAAACTTGATCGTCACGATTATCACTAACTTTGGACCAAATCACGGAAAATTCAGTTCCGTATGTCACTGAACATGCTAACTCAGCAGTTCTTCCAACTTCAACTTCTTGATCACCCGAAATATATGTAATTGAAGGAAACCGTTGTGCGTTACATAGCGAAACTGTCGCTATAAGTAAAATACAACCTGCACGCAGGCAAGTCATTTTCAAACTGAACAAATACAAAATGTATATCAAGAGAATTATGTGTTGTTTTCAGGGGAAAAATTCGTATGTGATGCCGTGTACAGTTTCCCATATGTACATATAAAGAACGTATCGAAGTAATAGCAAATTAAATGAAAAGTTAAATGCAATTTCTTATGATCTAAATATCTTTCGCTTATTTACCTAATCGTACAAGAATTCTAATAGTAGACATAAATCATTTCTAATAAAAAGTTCTATAAACAACCTTGAAACTATTTTCGTCTCGGCAAAATATCTTATAAAAAAGAGAGTATCAAGGGACATACGAAACGCTTAAACCTAGTAAGAACAAAAATGAACGCACACTTTTTAAAGCTTTTTATCAATAGAAAAACCGATACTTTTAATAAAGCGTTGCCCTAGTGATACTATTTATACTTCACTTTCAATGACTAACACTTAAATTCTTAAACATGTGTCATTTTGCTTTCTGTTTTAATTGCAATGAAGTTCATCAATTAATATATATGTATGTATACAACATGATTAGTTATGTAGTTTAGAAAAATGTCAAAGTCGGGTTAATTCGTTTATTTAAACTAGTTGGTACGCATATTTCTTTCCACAAAACATTTATCAATAAGCATTTAAATTTCAAACACAACACATCAATTTGTAAAAACATCAAGTAACGTTTAAAAAAACAAGATACAATCTTATTGTTCACACACATGTTATGTTTAGAGTGCAACCAGTTGGAAAGCAAAATCAAAAGATTTAATTGATTAATTTCAGTTATTTTGATACGCTTAATGTTTATGTGCTGCATCGTGTTTAGAATAATAAGATGATATTAATATATGATATGACAATAAAATACAATGATGTATTGTCAAAAAAATAATCAAAGTAGATCACCACACTATCAAACGCCTGTAAACATTTGATTTAATAAAAAACTAAGGAAATTTTTGAGCAAAATTGAGCAATGTGAATAAACTCTTTTTTACTTTCAAAAGACCATGTAATAAAATATTTTTAAAAAGACATTGAGTTCGATTTCTAATAAGTTGTAATCATATGTTGATGCCTTCATTACAAACTGACCCTTCAGGTTTTTTTAATAAGGTACGAACAAGAACTAAAATAAAAGAGAGATTGGCAGTTATCTTCAATCTTTACTTTGTACATCATAAAATGTAACAAATTTCAATGGGATAAAAACATTGTAAAAGTAACAAAAGGTTTTACAATTTTCTTCAATTATTATCGTTTTTAGATTTTTCAGATTTCAACACTGAAGTATGTATTTATGGTAATATTTATTTAACAGTGCGAATGAACTTTTCAGTTTTAGCACAAAATTCACACAAGTGTTCATAAAGACGAGTAAAATGATAATCAAGATTCACGTGAGAATGAACTTTTGAGGTCTGTGCCAGACATAAAATATATTTGTTGAGCGACATAAAATATGTATAATCATGAAGCTTTTATTTTGAAAGCTTTTCCATGAAAGCTTAAAATATTTGAATTTTTCCGTTAAAAGCTTTTTTGTTAATATCGTAAACTTATCTCGACACTGTTTTCAAAATCAAACTTGCAGCATATTTTAAGCTTTTTATAAATGAATCATGTAAATTGATTTGAAAAGCTTAAACAATTTTTCAACGAGTTCTATCATACACATTGCTGATCATTGCTGAATGTAAATTATTTAATCTTAATTTTCGCTTCTTTCTCATGGAAATGCCTATGGAATTGGCCACGAAAAATCATCATACAACAAACTTAAATCTTTCACACGGAGGTGCTTCTCGGGTTCATCATTAAATTGTTTATTTGCCAAGTCATGCAAAATTTTGAAATGAAGATTCCCTGATTTATAAGCAAAATAAGAAATACTTAGTACTAAAACTGCGATTTAGAATTGCGATGGATTACTTAACTTGTCATAAGCCTGTCATTAGTAAATTATAAAATCTTTCAGAGTAGATACAAAAAAATGTTGTCTTGAAAGCCATTAATTAAATTTGCTTTACATTAGAGTAATTTTGAGATATTGCGAATTAACGCGTAGCAACAGAAACAGAAGAATTTTATTTTCTTTTAATAATGAAACTAAAAATTTTGTTGAGAAATATTATTCCCAAAACATTGAATTAAGGTAAAATACAAATGATCAACCACCGAGCCAAAGACATATCTTCAACATGTTGTCTTACAAAATATTTCATATTCTTGACAGTGAGATTAATGGTTTTTGGCGAAACTCATAATGAAAGACTCAAAACTATTTGTATCGCACTCTTTCTTTCATGAAATCATCTACGGAGTTCGCTGATGATGTTACTACATACGAAAACCTTTTCATTATTGAAAGTAAGAATACAGAAAATATATTCTGTAAATTTTTAATTTAATTTGATTATTCAGACAAAACACTCTTCACTGGTTATTTAAACACTTTGAAGATTGAACAATGACGATGTAAAAAAATGAATTACGAATTATGACATTCATTCCTTGAAGTTGGGAGTATCAAACAGGTTCATCACTTATATTTCTTCAACATCCATTATTCAAAAGCATTATTAATATGTACATGACTTTCAAATGACTCTTTAATGATCATTTACAGATTGATTTAGCTTGGCTTTAGGACAAGACCCTCAACAATTACTTATTCATCGCAATGAACCCACTCCAAATTTATTTCGGATGAGAGTGTTCATACAATTGTACGAAATATAAACAACAACAATTTGGCGGTTCAGGGAAGACCCAAATTTGAATTTAATTATTTGAATTGTTGAGACTTTTTTCTCGTCACTTTTGGTGAGCATCATTACGATCAAAATTAAAAATATATTAAATTGCTTTCACAAAGCGCAAAATATTATTTTTGTGGTATTTGTATGATGGTTTTTTTGTGGCATATTCACTTTGGAAATTAGTTAACTTACCAGTTGGTAGCAAAGCACTGTTTTCTCTTCTCCAAACAATTTTTGGCGTAGGAAATCCTGTGGCATAACATTCCATTGTTACTGATTCACCTTCTACTGTGACAATTGATTGACTTGAATTATCACTTATCACAGGAGGATCATTCACAAAAATATTTGTGTCTGCTGTAATTTTATTATGTATTGAAAGAATAACTTGACACTGGTAAGTTCCAGCATCTATTGGCTGAACGTCTCTTATAAACACTGTATATGTATTAAAATCAGGATCGGCAAGGAATGAAAATCGAACGTCTTTTATCACTAAAGAACTACCAACGGAAAGAAACATTTGTTCATTTTTATCTTCACTCATTTTTACCCAAATCACAGAATAATTCTCTAAAAATGATACAGAGCAAGTCAACTCAACTGCACCACCAACACCGACCTCTTGATCTTCCGATATTTCAGCAATAAAAGGAGCCCTTTGAGCGAAACATAGCGAAGCCGTTGCAATGAATAACACACAACCTGCTTGAAAGGAATTCATTTTCAAACTGAGTAAATATAAAATTGTTTCCAAAGAAAATCGCCACGTTAGAGTCGGGGAGTTGTTCAACAGGTGATGCTGCTTTACTTTTCCATTAAGCTTCAAAGGTGAAACACATTATACCTAATTTAAAGGCAACAGAATATTTAAAATAAATATATTTGATATCACATTAATTACAGATCAATTCAAAGCAATTCTAATTAAAATTACTTGTAAAATTATGTAACATATAAATAATTGAAATTAAACATTTTTTTGAATATTTTTCCTCGCTAAGTAAGCTTCAATTATAAGTTACTAATTTTTTTATATCTTAGATATGCCTAAGATTTCATGTACAGCAACGGCAATCACGCATTCGTTATTATGTACAAGTACAAACATATATCAAGCAGGATACTTATGCTTTAAAAAATATTTGCTATGTGATGTGTTGCTGATTTTTTTACGCTGAACTATCTATGTATAAGTTCGTCTATTGTGTTTAAATATTTCGTTGTAAATATGTCTGAGATGGTCAATTATATTTCATACAAGCTTTGAAAATTACCTACGCGGTCTTGAAGTTCTTTTTTTTAAACACTCTGCAAGATATATTTGGGAGTGCGAGTTAACGATCAAGTTCATTTGTAAATGAAGTAAAAAATCAATAACGCATAAGAGTCGTGAAAGACTTATGATTGATGTTTGTTGTTTGTAACTTGCGTATTACATAAGATGAAAGCGATCGAACATTTCCCATTTCAAATATCAATTGGAAATACAAATTAAATGTCAAATTCATTAATCTAAATAAGTAGATAAATAAGTTGTTTCATATTTTTCTTCATAAGCAGACATAGGAATTTCATTTCCATATTCAAGTTTGATTGATCCAGGTGTTGAATACTGTATGAAATAAAATAAACAACATTTTTATGTTTCTCTTTAGAGATGTGTTTATTCACATTTTCATTATAAATAGAAAATCCACACTGGTTGAAATGTCCATGCCTGTCGATAATTTATGCAGAGTAAAGATTTTCCGATGAAAATTAATTCTTAGAATCACCAAAACATTTGCATTCACAATTTAGATACTGATTTAGATCATAAAATATCATTAAACATACAAACATAAAGCGTCTCAAATAAAACTCTAGTTAATAGTCATTAGCATTCTAATTACTTTTTAAAATGAGACAACTTTATTAAATGCATATCTTACCCACATTGTGGATAATTATTGCACTGTTTGCGACAGCAATTTTTTTATGTTTCCAACTGAAATGAAAAGATGTAGGAATTTAGACATTCAGTTATCTATCAATAATACATAAAATTAAAATGGTATTGAAAGCAAGTTTATATTCATAACACCTTCTTTCTCCCATATTCATGATGATGATCAATAAAAAAACCAGAACATTTTCAGCTAATACTTGTCCTTCAATTGGATTTTTTTTTTTATTTATTTAATTTTTTTGTGTTGCAAAAAATTTGACAAACTTTCACTAGTTATTATATTTTCTTTTTCTCCTTATGCAGTGATAAAAAACTATAATTTCTTTTATCGAACTTGGTATCGATGTTTTTTTAAAGAAATTCTCTTTATCATTAACTTATTGCCTATCGTATGATCCACTGTTCATTTCATTAATATCTATTAACATTAATCGACGATTAACAATAATATATTTAAGTGTACGCGATGTTGCATTCCTTTGCAGTGATGATGAAGTTTTTTCCTTATGAAAAAGTGGTACAATTTTCAAGTGGTCAATCAGAATCGCTTAAAACTGCTTTTTTACGTCGCTTTGCTGGTTGTTTTGTATTTTTACTACGATCCTCCTAAATATTCATGAAAATCAATAACATTTCTAATCATTTATAGCTCAACTTACATCAGATGATTCTTCGCTGGAATATTTGTTATTGGCTTCATTTGCTTTCTTGTTCGGCGTGCTATTTGAGTTTGTTTCTTTTTTAGTGGGTGGTTTTCGTCCACCCCGACTACTTGTTCCCCTTCGACTAACGGTTGTTTCATCTTCAACCGCAAGTGAGAAAAGCTCATTGAATTGTTTCTGTATAATTAAGAAAGAATTAATGAGCACGACATATATTTTAATTTTTCTTTTTTTTTACTTTTTGTCCTTCTGTGCTATGTGTGAATGCTTGTTGAAGTGCTCGTTGCATTTTTTCATGAAGATATAAGGCTGTTCCCGCACTATGACCATACCGACAAGATCTCCGAAGATGTTCTAGATGGCTTAAGAGCTGTTGAGTTTGAATCGTTAAATATCCATCATTAAAATAAAAACTTGTCAAAAGAATTTCTTACTTGTTCTGCTGATGGAGCTCCATTTGACTGATTGTTACTTTTGAGGGTTCGTTTTCGTTTTGTAGGTGAACTTTGTGGATATTTAGATATTAAAAGATTTGCTATGATCTCAGATAATTGCTCTTCAAACTCAACGCACCAATGTCTATAGACGTAATCAAATTTATATTTTATTTAATATTTAAAACAAATAAAGACTCACCTGAATGTAGAAGTCACAAAAGGGTCGCCTCTATCACTCTTCGACATTTCACGACTTAATAAAAGCTTTACAAGTTCTTCTGACGGTTCCTCTTTCTTTAACATTGACAAAATACTTGTTAATGCTTCATGATTTGTTGCTTCAAGTTCAGGTAAAATATCCTTTGGAAAAAGAAGAAATTATTTGATAATTCAATCGTTTGAAACTTATTAATTAAATACTCACTTGAATATAAGAAAGAGGCACATCGTGAGCAGTAAGAAGTTGCCATAAACACATTTGTTCAAGCGTTTCATACTCCAAACTCTCACGAATTACATCAATGACTCCTTCATTCTTAAACATACAAAGCTTTCCTTGTGTAACATCATAAATGAGATCAGCCAAATTTCTTGCATCAATACATCGAACGACAATTCTCAACACTTCGCTGTTGTTTACGACGTGATTGTCAAATTCTCTGTAGATATCAGGTATAAGCCAAAGGAACATATTAAGACTGTATTGTTCCATCAATCCTAAGTCTCGCTCTAGACACGCATCGATCTTTTGATTTGTTTCTTTCGATTTTTGATTGATCCATTGATAAAACAATTTGTAAACATTCGATCGAAATACGACGGGAGCTTTCTCATTTTTCTTCGATGCAAGCTTCGAATGTACTTTGAGGTAGTAGAGTAGAAGGAAGCCCATGTTCGGTGATCGTGAGTAACAATATTCCAAGAGCTTTGACATAACTGCACATTTCTTTCCTTTCTCTTCCTGTTGATAAAGAACTTTGAAGAATCCATAAAGGGGAAAGTTGATTGATTGCTCGAGCTTTTGTAAATTCTTAAACTCTTCGAGATCACATTTTTCAGGTAGCGTCGATTTGCAGATATTTAACACATTATCGAACACATAACTTTCTTGTTCAGTGTCGAGTTGAACTCCTGAACCGACACGAAAATCACTCAAAAATGAGTCAAAATCGTTGAGAGTCTTAGAAGTGATGAATTTATCAAATGACTCACGAATCGAATTAGGCAAGTCAACTTTATCTGGTGCAGGCTTTTCTTTAAGACGTACTTTCGACAACGGCAAATCGTCATCGTCTTCATCATCTTCATCACTCGAATTCTCAACTTTTACTTTCTTTTCATCGATCTCGTCATCGCTAAATTGTGGATCTGTTTCTTCCTTTAAATCTATTGTATTTGACTTTCCAAATCGTCCCTCATCAATATGATTTTGATTTTCAATTGTTGATGCTGTGAAAGGCGGAGTAGTTGGCATGAACTCCCGAAAATTTTCACGTATTGCTGATCTCAGATCACGTTCTAATTTTGGAGATTCAAACAATGGACCAAGATTGGGTATCACTTGCTTTTCGAGAATAACACGAAGTGAATTATAAACACCAGAACGAATTCGTTCCTCGCCTTTCGGATAAAAGTTCTTCATGATGCGACAAAGAAAGTCTAACAAAGTGCTGCTTACTAACGGGACATTTTTAATTGAATGATACATAACAAGAATTCCCGGCTCGACATTCATTATGTTGTCACGAAGTGGATCAAAGCACAGCCAATCGTAGAAAATTGCCAATTTTGCATTGGTTAAAGCCACTGGATTTGTGCACGATGTTAAAAGCCATCCAATGATTGCCCATCGAGGTGTTATGTCCGAGCAAAGAAGTTCATTTGTGGGATGAATGGCGTTGATTATGTATCGAATGACATCGGATCGAAGACTTTGGGATTCAGGTGTTGAAAAATATCGATCTTGAAACCAATCTTGATATCTTTTATGATTTCCAAACTTCACACTGCTCGTAAAAAAATGCAATTTGTTTTCTATGTCAGGCGTTATTCGATTTCCGATAAACTGTCTGCTGGTTCTTAGAGAAAGCATTTGAAATATTCCTGTAAATGTTGGTGAAAGAGATTTCGGATTTGTCAGAATATCTTTCCAAAGCTGTTGAAATTCTGGTATTCGAGCAACATTCTGTAGAAGACGTACAAAGTCACGTCCTAATGGGATGATCTCTTGAAATCGTTCTCGTATGAGACTCATAATGAATTTAACTTCTTTATTCCTTAGAGGAATTAAATGAGGAGCATTATGATCTTCAATGAGTCTAGAATGAATGAAAAAGTTAAAAATGTTTTATTTATTTAACAAATTGATTAAACTCACCTCACGTATGCGTAAGCGACAAGTCCAACACTTCCTGCAAACTTCTCAAAACGAGAACGTTGTTCAATTAGAATATCGAGAATTCCTTCTATCCATGCTATGTTCTTCGGTGATACATCACCACCTTGTGCCTGCCGTAGAAGAGCCCACAGTAAACCATTGATTTTTAAATTTGATCCGAGTGATTTTAACAACTCTTTGAACAACCATAGAAGCTGATGTTTAGCAATTTCGGCTAACTTTTGAAACTTTACATTGATCACTTCTATTAAATGGCTAATGACAAACTCTAATCCATCTCGAGTCACTATGAGGAGGTCTCGAAGTGTTGCAGCTGCCAATTGAGTGTCTGTGAGCATAAGATAAATGAAACCAATTTGATATTCCTCCTGCTGTTTTGTATCAAGCGAAACCATTGATGTGATGACTGTATTGAGTTCTTTAGCGTTTGGTCCATATATGGAGCCCTGAAGATTCTGAAAGGCTCGGTCATATTTCTGGAGATGAAATTAAAATTTAACTGGTAAATTTCAAAACATTCAAGAAAAAAAAAACATGGAGACAATCCTAAAGAAAACTTTAGGAAAAGATTAAAAATTACTTATACCTCTTCGAATTTATCACGTTGATCGATAGGAGACGATGTAAACAACTTTGATGCTTGTAGTTTGGCAAGTTCCATCGATGTCTAGTCCCTATTTCTGAAAATATTTTTCTAATTTCTTTACGATATCCGAAATGAAAAATTCTTAATGAGTACAAGTAGTCTTTAATAAACTGTCCCTTATGTTATTCCATGGAATCTTCATATAAAGGAGCTTTAAAAATTAGACAAATTTATGTTTAACAGATTGAAACTACTGATCACAATTCTAAACTTATTGTAGAATCAATATTCCTAAAAAAATTTACAAAAAACTACAATGAAGTCCGGATTACTTGTTTCTTCCTTGCTATCGAAGAAAAAATTCGAATTATAATTTTTCTCTTGAAAGGGCTTATCTTGTTATATGTAATCCGGACAAAGAAAAAAATTTAAATTTATTTTGTTCGTTTTTTTTCTTGTAATTATTTTTATTCATTTATCTCAGATTTATCTTAAGTCTTTCAATAAAACTCTCCCATTATACTTATACGTTGCAAATATGGTTGTGACTTACATGTCATGAGATCATATCTTTTCTCCCATGACGAATTGCGAGGAAATTGATTTTCTTTAATTTTCTTCATCAACATCTGTGGGTCAAAGTTCTTTGGCTTTTTTGCAGTTGTTTTAAGAATTGCTTGGACAAAATCTGTTAAAATACTGTTGTTTGTATCAGCAGACTTAACAGCCGTTTCTCCATCAATTTTGCTTACAGGTTTTCGATTCGTAAGATTTTCCTTATCATCATCTGAATTCATCTCTTGCTCTTCCTCTTCCGATACTTTTTTATGTGAATTTATTTCATCGGAATCAACAACAGTTGATGAAGCAAGTTTGACAACATCAAGTGATTCTGTACCGATTGCACTTCCCTGTGGAGGTGGCTCTGAAGAACTGTCAAGATCGCCTTTAACTATCTCTTGTTCGCTTCTTTTTTGTGGTATTTTCAAAGATTCAGAAATGTCCTTGTTGAAGTTAAAAGATGTCTTTTTATCACGATTAGACAATTCAAGAAATTTCTTTTGCAACTCTGCATTTTCTTCAATTTTCTTTTTTGCATTAGACAATGCACTCATAATTTCGTCAACTAATGCTTTCTTAAAATCATTAGAAGAATGTTGCTGCTCTTCTGAGTTTTTCATGTTCAATAAAGTTTCTTCATTAAATGAAAAATCTTTATCAGTTGCGAATGTTATATCACCTAAAAACTTTTTTCTATTAAATCCTTTCACAAGTGATTCTCGTGGTAAATCATAGCAGCATTTCAGTGCACCAACATCGATAGGATGGGCTTCAGTGTTAAATATATAAGACGATTCGATAATGCATTCACCATTATGAGTTTCAAGAACTGTGCCATAGCCACCATCACTATTAAGGAAATTATCAGGGTCGAAGAGCAGATAAAGATATTTTGTAGTTTCTGCTAAGAAAAATGATTCCATTGTGTCTTGTTTTCTATGATCTTTGACATTTTTTATAGTCGCATATCCACATTTTGTTTTGGCACTGTACTGAATTGATTTGAGAATGTCTTCACCTACTTCGAGTAAATAAGGATCACCTGTCGCTCTGTACAAATACATCACAGATTCAATAAGTTCTGGCCGCAAGGGATAAGAATCTCTATTAACGCCAGCTTCTGCATTGGGAATGTTATAAAATTCAGGAAGAAATCCATATTGCTTCCAAACGGTGTGCATGTTATGAAGTGATTTCATTGCTGAATTTATATCACCTAGAAGGCTGAGTAGACCTGGCCAGAAAGCTTGAAGGGATTGAAAGACAGGTAAAGTAATTTGACCTTTACTCATAGATGCCCAAATATGCCAGTCATCACGTTTTAAATATTTATCGATAGCGGCTCGTCCTTCATCGAACATATGCAGTAACTCAGGACGATTTAACATTATTGCACCCTTCACTAAATATTCATAATAGCTATCAACTCCAGCTCCAATTCCAGCATCTTGTGCCGTCCAAGTTCCTGTCTGTACATCGATGTGATTTCCAAGAAGGCCAATTGTTGATCGGTGATTGTAAAGAGAATATAAAGCATTTAATGCTACTTCTTCATAGATTGGATCACCAATCAATCGTGATAAAGCACCGAATTCGACAATGAATGTTCCTATTCCTGCTGTACATGTGACTGATGTTTCACCTTCAGGAACTCCATACTTTAAATTAACTGTTCCATAGGGCATTCCAGTTTTTGTATCAAAAGCTGGAAGCAGTTTTCGGGCCACTTTTTCAGCTAAACTAAGTAAAGGCCCATTACAAGGATATCCTGGATCTAATTCAATTCCTGCTTTGTGAGATAAAAGATGAGCTGATAATAATCCACCTACAATTCTTATGTTTGTTTCAAACACCGACACATTGATGTCTTTATCAAAATTGACTTTTGTTGTAAGATGATCAACAACTCTTCTGAATTCAGAAAAATTTCCCATTACAGCAAGTGTATCTAAAGCATCGATAAGTGTGAGAGATGAACTAGACCATGTATTGACTCCGGAACAGGATAAGGGTCGAAGTTCATCGTATCCATTAGCATATTTCAAATAACCATCGTATGCATGATAAAAAATTGAGGTAACTTCAGAACTGTAAACAATCAAGAAAATATAAGGATTTTAAGATTTCATGCTTATTATGATACAAAACGTACCGTAAACGAGCTATGTCACTTTTAGTATACTGTCGCAAGGCAAATGAAAGTTTGAAGCATAATAAAAACACCCATACCTTAATTTTACCATTAAATTGCATTTTCTTAAATATTATTATATGAATGCTTTTGAAACGAAGTTTTTTGTTGAACAACATCAAAGTTGTTGAACATACCCTCAAAATTTCAAATATTTTCACAACGTAATCGACGAGTGAAAAATTCACTTATCAAATTCTGTTAAATAATGTAACCTCACTGTGTTAGATACATGACTTGAACATTTTGTAAGTAATATTTAATTTGAATATTCTTAAATTATCTATGGTAAATTAAATAATGTTATTTATTGTCTATTTTCCAGAAAGCCATCTAATAAAAAAATAACCTCAAAATGAGCGAATCACTTTTTTCCGAAATTATTGCATATCACGAAAAAAAAGACAACAAACTGTTTGTTACTTCTAATTCGGAATACCTTATCAACTCTCATGATTGTTTCATACAAGAAGGAAATTTTGGAGTTTGCATACGAGGTTTAGAAAGAAAACTGGGGACGAAGAAGAGAACTTGGACGCAAACTGAAGTTGGTGTTAAAATAATTAAAGTTCGAGACGAGCCAAATTTAAGTCATGAGTACGAAATCATAAAGAAATGCCAAGGACATCCAAATATTGTTGATGTGAAAGACTACTTTAAAAACGAAAAATTTGAGTATCTTGTCATGGAATATTTGGAGGGCGGCGACTTATTTGAATTTATTAATCGTCAAAAGTGCTACTTGGAAGAACAAGCAGTGAAATTATATTTCCGTCAAATTCTAGAAGGTGTGAAATTCATTCATTCCAAAGATATTTTGCATAACGATTTGAAAGCAGAAAATGTTGGTTTTAAAAATGGCCAATTGAAAATTATTGACTTTGGATCTGCAACCAGTCAAGAAGAAATACTAAACAACTTTACTTTGCCATATGCTTCTCCAGAAATTTTAAAAGGAAAAAAGTGCAGTGTACTTTCTGATGTATGGTCTTTAGGTGTTTTACTATGCTTTATGTTATATGGAGAACTTCCCTTTGGTATACCTGAAGACAACGAAGAAGAAGAAAGACATAAAATTTCTACACTAATCAAGACGGGAAAAATGTTAGTGAAGTTAGATTCTGAAAATATATCATCAGAGGCAAATTCTTTAATGAAGAAAATGCTTTGTAATACTTTGTCGAAACGTTTATCAATCAATGAGATATTTAATCACACCTGGATGCACCAAGATCAAAGCAAAATAAAAGAAAACATTGCAGTTCCTTCTAGTAATATCATTTCTGAAAAACGTACTCGACGACCACCAAACAGACTTCGTGAAACTCCAGAATTTCAATCCATTTTCAAAAAACCTACTCAAAAAAAACCACGGAAAAATTAAACTCAGATTCTTAGAAAAATTAATGAAGATTCAAAAGAAAATCCACTTAATCTGCTTTTTGTTGCTATTTTTAATCTTACTTTTAAAATAATAAAATGAAGTCTGTGATCATTCATTTCCAGTATTTATCAGTTTTTTTTTTGCTTAGCATTTTTAAAAATAATTTCAAAATTTGATGCATCAAAAAACGAAATGTAACTCGAGGATGTTCACAGTGCGCTAAAATAACTCACCAAATGTCTGTTTGTAAAGAAATTTATTATACCTAATTGAAAAATTAGTCTGCACATTTTAACTTAAAGTCATGTCTTTTACATCATTATTTGGATAACACATGCCAGTCATGAATGGGAAGTTCCTGTAAACGCTTTATAAGTCGTTTTGCCCATTGGAACCAAAAGAATGCAAAAATAACATTAAAAACAACTTCCAAATAAAATCCATCAATGTCGATTTGACAATTGCCTCCATTTTCAATGCATTCTCTTTTCATATTATCATCAGCACATGTATTCTTAGACAGAGTTTGTGTGTGGTTCAAACTGATGTCTTCAGAGTAATGACATGATCTCCATGTTATAACATCAACAAACCAAATTGAAAATGTTTCAAACATGTATCCACCAATGTAACTAATATTCATTAATGTCATATAAGTTCCACCAACTAATGGATCGGCCACTCTAGCGAAAAAAGACATATCTGCAGTATACATCGCTCGAACTGTAATCTAGAAAGCAGACAAAAATAATATTAAATAAAAATCTGTCTTGTTTAAGATCTCCTAACTATATACCTGATAAAAGAAAGTAAGAATCATGAGTGTGACATAGTAATAGGAAGGAATATCGTGAAGTTTTCCTTCAATCATCATCGGTGTTGCATAAACGAAAGCTACTGTCATAACCGAAATTATTACCCGATAGGGAAAAGCTTTATAATAAACCGTCATTGGATATCTTCCCGCTGTGTATCTCGAAAGCAAGATCGGTATAGTCAGTTGAACAGCAAATGATGGAATATTTAGCAAACCAATTTTATCTCTTGGTATTCCATAATCAATCAATTTTAAGTTGGTTATTGTGTCACGTGCTGCAGTGCTGATTCCAACAGTTGAGAAAAATGCTGCCATCAACAAAATCGGTTTCTTTTGAATAATTTTCCACAAAAGGGGATAAGCTTTCCTAATGCCAAAATCAGGAAGAGCTTTTAACTCTTCTTTATTTTCTGAGTATTCTTTCTTAAAAAATGTAATGAAGAATGTGACAGTTAAAAACGTCACTCCCCAAAATGCAAGAAATCCCGAAAATTTCACTAAACCTTCATCTCGAGGTTCACTGAAAATCCATTTGTTACAGAAATCTTTTGATTCCAATGCTAGAAAAACTGTGAATCCTAGTAGAACTCCAAAGCTTTGACCTACACAATTGATTGTTGCAAGATGTCCAACATTCCTTTTTTGAAGCATTGTCAAGGCCCAGCCATCAACTGCAATATCTTGTGTGGCTGTCAAAATCCATAGAAAGAAGAAAACTGTTGTGATCAATATTATATTAGGCTTTTGAGAGGCTTCGTCGCCAAACCAACTGTCAACACTTTGAGATAAATAAATCATTAAGCATCCAATTAAAGTTTGAGTGGGAAAAAGCCAAGTCTTTCGTCTGCCGAATGCTTTTGAGAATACACAATCAACAATAGGTGCCCACAATACCTTCACTAGAAAAACAAAAATAGAAGATATATGTCGAATAATCTAATTATAATGAATATCTACACATGAATGGGTAAACTGTTGTATAAAATATCGTTTGATCTGCATAAGAAACTCCTCGATTTTGCAGCATAACTTTCATGGAGTTTGTCAAACCCATTGGAACGCCTATCGAAATGTCACACTTTAAAATTTACTTTCATATATTTAAATGAGATAATACTTAAGAAAATTTCAATTCACCTTGGAGTATGTAAAGCGAGGATAATATAAAAACATTTTTGTAATCTCCTTTCAAATTTGGTTTGAGATCACTTCCAGGAGAAGCAACATTACTATCCATGTTATCGTCTTTGATTTTCATTTCTCACTAAATTAAATAAATAAATTTAGTAAATGTGAGATAAATGCAGAATTTCCTCTTTTCTTTACTCTCCTATTTTTACATGTAGGTATTTACGTATTGAGCAGAGATTTATGAATCAAAATACTTTCACGTCCACGTTAATAATATTCTGTATCTGTATAGATGAATGAAGAAAATAAACTATACATAAATAAGTAAACTTGATGAGTTATACCTGCCTACATAAAAAAGGAAAATAAGTAGATAATTCAGAAATTTAATTCAGCATGGGATATATTTAGGTTGAGAAAACTTTATCTTAGATATCAAGTTTGAAATAAAGATGAATAAGAAATTTGTGAAACGGATTTCAATAAAAAGAAAAACTGTTTTTCATTAACAAGTTTGAGTAACAATTTGTTGATATTTTCTCAAAAATATTCACTTCATTCTGAACCTTTGTAAACAAAACTCTATTAAGAGAGTGCAGAACAATTAATTTAATTATCTCTGAAAACCAATAAATATTTAATAAAACAGTAGCAAAATTAATTTCATGTCAAATGAGTTTTAATGTTTCTAATCTATTGCAGCTTCTGTGCATCTACAAAGATGGAAAAGAACATACATATACAATTTTTGTCTGAACTTTACTGTTCATTAAGTAGATATATATACAAATGATATAAATATATTCTGATATAAATTGAGATTCTTTAAAACTTTTTATATCTATTACCATTTTTTCAATTTGAATAATTTTATTCTAAAACCCAAAATAGAACCTGTTACTGAATATTACGATGGTTTTACAACTAATAAACATTCATTTCTATTTGATATAATAACCACGTACTTAATGTTATTACAAAATTAAATTTTACAAATTATTTATCTCGTCATCTCGACAAGATAACATTTTTAAAATTGGTAGATTATTAGCTAAATATTCTACTGGTGTGATTTTTTGTAAGCTTTGCTCAATTAAACCTCCACATTAATTCACATTTTACACATAATAACTTCAGATAATTTTAAGATAGATAATAAAGAAACCAGAGATAAAAATATCAATTAAAATGAAGCACTCATCCTTTCGGTAATGCATAATCAAATTTCATTAATTTATTAACAAGAGTTTAGCTTAAAATCATTCAAATATTATTGAAAGGAAACAACACGAATTTAGTAAAAGGAAAATGAAGACAACATATCTTAGATTCCAGTGTTAAGGCTCAAAACAACAACTTAATTCACCTACAACAGGTTTTCTTTGCTTAGGATTATTCTTTTTTTTAAGAACTTATTTAATACTTTAAAAGTAAAAACTTATTGGAAAATAATTGGAATAGATTTGAATAGAGAGATAATACAGATGCATCGGTTCTTTATCGTTTCACCTGAACCAATCATTTAGTTTACATTCGATGGATGATTTTTCATCAATTTCACTGTATTTTCGAGAGTTTTTGCATAAATAATAAACTACAATTATTCGAACATAAATTGATTGCATTCACGTGCTTGTCTTGCTTGAAGTCTGGGTTTGATTTCATCTACTCACACAGTTTAGAACGTTGCTACGTTATTTATGTTTGATATTTACTTTGTTATTAAATTTCTCTGTTTCTTTTAAAACGTAGATAATTACTCTGTCTATTATACTTTTTAATAAAACAGAACTGCAAATCAGGAAAAAGTAATTTTTTATTAGACATGAAAGGAAATGTGAACTTTTTCTTGTTCTTGAATGAAAGCAACACATCTAGACTAGCATAACAACTGATTTTGATCAATGTTATTAGCATTTGTATATTCCATAATTAGATATTCATCATTTTCTTTGATTTTAAAATCCATAAATATGTATGTTTGTTTAAGCAGAGGAAACTCACAATAATTGCATTAATTATGCTTTAGTTTTGAATTGCTTTTTGCATTAACAGAGTCCACGTCATAATTTCTTTACTATTCGTTTTACTAATGTTTTGGTTCTTACTAGACTTAAATAAAAATGAAGTATTTACTATTGGATCAGCATTTTTGCAATTGAGAGCGAATTTCTTTTTCGTCGCATCTTCATTAAAAATCTTATTAAAAATAAGCGATTTTTCTAGTGATTTTTGAATATTTTGAATCTTTTCATGAACTCCACTTACATTTATTCCATTTAGATTACTATTGTTTTCACACTCTTGAACTTCTGTGATTCTATTTAACGATTGACTTTCTCGAAGTCGTGTTTCCGTTTGTCGTCTTCGACCAGACCGATGTTTTCTATATCCGAGCTCTGTTGAGTGAGTAGCAGTTTTTTCACGATTTCCTTGTCCATCTGTTCCCGACTGCGAAGAGCCAACTTGTTTATTTGATGTCGTAGAGTTTGTAGTATGTCTAAGAGATCTTCCTGCATTATTGTTTCCTGAACAAGCCGTTCCTGGATCTTGCGAATCACTCGAATCGTCATGAGAATCTCTCCGCTGCGTAAATTGTTTAGCAATCCCGCTATCTATAATCTTTGTTGCCCTTTTCTTCTCAGATTTATCATCATCCGAACCATCAGTGGAACTTCCTGAAGTTGTTCGCGATTTATGGAATTTCGTTCGACGATGTGTAGCATTCGCTTGCGATCTCGTTATCGGTTGTGGAGTGTTTGTGTTACTGCTATTATTATCGGATGAACCAGCATCACACTCTTCAAAAATTTCTTTCAAGCAGTTATTCTTACATCCTTCAGGTGGTTCAGATGTGACATTTATTCGGATAGGAGAAGGCATTGTTTTGAAAGTTTTTATGATTTGATTGGAAGGTGTTGAAGATATATTGATAGCAGGAATCGAGATTGTTGAAGATTCACTTAGAAATTTCACATCATTTGGACGTGAAAAGTTTGGACGAACTTTATCAACGGAGCACAAATGAAGGCCTTTCTTATTTCCAGAACCGGCTTGACCCAAAAACTTTTCCTTGTTATGATCATTTTTAATAATTTTAATTCCCACAATTCCATCAATTATACTGATTTTATTCTTTTCCTTCAAATGCTGCTCGGCTTCATTTGAATGTTTCCTCAAAATACTTTGCTCCCTTTTTATACGTTCAGCAACTTCAGCTGTTAAACAGTCTTGGACGGTTACATTAATACGACCTTCAGATCTCGAACCTCGACGATTTAAAGGCGAAGAAGGTTCAGCCTCTTCGTCGTCACATTCTTCTTCTTGCACTATCGAACATTTACGATTTCTTCCTTTCTAAGTAATGAAAAATGAAAAAAAAATTAATTAAAATTTATTTTCTTAAGCTTTCATCCACAAAATTTTTTACCTGTGCACTTTCAGCTCCTGGAGTTCTTGGTGCATTCATTATATCAGGAATAAGCAATAAATTACTATCATGTTCATCTCGCGTTATCGAACTTTGGTTTCTAAAGGAAATTATTACTGTCAGCGACATTTTTAATGAATAAAAGAAAATTTATTTTACCTTGAAGAAGATGATGATGACGATGATGGTGATAAAAGTGGTAGTGACATGTCATTTCTTTTCTTATGATGATGTGTATGGTCGTGACGATAAGCTCGAAGCTTTCTTTCTGCTAAAAGGAAATACGTCGCTGTTATATGATTATATTCATTACGGTCGAGAGCACTGTAAAAGAAAAATGTATTAGAATAATTCGCATTTTACAAAATTATGTTAAATCTTACTCTAAAATTTCATCCTTCTGTGCAATGTTCCCATTCACCATTTTTTGAACAATCAATGAATGATCTTCATCACTGACTTGTTCTCTACTTACGAGGGGAAGATATTCGGGTTGCTGTGGTTCAGATTTTGGATTTTCATCGTCTTTTAACCAACTGTCAACTGATATTTGTTGGAGAGTTGCACGCTTTTCTGGTTCCCGAACTAACATAACACTTATTAACTTTTTACAACCAGCTGAAATATGATTTGGAATTGAATATTTACAATCCATAATCATTGTAAGCGTTTCCGAATCGTTAGCTTCTTGAAATGGAGGCTGACCACAAACTAACATATAAAGTATAACTCCTAAGCTCCATACATCAACAGCAGGTGCGTCGTAGCTATCACCAAGCAAAATCTCTGGAGCTGAATATGCTAAACTTCCACAAGATGTTTCAAGCTTTTGTCCAGGACAAAACTTATTAGAAAATCCAAAATCAGTAAGCTTCACTACGCCTAATTTTTGAAAGAATACAACATTCTCAGGTTTGAGATCACGATGAACAACATGCAATTGATGACAATAAGAAATTGCACGAACGATTTGACGAAAATATTCTTTAGCTAATTTCTCAGAAAGTCCACTTTCATGTCTCATTATGTAATCATACAAATCTCCACCATCGCCTAACTCCAAAATTAGATATAATTTTGTTTGCGTATCTATAACTTCATACAGTCGAACGACGTGGGGATGTTGCACGAGTTTCATACATCTAAAATATGAAAATAAAAGAATAGAAAAAAAATAATAGAAGGAAAGAGAAAACCTGCGAATGAAAACTTTATTCTGTTTATTTTACCTCACTTCCTGGAATAAATGAGCTTTAGAAACATCATCTAGCTTAGTTTTGTCGATAACTTTTACAGCAACCTTTTCACCAGTGAAGACATGACGTGCACGTTTTACAACAGCAAAATGACCTGAACCCAATGTTTCCTCAAGATCATACAGCCCAGCTATTTTCCCATCGTATATTCTTGAACGATTATTGAATCCCATATGGCGTTCTTGCTGTTGAATTATGGGACGCTGCATTGTTTCTATATTTATGTAATTAAGTTCTTCTTCTTTTTCTGAATGTTCTGGAATAAAATTTTTCATTATGAAGCAGAAAAATATCCAATTTAATAATAAAAGGTTGTAAGTATAGTTCCTTCTGTTATGTTCAGAATAGAAGTAGGCATTGAAATTGGAATTCCAATTAGAGTAAAAGTTTTTACATGAATAAACGTCATTTTATTATATCATTGATTTAGAATGTTTGTTTTGCAAAAAGAATGAAAAAGTTACAATTAAAGATCAGACACAATATCAAGGCAACATATTTAAATAATATTAGACACCCACAACTTTCAATGCCTTACAATTGCATACAAATTTTTATTTAAATATTTTAAATTTCAATTAAAAAAAGTGAACTTTCCAAAAGTGTCATAATCTATATCTTTGAATGTTTATTGGATATATACTTGCGTCTGTTTCGCGTTATAAAATAAAGACAAACTTAGCAAAATTTGTCTTTTGTCTTTCCATTCACTTTTTGAAAAGAATTTCTCGAAAAATTTCGTTCTTTTCTAGAAAATTATCAGAAATTTGACATTTATTTCTATTCTATTCACACCTGGTCAAACATTAGATTAACTCACCAAGAAGTTTTCGAATTCATATAAGAAATTTGAGAAAAAACGCAAATCAGGTGATTAAATTTGTCCAATTCTTTCCATTTCTCATTGAAATATCTTTAAACCAATTTTTCTCTGAAGTTTACTTTTATAATTAACAAGTTTTTTTATCGGAAATGATTTAATTGAAGCTTGTGTTAATGAATCCACTCGTAATATCATTCGCCACATGCAATCAAATGATATAACTTAGATTTAATATTTTTCTGTTTTTAGAAACACATTCTCAAGTTACTTTTTGTGTTTAAAGATAATTTTCTAAATCTTTTCGTTTTTGTAGAGAAAAATTGGAGAGAAAAGATTGATCCGCAGAAAAAGTTTATGACGCAAATTTAAAAATCACATGAATGACACTTTGGACTCTTTTTATAGCAAACTTTAGAATTCTAAGTTTACTCGAGTAATCTCATTGAGTAATTGCCATTGAAAATTTTTGTTTATTTATTTTGGAAAGCCAAACATTTCAATTTTTGAGTAGTATTCGAGCAAAATTTCATTGTAAATTGTTTCTCGTTATTTATGGTAATAGTCGATAATTTCTTGAGCTACTCTGAAACCAGAGTTCATTGCACCATGCACAAATCCACTATCATGTTCATCAGCAGCTTCTCCACCAAAAAGTAGAATTGGAGATTTATTTTCTTTTAGAAGAGGTTGTGCTAAATCATAAACAGAATTTCCTTGGGAGCCAAACGAATAAACACCATAAAAGTTATTGTCTGTTGACCAAAATGATCTTTTTATATTCTTAGGTCGCTCTAAAGACTTCTTCATGAAATTTTCAAGCATCCACATAATATCAGCAATTATGTCTTCATCGCATTTTGATTCAAATTCCAATATATCTGCTCCAGAAATAAAACCTTCGATAATTTTATCACTTCCGTCAACATGCATAAACGAGTAAATCCCAAGAAGCCTTTAATGATAAGAAATTAAATAAAATTTACCTCGCTTAAAACTAAACAATTATCTACCACTTCTTATCTGTTCCGCGCAGTTCATTCCTTTCAGCTTCAGACCATAGCATAGCAAATTGGTTTATGCGAGAAGGGAAATGCTTTTTAATAAAATTTTCTTCAAACTCTAGGAAAACTTTCCCGGCAACTCCGTATTGAATATCTTCTATGGCATGAATCTTTGTTTTAGGAAGAGATGGTGTAAACATTGTTTGATGATGTTTCTTGAGGCATCCAAGAGATATTGTAACTATCACGTGATCAACTAAAAATTCACTTCCATCTTCACATTTTATTGTGGCTTGATTAGAACTCCAATCAATATTTTTAACTTTTTTATTAAATAAAACTTTGTCGTAGATGTCAATGTATTTTTCCTTTTTCAATTTATTCTGAAAAAAAAATTATTTATTAAGTGAAGTTCATAATATAATTAATGAATCAAAAATTATCATGCTTACGTTTAAGAAATCTAGAAAAGTTATGAAGCCTTTATCTCTCCATGTTATGAACTCACTTCCTTCAGAAAGTTCTAAAGTGGAAACATATTTAGCAGGAACTTGATCTAAGTTAGTGCTTCCAAAATAGGCGTTCCAAATAGTATTTATTTGATGCAACATTTTATCAGCTAATTCTTTGTCAATGCCTTTGAAAGATGATGATTTAATCCTTTCATAATATTTCCTTGAGAAAAATTGTCCGAAGGTTTCTTCTGACTTTGATAATTCATCTTCTAATTCAAAGATTTCATCCAATAAATCATAAAGCTTTCTACATTTTTTTTGATCAAGTTCATTATTATCAGATGACAAAAAATATTTTCTATCCGTTGTCAAGTTGGAATCGCCAAACTTGAAAGAATCTTTCATCATGTAGTAAATATCATTTTCACCGGACACCCACTGTCCACCCAAGTCAATTTTGAAGCCTGTCGATCCAAATGGAATGCTATGAATTCTACCGCCGATTCTATTACTCGCCTCAAGGATAAAAACATGTTGATAATTATTTTCAAGAAGTTTCTGAGCAGCAGAAATTCCGCTAGCACCAGCACCGATGATTAAAATTTTTTGTGACTTTTCCATTGTGACTTTTTTATCAAACTGCAAGATTTTGTGAAATAATTTTTTTTTCTTTTATCAAGATATCGTTAGATAAAATGTACTGAATTTCTTTTTTATCACTACCTACCTAAATTGCTATAAAAAAGAACGTTGGGGGCTGTTCCAAAATTATTTTTGGATAAAATTCCTATTAAGCTGATTTTGACAAATGATTTTTAAATACCGAGCTTGTAAAAATATTTACTGTGTTGGGAAAAACGAAAACCATATTAAATCAGAGCTGGTTTTTATAAAGTGGTTTCTCACATCACATTCACACTTTTAATGTTTTTATATAAAACAAACTAAAGTAGTTTAAGTAATGAATTTTTCTAAAGCAGTGATCGCATTCAGAAGTAGATCAATGTGAAACAGTCTGAAAATCATCACGAGAAAATGTTATAAATTTTATTTCATTGGAAATTAATTCATCTCTTTGGATTTTTATTCGTCAAATGACTACATGTTACAAATCTTCTTTCTTTTTACATAATAGGAACATAAAAGAGGCTAAAAAATATATTCTTCATTTTGAGAAAAATCATCAAAGAAAAAATTCTTTTCTGATATAAAACAGCAAAGACAATGACAAGAAAGACAAAAAATATAAATAAATCGCTTTTGGTTTCGATTACAAATGACACAAATGAATGCAAGTATTTAATTTTCAGTTAAAAATAATCTTGAATTAATGTTTGGTAACATTAAACGCCTCATTATTCAATTATTTTGGTATTTATTTTATCATCGACTAGAGATCTGATTGCAATCCTGAAAATCCATTAGGATTATTTTTCTGCCAACGCCAAGCATCATCGCACATCTCCTTCAAACCTTTCTTTGCTTTCCATCCCAATTCCTTCTCAGCTTTTTCCGTACTTGCATAACAAGATGCAATGTCACCAGGACGTCTTGGCGCAATTTCATAAGGAATGTCATGTCCGCATGATTTACTGAAATTCTTAACCATATCAAGGACTGAGTAACCACATCCAGTTCCAAGATTGTAGACAACAAATCCTGAAACATCTCCCGATTTTAACTTGTCCAAAGCCGCTAAATGACCTTCAGCTAAGTCAACTATGTGAATGTAATCACGAACACCAGTTCCATCATGTGTTGGATAATCGTTTCCAAAAACTTTCAAAACCTTCAACTTTCCTACAGCAACTTGTGATATGTAAGGCATGAGATTGTTAGGTTCACCATTGGGATCTTCCCCAATTTGTCCACTTTCATGAGAACCCACTGGATTAAAGTAACGTAAGGAAATAACATTCCAACGCTATAAAAATAAAAATCAGAAATAGAAGAACATGATAATCATGTTTAAAACTTGTTTCTTACCTTATCAGATGCGCACAGATCTTTCAAAATCTCTTCAGTGAAGTATTTGCTTTTGCCATAAGGATTTGTGCAATTTCCGGTGGGATGATCTTCAGTCAAAGGCAAGAATTGTGGTTCACCGTAGACTGTTGCTGATGAACTATACACGAAATTGAAAACTCCATTATCAGACATCACTTCTAACAAAACTGATGTTCCGGTTATATTGTTTTGATAGTATTGTAATGGTAAACGGCATGATTCACCAACAGCTTTAAGAGCGGCAAAATGAGCAACACAGTCAATCTTATGCTGTAAAAGAAGATTAGATAATTATCAGCTGTGTCAAACATTATTTTGTGATTATAAATGAAACCTTTCATAGCGTGTGCTTCAAACATGTTTATTTAATCAACAAGGTCGAATCGATGTCACATAGATGGTAACTTTTCATCACAATCAGGAACATTTAAACATAATAAACAATGATTGCATGAAGTCTTATGCATTGCTTTAGGAAAGAAGCTACTAAACTTGTTATCTTTTTGAGGAAGGGGATTCAACGAGGAAGGGACTAGCTGAAGTATAAATTCGGACATAATTGAATTTTTGAGCACATTCAAAGTACAAGTGTACAAGTATAAGTTAGGAACAAAATGAAAATTGCAATTGCCATTCTTATTGCCATCATTGGCAGCTCTTTAGCAGCTCCTGCAAAGGACAGCCAAATCTTGGAAGAAAACTTCATACGCGATGATTTTGGACAATACTCGTACAATTTCTTATCTGGTGATGGTGTGGCACGTACCGAACAAGGATCATTCAAGACAAATGAAGAAGGAACTGGTAACATTTTGGTACAAAAAGGAGGCTATCGTTACTTGCTTCCAGGTGGAGAATTAGTCGAAGTCAACTATGTCGCTGATGAAAATGGATTCAGAGTTACAGGAACACATTTACCAACACCACCACCTTTGCCTGTTGTTTAATTAATGACGAAATAAAAAAAAGGACTTACCTTTTTGAAAACTTGATTTAATGCATTTTTATCGCGAATGTCAACAGAATAGAAAATTACTTTTTTTCCAGTTAATTCGTGAACTCTCTTAATTGATTCGGGAAACTCAGCCTTGGCATCCAAGTATGAATTGCATCCGTTATCAATACAAATCACAGTGTGTCCAACTTTCAAAAGTTCTAAAACTGTGTGACTTCCGATAAAACCGGCTCCACCCGTGATTAAAATATTCATTGACATTATGTGCCTTATCACTGATATTTAATAAAATTCTTGTGAATAAGAATTATTTAATAAGACAATTCAAACCTTACAACTTTGATGACTGGATTAAGGAGACTGATGTGTCAGCAGAAACGAAATAATTTGATATTTATTTATTTAGCTTGACTACTCGAATTCAACTCCACGAAACTTTGCAAAACACTTTATTAATAATGCTCCACATCACGACTGAAAAGATTACTGTATTGAAGTTTTCGTAAAGTTTCGGTTCTTATCATCACATGAACTGTTATCAGGCGATGTTGTTTACTTTTAGAGAACTTGCGATGTTTTTTTATTTCAAGCTTTCGGTCCATTTTCATTTCGTTTCACTTATTTGAATTGATCGCAACATATCCTGGCACGTTATTTTTTTCTCATTTAACTTTAATTTATTACACATTATCTAAATTTTATAAATGGTCAAAAGTTTAGAAATATAACAAATCAAATATAAAATATTTTTATTCCTGAAAAAATTGGAATTTTAGCATGTAAAAAGTTAATGCAAAATAGGATAAAAGCACATAACGGTTTATTTGAATCTCGTCTTATCATAGCAGCCAGATCTGAACTTTCCCTTTCACCCTAAACGAATTTTTTTGATTTTTTATCAAATCTTTGAAATTGAAGAATTTTATGAATTTGATAATTTCAACCTTTTAAATGTGTATATTTAATGATTTTTCAATTTAAAAACTTTCCTTGAAAATTTGCTCATCAGACGAATGAAGTATTTAGAAATACCTCACCCTACCCTTACTTCATCGCATTTCTCCAATGTTTTTCTTCATAAGACCCACAGTATCATCTCACTCACAGTTGAATTCGTGTGGTTTGGCTTATTAAGCACTAAATTCTGAGTGAAATAAGTTAAAGTGAATTTCTCAGTTATTAATTTCGGTGCATATTAGAATTGAAGTGTAAAATGAGCAGTAAGTGAAGAAAATAATTTATTGTCACCTTACGCAAGGTCATTTGTAATAATTCCCGATTGCGTTTCAAATGATATTTAATTAAAGAATAGATCATGACAACCAAAAGTGACAAAAGATGTGAACGTTTATTGAACTCCTAATGCTAATTGTGCTGTGAAATTCAATGAAGAATGCCCACGTTGTAATCTGATTGCATCATTTTTATCACGTCTTATCTAAAAAATTTAAAATCTATTTACAACTTTGAAAGATATCTTCCTGAATGACTATCATTCTAAAAAATTAATTATGTTATCCGAGAGAAATAAGCGAAAAGAGTCAATAAGTATTCATAGTTTAGAATTCTTAAGTCTTATGCGACTATCAAAGAATTTTTTTCATCGTGGCTTAAATTCGTTCATCTTTTATTTTTTCATTAAAATTTTTACTCTCCCAAAATTAAAATTAGACACACTAAATTGTGAAAATATCATCGGGGTACCAACAAACACATACAGGAAATCTATTCAATCGAGTTATTCATTCGTTCTTTAAAGCAAAGGCTGCGTTTTTATCAATTCCTGAGAATAAGAGAGAAAGAGAGAAGGAATAAGAGGCATATAAAGAATGAACATATTCTTGAATATCTTCTGTTCTGTGACTTTGAAAATTTTTGTTTGATTATTGAATCTGTAAATGAGTGTGAAAAGTCATGGGAGAGTGAAATTATAGTGAATTTGATCAATCATCGTCCAACAATAAAATTGTCTCTCGTACGCTATAAATACGAAATAAAAAATACCGGCACCATGCGGGCAGTCGGTGCAAAAGCAAATGTTGGAAATAAAACAAAAATTATCAATACGTGATAAGCTTTGCTTAGTTGTCTTCTTATTTAATCGTTAGTAATAACTGGTTTATTCACTGTGTTTATTTGTTTATCAATTCTTATATCTATATAAGAATACTTATGTACATAGTTTAGCCTATATTGACTTAAAACTGATTTTTCTTCATCAATATATTTATAAGAAGTCAGTTCACATTTGCATAAATTATGCACAGTTAAATTTTTTTTCGTACGTGTATTGATGTTCGTCAGAAATGATGAAGTAGAAAAAATATCTGGAGACTTTAATTTACTAAGTCGTCATTTTTCATAGGCATCTGGCATATTTTTTGACTTAAAATGACTTTCACATACGTCAAAAAATGTTTTTTTCTTTCAGATTTTCCTATTTTTCCTTGAATTGTTTTCAAAAATAGAGAAGAAGAAATCTTAAGTTTCCGTCATGGATAATTATTTCCCGACCTAATTTAACTAAAAGGTTTTAACTTATGCGGAAACAGCGATTATTTAAAAAGGATTCTTATCTACATTAAACGATGTTTGGTGCATAATAATCTTACTTTGATAATTGAAATTGAATACTTGAGATTAATTTTCGTGATTTATTAAACATTTTCTTAAGTAAATTAGGTAGTTAAAAATATTTTAACTCACACTTTTTCAATTTAATTCATTGATTAACCGCCTCGTGTGTATATAGAAAGTGATAGAAAAAATCTTCATATGAACAACGTTGAATGAATCTTCGTTTTGTTTAATTTTTTAAATATTTCCGTCGTTATCATTTGACTAACGCCAGTCAAGGTTATCACTTTTGTTACCTTTTTCTTTCGTTATTTGTGACCTTCAATTGATAACTGCAGTTGAGCGCATGGAAACGTATGATTATTTGGGTTACTCGGGTATGCTTGATATGTGCCCGAATGTCCCGCCAAACCTGAGATAATTGTTATGCAATGTTTGTTTTTAAAATATTTGCTTTCATTCAAACGAAAAAATGTATTTTCCTATCATCAACACTCAGACATGTGTCATATTACTTAACAGCAAAAATTATATAATTTCAAAGATTGCCGTTGTTACAAATTTTATCCTTGTAACGTTAAAGATGCAAAGTCTTTGTAATTGAAATGTTTCAGAAGAATTCTCCTTCATCATTCTCATCACTAGCGGTTCTGATATCCTCATGATGATGGAGATTTCAGTTACAAGAAACTGATTTAATGGTTTATGATGTGTGTGAAAAATATTCAACTTCCCGTGTTTGACAACTGCCACCAACGATTACTTGGTCAATGTTTATTTTAAGAAAGTTTTGTCAAATTCTTATTCATTTGTTTACTAATTTTTATCTTATTTCTTACATTTCTAAATGATTTTCCTTGGCGTCATCAAAAAGCTTATTATTTTCATGAAAAAAGATTCGGCTAGTTTAAACACTTTGAATTTTAAAAATAGATTTAAATGAAACCATGGAACATGCGATGGCGATTAAAAAATATCTGACAAAAAGAAGTAAAGCCTCGAAATTGTTCGTTGTAGAAATTTCATCTCTGATGTCACAGAGCATAAGCGTGACTAGCTGTGATCTCTTTTCTTAATTTTCATTTTATAATGTAAAATATTTCATAGTCTCTAGTGCCAAAAATTAATAATGGAAAAGAGAGCGAAATTCATTTCAATTTTTTGGGGGACAACTCATGGGTGTTCATTCTAAACAAATCTTTTCCAAATTATCTAATAATAAAAGAAATCTCATAAAGTCGCATTACTTTTATCATATTTTAAGAAATTGGATGGAATCCAAGATGTTTGTTGCTTTTAAGTTTGAAAGATGGTTTCTTTCATTCATCCCACATTGTGATAACGACATGTTGTCGGTTATTGACATGTTATCGCTTGCAGATGCTAATTATTATTAGAATTATGATGTTATGTACTTTTTATTGCAGAATGCGCGTGGGTTACATTAGCTACTAATGATTCATACTCTCTGGGAGCTCTAGTTGTAGCGCATTCATTGAGAAAAGTTTCAACTAAGCATCAACTTGCTGTTCTTATCACACCAGGAGTGACGGAGTCTATGATAGAAAAGTTACAAGATGTATTTGATGTTGTTCAACTTGTAGATGTTCTCGATTCAAAAGACTCAGCTAACTTGGCAGTTTTAAAGCGTCCCGAGCTTGGCGTAACATTCACTAAACTTCATTGTTGGAATTTGATTCAATTTGAAAAATGTGTCTTCCTTGATGCTGATGTTCTTGTAAGTTATTTAAATCATATTTAGACGATAAATTATTGAAATGATTCTTCCATTCAAAGGTTCTTCAAAATTGTGACGAGCTGTTTGAACGCGAAGAACTCTCTGCAGCTCCAGATGTCGGCTGGCCTGACTGTTTCAATTCTGGGGTATTTGTTTTCACTCCAAGTGTTGACACATATGGAAAAATGATTCAATTTGCTGAAACTTCTGGAAGTTTCGATGGTAATAAAAAGAAAGAAAGAAAGTTAACAAATGAAATTTTATGAAATCAAAAATTATTTCTAGGCGGTGATCAAGGTTTACTGAATCAATACTTTTCAAACTGGTCAACAGATGGATCCAAACGACTTCCATTCTTGTACAACACAGCATCAACAGCGACTTATTCATATTTGCCCGCATTTAAGAAGTGAGTAATTAATATAAACTCATAAAGTATCTATTCTTATTGTCTTTTATACATTTAAGGTTTAATCAAGAAATAAAAATTCTTCACTTCATTGGTGAAACGAAGCCATGGTCACAACATTTTGATTCGTCATCCAAACAAGTACAAACACCACCTGGCTATAATCATCTTCAATGCTTTTTACAAATGTGGTGGGATTTGTTCTGCGATAAAGTTCATCCATCGTTGACACAGGAAATGGTAAGTTGAACTTTGACTGCTTTTATATTTTTGATTATGAAAATTTGGTGGTCATAACGAAAAAGAAAGAAAATTTTCAACTTTTTTTCAAACACCAAAAGATTTTTGCAATCTACCAGATTTTAACTTTTTAACGGCTTAGTTAACGATGCTTTTTTTTAATTATCCAATAACAATTATTCCCATTTCAAGTCTGATCGCAATATAAGAATTTTTATTAGAAGAGTTGATGAGGTAAGCTTCGATCAAGAATTTTATTTAGCTTTTGTTTCTTCTATTGCTTTGTTTCATTTGTCTCTAATATTAAATGCTTTATCTTCCTACAATATGTTTTGAATCAAGTACCACCACCACAATTCACGGGTTTTTTTAAATATAATATTGAAACTTTTTATATTTATCGCACTTTACAGTAGGGCTTGGAATTTTTATTGTTTTTTATTTCAAATTCTTTGATCTTTTTCAATGTTTAATAATTTCCTAACCGTATTCTGGCATCGATTTCAATTCTAAGCTCTGTTTAGTTGACAAATGTAGCTACCAATTTGTCAACTCCGTAAACAACAAAGATTGATGTTATTCACACACCTTTTTGTATATTTCACTTTCGGCCCTTTTTCCTTATTGTAAATTGTAACTAAGTCTGACACTTCTTTGACATAACCATGACGAAAACTACATCAACAAAATCTTTCATAACAGAACGAAGTTGGTGGCGTTGACTCTGAACCTTTACTGCAAACCTATTTAACTGAAATCCAATTTGATTCAACATCTACGGAAGATGTTGTTGGTAGTGACGAAAGTGAGACACCTTCTTATAGTCCTTACTTGATCGAGTACCATGAAGACACAAATACGTTTACTTACAATGATCCATGGATAGAAATGGATAATAATTCGAACAATAATTGTAACACTGATATTAGTTTAAATGTGGAAATAAATGAAATTCCAAAAGACACTCCAAATCTACATGAGTCAGTTTCGACCGAGCTTATCATACCGCCACAACCGGTAGACCACGTTCACTTTTGCGATAGTGTAATTGAAAAAGACATTGAAGAGGAGAATATTCCATTAATTCAAGCTGAAGTGGCAGTAGAACATGTGCCCGAGGTGAGTTTCCCATACGTCTAAAAAATATGCGAACTTCATTTGATAGTTTTGGCTTTCAATGAAATGTCTTTCATTATTTCTTTCTCCCAATGAATTGATGGTACATAGTTAAAGGAAAACAAGGTTGTGGAAAATTTAGATTGTTTAGTTAGTGATAACACGGTTGTGGTGAAAATCGGTATTGAGAAGGAAGAGGATGAGGTTGAGGTGAGTTTTTTCACACATCGAAGCAGTTCTCAAGGTTGAACTTTAATTATTTTTCTCGGCTTGTGGGAAAAACTTTCTATCATTGTCGTCCACGTTTTTTTTTTCGTTGGATGAAATTGTGTGGTCAAGTCTGCTGGCATGCATCCAGCATGAATTTATCTTTATTAAACGCAGTATCATCTCTGCACGTTCGAAATCAAAATTTTGAAAATCCTCATTTTTAAGTGGATGTGATTTTACGTGTGAAAATCATCTTCAAAACAAACCATTGTCTATTGATGACATCGTTAAAAGAAATAAAAGAGTGAAATTTCGCTTCAATTAACTCTGCACATCTTAAATTTAATGAATTTTTCAACGAGTTGTCAAGCTGCTTATTTACGTTTCTGATGACAACTTGAGTATTCATTGCATTATTCATCAATTCAAATCGGTCATCATCGTCATTAAAAATCCAGTTATATTTTTAGTGAAACACGAAACCCGATAAACATTTCTTTTGTGATTTTTCTTACAACTTTAGTTTAAAAAGCGTGAGAGCAGGAGCGATGATAAAATGTGTTGATGACATAATTGGCAAAACAAGAGTAAAATCTCTGCATTGAATCTTGCTTGTTATTTCACGCAATTTTTCTCGCGTGACATGTTTTGTCGTATCAAACAGTCTACCGATTTAGTTTTCTTTTCATCAACAAAGTCTCAAATGATGCATTTTAAAAGTTAATTTTATCTAGGGTAATGTTTGTGGAAACTTTGTTTCTGAAATGGATGGGAACGTCTCATTTTCCCAAAATAAATATAATGAAATCTATAATTTTAACATTGTTAACCTTAATAACAACAATTGTTGTTGAACTTTTATATCCTGAAACGATAATAGGGAAGAATTCTCATTTTATTTTTTTCTCAGAAAAATATTCTCGAAAACAGATAGGAAATCAAAAATAGATTTTTATTTCAATGACGTAGGACTACGAGTAACTTTTTTAAATTTCAAATGAAAGTTTTATTTTCGAATACTTTTAAGTAATTTAATTTTAGTTAATTCTTAAAAATTTTAAATCATGCGTTTTTATACGATTCAACTTAAGGTGTAAAAAATTATTCTTGTTTTTTTTTTCGTTTCGATCATGATTACGAAATGTGAATTTCACAGAATCTCTTACAAACGACGAAGACATGCACACATATCGATGTGAATATATATTTCAGGAGGAGAAAAATGATCACAAGCGGAGAAAAACACACGGAAAAATAAATATTGAGAAGAAGAAAGATCAGAAAATTATAAATGAAGGGAAAGAAAGAAAAAAGATTTTCCTGTCTTTAACAAACGATTTTGACGTTTCAGTTGAGTTTAAGTGCTTCTTGAATTCAGATCTCTCTGAGTTTCTTTCTATCGCGATAGTTTCAAGTTTCATTTTTCCCCAAATTCATTTCAGGTAAATAACCCTTCATAGTTCAATGATCGATTTATGTGCTTTGTAAAAATAATCAAATGTTTATTAAGTAATTCCATCAGAATTAATTTTTATTTTATCTAACAAAAAGTTTTTAATCGTGAGCCTAAATTGAAGGTCATCAAAATGATATTTTTGATCGATGTGGCAAAAACAAAAACTTAAAAGTTTTAGTGCCTTAACGAATTGAGTGCCTTTAATGAGTTATTTGTCATAACAATGTGATTTAGATGAGCTTTTAGCATTATAAACTCTCATTTTCTACGGTTAATTACTTAAAGAAACATCCAGAAAATTAATTATTATAAACAAACAATTCATTGCCTAGTTACACGAATTAATTTGCAAAACTAATTAACAAATGTCACACTTAGTAAATTAAAAATTTTCAGGAATTTTTGAAAGATATTATGACATTGAATTATTCGGAGAAAGATTTTCATGGTTTTCACTTCCAATGTCGACAGTAAAGGATAAACAAATTTTATTTTATTTCCTTGCATTCGCGGAGTTTGCAAAAATTTCTATTTTAAATTATTTTTCTTATTTAATATCATTTCGATATTTGTTTAAGTTTTGTTTTTGGAAAAGTCTGATTTGAGTCATGAATGTATTTTTAAATATCCTACATGAGAAGATATTAAATCAAAGCAATACTTTTGTATTCAGATTGATAGACTTTGCAGCTGCTTTTGAAAGTAATTTTTACTGCCAAGCTATCAACGATCACGCGTAAAACATCGTCATAAAATGCTGCTTAAACATTTACATTATTCGTCTATTTTCACCTAAAGATTTCTTTGCTACACCTAAAGAATCATTTATTCAAAAACTTTATTCAAAAAGTTTTTGAATCAAACTTTTCAAGCTTTTCTCTTTAAAAGTTCTTCGCACCAAACATTTCTCGATGTCAATCAAACGTCTTTAAAAAATTGTTATGAAGAGAAGTTACGAAACAGTTTGTTTTTACTATACGTTTTCTTAAAACCTGGAGTGAAGCGTGTGCAGAGTTCTTTTTTTTGTCTCGTGTGTGGAAAATATAAGTGTTGACCAGCTATATTCTTAGTTTCTCTTCTGCTCTCAAAATCTATTTTTAAAGCACATTGGTAAACATTTATGTTAGGCTTATGCGAACCGGGTAGCTCAGCGAAGATTTCATGGAAATAATAAATATTTACAATAAGCAGAAAGCGTATCAATGTTAGATGACATCAGTCGATAATCGCAATTAATACTGCTTTTGTGTCTTCATTCCGGTCGTTATTTCGCTTATTTAATTTGTTATTTTTGGTTGAGAAAAATAATTCTGCGATTTCTTCTCCACCTGTGCAATATTTCAACTGATTTCCTAAAAATTTTCTATCTTAATTTGTTTATGTACATAAAAAAATCAGAAAAATATTTTTCCATCAGAAAGTTAACCTTTCTATATAATGTACGATTACTTAATTATCTATATGTACAAATGAACCACTTACATATCAAGACAGTTAACGAAAGGCTCTTGACACAATTTTAAAATTATGAAATTATTTTCTGCACAAAAAAATTAAATAATCGAGTTTCAAAGACAGTAAAATAAAAAGAAATCTTAAAACAAAGTCATTGAAAAATATTTTTCCATCGTCTTAAAGATCTCTCAAAGCGAATCGATGCCGATGAAAAATAGATTTCAAAGAACATTTGCTTGGAGGTGTCTGTTCGACTTTCTTTAATTTGTTTATTTTTGACACGACTGCTTGTGGCTGGGGGATTAGTGATCAGTTTTTATTGTAAAATGTGATGTAAAACGAAAATAAATGTTGCATGCCAAAAGGAGAAGAAAACTTCTTATGTAATCATTTGAACTCACAACATAAATTATTCATTTTCATAATTAACACAGGACTTTTTCATTCATAAATTTTCATTCGTATACGTACGTGAACACTCGCGGCTTTTAATAATTTATTTGACAATTAGTTTCTTTTGTAGTTGACGACAGAAGCTCTCAGTAGTAGAAATTTATTCGCTTAATATAACAGCTGAGTAACGATCTGAAACTTATTTCATATGATTTGATCATATTTAAGTAACTTCGTAATTCTTTGTGTGGGTGGCTCAAGATTCAAAACATTATATTTTTTCTCTACCTTTACACTTCTTTTTATATTTTCATTCTATTAAATTAAAGCGATGATATAAATTATCTGAACCTTTATATATTTTTCTGCCTTCTCTCTGAGACAGAGAAAGGAAAATGTAAAGAAAAATTCTGCAATCTCGAAGTTTTTAGCTATTTTTTGACGTAATCTCATTTCATTACGATGAGAAGAAAAACAAAGAAGATTAATTAAAGCAAGTTTTATGTTTTTCGCTTTAACATTTTTTTAATTGTTTTTACTTATACACTTTTTCTATAATAAAAATCTAATATTTTATATTGAAAAAAACATAAAATTAATCAAGAGGAAAATTTCATAAATGACGTCAGTTTTTTGCTTTTCACATGTTTTGATCTTTTCCACCCACTCACTTTTCTCTTTTCATTTTCGCGTTCATTTTACATGACACTTCATTAAATGCTTTTTCCTAGAAAATACATTTGGCGTCATTTATGGAAGTTTTCCTCTTTCAAAAATCAGTGTCACAATGACATAACATGATCTTTCTCTGTTCTTATTTATTTAGAGTGGTATTGCCGGTGCATTAGCTACTTTGGCACTAGGAAGTGATCGTACACCTGAACAAGTTGCTTATGAAAATCAATTCCGCCGTGCGAATTGGGAAGCTGGTCAAATTGATTATTTAGGTATTTATAATGATCTCGAAATAAAAATTTAAAAACATTTAATTAATTATGTTTAATAACAGGCCAAGATTCATTTGACAATATCTTGAAAAAAATTCAAGAAACAATCGAAGCTCCACCAGCTGAAGTTGTTGAGCAACGTGAACGTAAACGATCTAGAACTCCACAACCTGTTGAACAAGAATTAGTTGTTCCACAAGAACCTACAAAATCAGTTGTAGAAGCGCCAGTAGCAGTTGCAAAAGCACCAGAACCTGTGCAAGCACCAGCACCTGTACAAGCACCCGCGCCCGTACAAAAACCAGTAGCAGCACCAGCAGCAACAGCAGCTCCTAAGCCTATCGTTGAACCTAAAGTTGCAGCAAGTAAATCACCTGTAGTTGAATCAACTCCAGCTAAAACTTCAGCGCCAGTCACAGCAAAACAAGACTCGCCAGCATCTGCCAAAAAGAAGGAAGGTAAATAATTCGTAACATGAAGGTTAATTTTTTTTTTTTAAATTCAAATCCATCCAACAAACAAAACAGACGCCATAATTTTCAAAACGTTGTGATGTTGTTAATCGTTTGCTAAATTTTCTTGCCTTTTTAAAACAAAATTTATTTTTCATATTTGCTTTTTCTAGATTTCTAATGTTAATTTAATTATGCTTTGAGTGTATGATTTCGATGATATCTATGTAACTTCAAAAAAAAAATGTTTCGAAAATATTCAGGCGCACTCTGAAGAATCAATTAACAACAAAAGCTCATCAATAACACTTTTAAGTTTACAATTTAAAGTACACAACATTTTCTCTTTCTCTCTCTCTTTTATTGGTCAATTTGATACTTCGGTGCATTCAATTTATGTTTGGCTTATTGATTAATTATCTATTTTTGTTTTACAGGTTCTAGTTCATGTTTATTAGCTTAAACTTTAAAAGATGAAGAAAAGAAAAAAATTCAAATTGATCTTTTTGATTATGATATGAAATAAGTGTTGGATGGGGCAACCATTGAATTGAATGCACTGGGAAGTGATTTTCTATTTTGTTTTGAATTTGCTTACCAATTTATAATACTCACCCCACCCACACATCAATTAAGAATTAAGTAATAGAAATGTTGAATTTAAGTTTATGATACTTTCCTCACTTTTTTATATGAAATTTTTTAAGACTTGCAATTTCTTGCCTAAAGTTACATTTGCTTATTATTGTGTAGCTTTTATTCATCATCAAATATTCTTTAGAAATAAAAATTGAACTTGTTTAATAAATCGAATCAATTCGAATGGCTTAAGGAAAATATAATAATGATAATTATATTAACTAAAGATCTTTGGTTGATTATGCTAATTTAAACCTTAAGACATGTGAAGATGGAAACCGATTTTGAATGAAGGAAAATTGTGTTGTTCGTGCCTTTATAATTCTATAAATTTGTATGCTTTGAAGTTATGAAACAAACATTTTTCATCATCACCTTACTTACTCATCTCATACACAAAAGTTATCATAAAATCAAACTTCTTCCTGATTTATATCGAATCTCATTTATCCTTGCTCTGCAGTTATGTTTAATGAATGATTGATAAGAGTATGATTTGTTCGTTCAATTTTATTATTACGCACATGGATATTTAGCATCTTGTTAAAAAAAGACACAAACATGCACAAAAGTCCAATGCACGCACTCATTTTTATTTTTTACCCTTCCACGTTATGATTTAGATTACGCATTATATTTGGGCATCATTTTATTACTCATTTCAATATCGCTAATATGGACATACACTGCAATGAATTAACTCACACGTGCAATGAGTTCGAAAAAGCGCACAAATCATTTACAATGAGAGACATACTAATATGAACTTACATTTGTTTATCTAATTTAAGAAATATCTACTCAGAAATAATTTTTATTATTTGCCAAACTAATTATTAAACAAATTTATAATGAAAGAAAATGAGCCAAAACTGATGAATATGAAAGAATTCTAATTTTATGATTTTGAAATGTTCTGTTTTTTGTTTTATAATTTTTGCAATTTAATAATTATCTAGATGCTATAAGTTTATTTAATTAACAATTTAAAAGTAATAATAATAAAATTCATAATTTTTTTAAGGAAAATATGAGCAATCTTTTAATTTGCTTAAATATTATTTGTCCAAAATGAGTTGCTATATTTAATATTTTCAGGATAATAAATCAATGTTTTAATTACGAAGAGATTCTTCCTTTGAGTTTCAACTAAACCTTTAATCAATTAAGTTTATCTTTTACTTATAGCTAAAAAGAGTTCTCATCAACATTATCGGCTTAGGGTTGAGTACACTAACTAGCATCAAACATTGAAATCTTGCCTAACCAATGGGTTTTTCAATTGCTTTAGCTTAACTACTCGTAAAGCAGAAGAAATTTATGACTTCTAATGGTTTATCGTACATTGGATGAGATTGAAACCCAAATAAAGTAAAGTAGACGAAATTAAAATTCCAAATTGTTTAATAACTTTTCTGTAATCATTTTGAGTTAGGAAAAATAATTTTTTTATATCTTTTTGTAAGTATGAACTTTGAAAACAAAATGATTTATGAAAGTTTCTCTCTTTAGATTTTTCTTTGACCCTCTTAATCTTGAATGTTGTAAATAAATAAATTGGATGTAGATTAGTAACTAACTTTCCTATTTCATTTAACTCTTTCACTTCACTTTCTTTAACCATCATGCAAAAGTAGAGAAAAGGAAACGAAAATAAATCAAAACGTTATTTTACCACAATCCATACTATCCACACACAAACAGAACAACCTACGGCTGAAAACGTTTCGGAATCAGTAGCAGAAGAAGTTTTAAAAGCAGAATCAGAAGAATCAATACTCCCATCATCAATTGTGCCTATCCCAGAATCAAATCCACAACAAGAAGTTCAGGTTCAAGAAATTTTAATCGAAAAAATTCCTGAAGCAGCAGAGCAACAACAAGTTGCCGAACCAGTAACAACAACAGAACCAATTACCGAACAAAAAGAAGTTTCAACAGAAACAAAAGAAATTTCATCAGGTCCAGTTTTAGAGCAAGTTGTAGCACCAGTTGCAGAGACAGAAACAGTAGCAGAAGAAGTTAAAGAACCCGAAACATAATAAATCAACATGACTCACGTACCGCCATCCTCATATGAAGAACTTTCCGAGTTACTCGGAGATGAAGATGAAATCACCCAAACGGATGATGCAACCAACACTACAATTGTCACCAAACGCATGGACGACGATGGTTTTCAACAAATAATCACAACGAAAGAATGGGTCAATGATAAAGTTGGAAAGCGAACAACTCAAATGGTTCGCACTTATTACCCAATGGTCGAAGACGAAGAAGAGGTTGAGGAAAATGTCGAGGAAGAAGTTATTGACGACGAGAAATTGGCTGAACTTCGGGCAAATGCTCCACCTATGCCACCTCCGGAGACTGAAGTTGGAAAAGATGGAAAGAAAAAGAAGAAGAAGCAAAAGATTGAAGGAACTGCTGACGTTGTTCGCGAAGCCTTCGAAGGTGGTTATAAGGAAATTACTACAATCAAATTCCCTGATGGAACCCAGAAAGTTCAAACAAAAATGTTCTATGATCCAGTTGATGTCCCAAAGAGTGAAACAAAAGTTGTTGAAGAGACTCAAACAACCAAATCTGGCAAGAAGAAGAAGGTGAAGAAAGTCGTCAATGTTAATCAGGAAATTTTGGAAGAGTATGAAGATGATGATGGCAATCCCGTTGTTGTCTCTCGTGAACCTTTCCCTGATGGAACCGGACATAAAGATATTACAAAAACTAAGTTATCAAATGGCCAGTATAAGCAAACTATTCAAATTGTTATCTACCCGAAAGAAAAGGAAATTATTGAAACAACAGAAATTATTGAACATGAAGCAACGTCTATTCGTATGAATGTCAAAGAAACTACCATAAAACAACATCGTGAAACTGAAGAAACTGAAGAGAAAACATCAAGTAAGAAAACCAAAAAGAAGACAACAAAGATTGAAAAGCATCATGCAGTTGAGCAGGAAGAACAGCAACAACAGCATCAAGTTCAAGTTCAACAAATTCAACAAAACCAAAATAGTGATCTTGAAACAAAGAAAATTACAAAGAAAACAATTAAGAAAGGTTCTGATGAACAAAGAGCTGCTTTAATGGCTCGTGATAACTCCGAAGGTGTAACAACAGTTGTTCGTGAAAAGACCGACAAAGGCTATCGCGAAATTTCAACAACGGTCTTCTCTGATGGATCCACAAAAACTCAAACTCGCGAATTCTTTGATGCTGTTGAAGAAACTATTGATCCACAACAAGCTATGGAAATGCGAGATAATTTGGCTGTTTTAGCATCACAAGCACCAAGAGTAAATAAGAATGCTGATGGATCAATTTCAACCATTGTCGTTGAGCGCATTGATAATGGCTACAGACAGACAACAACAACTAAAAAGTTGAATGGAGCCACCTCAGTTCAAACCCGTGAATTCTACGATCCCGTCGAAGAAGACGAATCCAATTCTTATGGACAAAAGCGTCGTGTTGTGCAATCGCAACAAAAGATTCAAGGCCAGAGCAACACCATGAAGAGTGTCAAGCTTTTCGGTTAATTACTTTTCTTGACTTTATCATTATTTGATTGAATTCATTCAATATTTACTTGCTATACTTTTTCTTATGAATTCATGAACTTTGAATTTGATAAAATGATTGTAGTTTGCAAAACAAAAATAGTTTACATATATTTGTTGATAACCATTTGAGAAAGATTATCACGTTAATCTAATGCGTTTGATGACAATTCAAATATTTCTTACACGAAACACTTATCTACATATAACACTCATATACACCCACCCACATATAAACACACATAAATAAATACACATTTACATAAATAATTAATTCACAACCATATTTATTTACACACTTAATCAATTGCAACGGAACAATTAATTATCTAATGAGAATATAAAATATTAAAGAAAATTTAAAATATTATCGAGGGACATGCAAAATTAAATGAAACTTCTACGAGCACTTAGTCAAAACATCGTGAATTATATATTTCTCATTCTAAATGTTTATGCCGTAGCTACTTAACTGTTAATGTACATAATTCTTAATCAACTCTCTTTTATTTTAATTTGAAAACGCATAAAAATCAAGAAACCTTTCTCGATGAAGATGAAATCTTTAATTTCAATTAAAATATGTTTGTGTGTTGGAAATCAGAGTTTAAAATGATAGAATCGATTATCTACGATAATCTGGAATAGGAGTTGATAATCGATTTTATCGTTTTCTGATAAAAACTTTTCTTTCGGTAAAAGCGAGTGAGAGAACAAAAATAAAACCAAAAAAAAAATACTAATCTTTTACTGACATCTGCTCTAAATAATCTCTACACGTTTTTCGATTTTCATAGGTTTTTCTTTAAATATCTCTGTAGCATGTAGAAGAAAAACAACCCAATAAATGTCATTTATGATTTGTATGGAAAATTTTTATTTTTTTTCGCAATAAAGAGAAACACAATTTTTGTTAAAATCAAAGTATTCATTTTTAGTATTTGTGCTTTGATGTTTTATGAGAATATTTCTTAGGTGATGGAGATCGTGATTTTCTTCGAGATGATCTGGGTGGTGAGACTGATGGACTTCTTGATCGACCACGTCGATGTCTGTGGAGACAAAATGTTAAAAAATTAACTAATTCAATTCAATATTCTTACTTTGTCTTTGATGTTGCAGGTGAATTTGATCGAGATCGCTTTGACCGCTGATATTTTTCTCTTTCTGATGATGACGATTTTCTTGATCTCTTCGACTTTCGTTCATTTACTTCAATATCTCGACGAGACGAAGAAGAGGTGTAACGATCAGATTGTGAATCTGAATCATGTCTCACAGCTTTTCTCAGCAATTTTCTTCTAAAATGTTCAACTTGTTGTCTTACCGTCCATCCAGATTTTAATTTACGTTCTCCTGATTCTATCTCATCCTGATATTCTAATATTTTAACTTCAATTTCACGTAATTTTCTTCTTTTCTCTTCATCATCACTTTTAGAATTTTCATCGCTGTCACTGCTTTCACCATAATTACAAATTGACGATATTTTCGGAGGTTCAGGGGCGACTGGTGGTTCTTGAAGAAGTTCCCATTTTGATGTTATCGCTTGGTGGGCCACCTGTTGCGGATCCAACTCTTCCCATTTTGACTTAACAAAACCACCAGTGACTATTTCTGTTTCGCTTGTTTCCAATGGAACACCATCAATGTTTTCATCCACTAAGAAAAAAAATTAAAAAAAAGATTAAAGAATTCAATTCTGTATAGAAATTTATTGAAGAAACTTACAAGGCACGCCATCAATGTCATCATCATAATCGCTATGCTCTTCTCTTTCAGGTGTTGGTATTCCACGCATTAAAGCACCTTTTAATAATGCGGCCCCATCAAGTGGAACTCCATCTAACTCTTCATCTTCCTTATCTGACAATGGCACGCCATCAACATTCTCTCCACCTTCATCTTTAACTTCCTTCGTTGATAACCCAAGAAACGTATTTTGAAGTTTTATTAAGAAATCGCGACTGTAAACTGCCCATTCTTCCCATGTACGAAATATTTTCATAATTCGAACTTTAAATCCTTCAGCTTTCAATCTACTCTCTAGCGATTTGTAGCTTTCATTGAGACCCTTAAACATATCAATCAAATTCTTCTCCATTGATTTTCTGAAAAAGCTCGCATTCTGAACTTTAACTGTACAGTTGTGTAGAATGTCAGAGACGAGATAAATTCTTGCAATTTTCTTATGAATGGCTGTTTCAACATTCATCAATGACTCTGCAATGCATTCACAAATTTCGTCAGCAGCGTCTGCATGTTCAATACAAAAAATCATTGCGTCAGCGATTTTCATTCTTTCTGGATTTAAATGCCGAATTAAATCTTCAAGGCGATTTCTTTGCGCAATCGAAAGTTGGCCTTTATTAGGCTCATCTGACTCATCATCTGAAATTAATTCTTCTGGCATGCCCTGGTTGAAGAAGTTTAATTGCGGTGGTTTCCATATGGAAGATCCTTTGAACATTCGAAACTCTTTCTCACGCCATTCTGTTGTTGTGTCGCCTTGTAGAAGTGAAAACAACTTCCATCGATAATAAATATGAGCTGGACTGTCATTATCGTAAAGAAATTTATACATTGGATTGCTAATCTCACGATTCATAATTATAGCTTCAAACATTGGACCTTCACGAATAACAAATTCAATCATCCGATGAATCAACATGAGAAGTGGTCGCTCTGTTGGTATGACAACTTTCACAACTGACTTATATAAAATCTCATCAATTTCAGCCTTTTTTTCAGTGTCATTCATGTAAGCTTTTAAATCAATTTCCTTAAGATTTGTAATGTCACCGAGTGGTTGTGCATTGAACGGAAGTCCTGAAGGTTTCGGTGGCATTGCATATTGATGAAGGACAGGTGGAATGTAAATGGGATGAGCCATTATTGGAACTGCCTTGCCCCATCCCAATTTCATTTCATATCCCATAACATCTTTTCCAGTTAATCCTCGAAGAGCACGTTCGGCATCTTTTCTAGCCATGAAAGCAACAAATCCACAATTTCTTCCACGAGATTTTTCTTCTTCTGAACGAGGCCACATTATCTTAACACTTGCAAGTGCTCCGTATTTTCCAAACAACTCCATTAATTGTTGTTCAGTAATTTTTGGATTTAAATTTCCTAAATACAAATTTGTTGTATTGGGATCGCCATTATCGAAGCTACCCGGAGTATCAGCTTGTACTTCACGATAAATCGGTTCTGGATGTTCGAGGACATTATGAACTGATGCTTGCACCATTGATCGAGCAACGTGCTTATATTTATGTCTCTCTTCTCTCTCTTCTTGCATTTGACGCAATTCTTCTTTAAAAAGTTCCAGATTTGATTTCTTCTTTTCTTGAGGCTTCTTTTTGTGAGCTGAAAGGTCTTTTTTGTTATCGAATGCATGGGGCTTAGAAAGCTCTTGATCTGTTGATGAGCTTCTGTTTTCAGTTTCCAAGTTTTTTGGCATGGGTTTGTAAAGTTTTCCCTTGTCTCGATTGTCTTCCTTTCGTGTACCAGCGTCATAAGTTCCAGCTTTCACCCATGTCTTTGATACTGCCGACGATTGAGGATTCTGGAAAGTTTCGACAAATTCTTTATATACACTAGCCGCTGCTTCATCCTCTTCTCTTTTCTTTTTCTCTTCAATTTCCTTTCGAGATAATTTCTGAAATAAAAATTGTTTAAATAAAAATGAAATTATTTTACTTCATTTAATTAAATCCCTGTTATTCTCATAAGTGTGTAGAATAACATTGTAGCATAGAAGTAATGCAACTCAGAATACCTTCATTTCTAGCTTGAAATTGCAAACTATAGATAGTTTTTCTCGAAGAATGTTTATTTTTATTTACGCCGCTTTTCTTATTCAACAGCGGCGCTACTATTGCGCCATCTGTCGAGTTATTTCAATCTCATAACATTTTTATTTCTTTATAGACGGTCATAAGTTTGATTACAAAAATGTGCAAAGTTTCAACTTTTCCAAGTTAACTTTTATTAATTAAATAATTTCGGAAAATCATAATGTTACAAAAAGTTGGATGTTTGAGACAAATTTTGAAGAATCATGATCAGAATCTATTGAAACGATTACTCTACAACAAACAATTTCATATCGACTTACAGAAAAAATCAATTCAAAATATTCGGTTTCTGACAACATGCGATAACAACTCTAATTCTTTAAAGCCTAATGACCCTATACAAAATAATGTGATCCAAAACGCAATAAAATCATTCAGAGCTAATCCTTATGTGAGAATTATGAGATTAGACCGACCAATAGGTAAATTTTTGTAAACAAATTCATTTTTTAGTTATCAAAAATTTCTTATCTTTATTTAAGGTTCATGGCTTTTGTTTTGGCCTTGTGGTTGGTCTATTGCTTTGAGTGCCTCACCAGGATGTTTGCCAGATCTGTCAATGTTAGCTCTATTTGCTGCTGGTTCTGTAATAATGCGTGGTGCAGGATGTACAATAAACGACCTCTGGGATAAAGATATTGATGCAAAGGTTCAACGAACTAGTACAAGACCTCTTGTTACCAAAGAATTGACAAAACTTGACGCTTGGTTTTTCCTCGGTGCACAACTGGGAACTGGTCTTTTAATTCTTCTTCAATTAAACTGGAATAGCATTCTTCTTGGTGTCAGTTCCTTATGCTTAGTTATAGTTTACCCATTAATGAAAAGGATTACAAATTGGCCACAACTCGTACTAGGATTAACATTCAATTGGGGTGCACTTTTAGGATATTCTGCTGTACACGGTGAAGTGCTGTGGTCCGCATGCTTGCCATTATATGCCGCTGGTGTTTGTTGGACAATTGTCTACGACACTATTTATGCTCATCAAGATCGTGTTGATGATTTAATTATTGGTGTAAAGTCAACCGCTCTCAGATTTGGAAGAGATACTAAAAAGTGGCTCACTGGATTCTCCGGTGTTATGATCACAAGTTTATTAACAACTGGATATGTTTGTGATTTATCTTGGCCATATTATACTTCAATTTTAATAACTTCCGCACATATTGCACACCAAGTAAGTTCATTTATAAATTTTTAAATCAATTAAGCTTGATAATTAATAAACATTCATTTTTCAGATATATACGTTAAACATTGACAATCCATCTGATTGCGCAAAGAAATTCATCTCAAACAATCATGTTGGACTTATTCTATTTGGTGGAATTCTCTTAGGAGTACTTATGCAAAATCCTGAATCAAAGAAAAATAAGGATCCATCATTAATTTTCCAAAGCTTGACAAATTCTCAAGTTCAATTTCAAGAACATAAATGATGAAATTTAAATAAAAATGAGCAATGATTGGGTGAATGTAGATAATGTTATTTTAACGGAAAAAATAAAATGAATTTAGATTCAAAATTCAACGGCGCCGCTTAATGACATGCTGGAAGTAGAAGGTCAGCTTAAAATCTACATCAAAACTTACATTTTTATTGTTTATAAATTTGTGGCGACACACTGAAGTTGAAATGATTTTTAGTTAGATTGTGATATAAAGAGACTAAAGTAATCAAGCATTAGCACAAATTAAAGCACAAAATGTTTTGGCACAAGAAAAACAAAATTTTGTCAAAGGCACAACTAAAGCATTTAAGGTGAGAAAAGGAGAAATTTAGACTTGTATTGCTATGATATAATAACGCTGACGAAAAAAAAATTAAATCAAGCATGTTAAATGTTATTGAGACTACTTTTATTTCGTAACTTTTCTTTTGCTACTTGCGATCTGGATCACAATGTTAGTTTTTTCTTTCATACATCGTATGATTTAATTTTTGATTTTTTCAGCGATCACAAATACAATTGTACATCAGACTCTTATCTGGACAAAATTCTTCAAGTTTGGTGGTGCTGGTTAGTGTCAAAAACTCCTTTATACATCGCGCCCAACCTGTTGACGATCGTTGGACTTTTTGTGAATATTTTAACATCTGTAATTCTTATCTGGTATGCTCCAGATGCAAAAGTTGAAGCACCTCGATGGTGCTATTTGTCATGTGCAATTGGCTTATTTATTTACCAATCATTGGACGCAATTGGTTAGTCGCTGTTAAATTTTTCTTTCCTATTCTTTTGCAATCTTTTTTTTCTTCCTACAATTAGATGGAAAACAAGCAAGAAGAACGAACACCTCAAGTCCGCTAGGTGAACTTTTTGATCATGGGTAAGACATTCATCATCCTTTTTCGTGATATAATTAACAATAAAAAAATATTTTAGATGTGATAGCATTTCAACGGTATTTGTTAGTATTTCTGCTTGTTGCGCCAGTGGCCTTGGAAATCATCCATCAGCGATGTTTCTTAACTGTACCATCGCTGTTATACTATTCTACGTAGCACATTGGCAAACTTACATAACTGGAACTCTTAAATTTGGAAAATTTGATGTAACAGAAGCTCAGTTTTGTATCATATTTATTCACACGATGTCATTCTTCTTTGGAATTGAAGTTTGGCGTACAAAGATTCTTGGTACTGAACTTTGGTTTGGTATGGCAATTTTCTATATTTCTACGTCATTCTTAGTCCTGGCCAATTTTTGTCGAATATTTAGCACAGGAGGAATCGGTAAAAATGGTTCGACTGTTGCTGGCACCAGCATAATCTCACCAATCTTACCTTTTCTTCTCGTCATCATCCCAGCGTTTATCATTAGTGAAAAGTCACGAAGTGGATTGTATGCTAATCATCCTGTCCTATATATGTTGACATTCGGTCTGCTTGCAGCTAAAGTTTCTTGTAGACTGGTTGTTGCACATATGTCGAAAAGCGAAATGAATTACTTCGACTCAGGTTTGATGGGTCCTTTAATTCTCTTCCTAAATCAGTACTTTAATGAGTTCATAAACGAACATTTTGTACTGTGGGTTGCTTTTGCGTGGTGCACGTTTGACCTTTGTTGGTACTGCATACACGTTTGTCTCGAAATGTGCGATCATCTCAACATTCAACTGTTTCGAATCCCATACCCACCAAAAATTTCTAAGCCAACAAATGTTAGGAAATAAATTAAATGAGAGCTCAATGCATATTTTATGTTTCTCATGAGATTTAGACTTTAGCAAATAAACTCATTACGCGTGTGTGTGTGTATGCGTGACATTAATAAAGTCTCCGCGTCATCCAAATTATTTTATTCTCTCATCAACGAGATTTTTGAGACTTTGAATTGCTACATGAATTGCCAATTTCGATTACGTGAAAGTTTTATTGACTTTTGGACTCAAAAAAACCAGATTCGACAGTACGGGAGTCCTAAAGCAGTTTTTATCTATTTAATTAAAATCGGTGTTAATTGATGCATTAAGAGGAAAAATGTTCATTTCAATATGAAGTAAAATGTTAAGAAATAATAAAGACAAAGAAAGTAAAATTGTATAAAACCCCCACATATGATGTTAGATATTTAGAAACGAAACGTAATTTAAATTTTTATTTTTTTGTGACTATGTCATTGACCTCAACTAATAAAAGTCCGAATATTAGAAAACCTGTTTTTGTGTTCAACATATTTGTTTCTGCAATTTTAACGAACGTTTGAAATTTGAATTTAGCTATGACGTTAAACGTTTTGTTTGCAGAACATCAGCAGCGATCTTTTAAAATCAAACTTATCATAAATATCATCAATTTATAAAGATTTCTGGACAAAATATCATCTAATTCAATTAGTTCTTTTCGTTACATTAAAAAATATTCAGAGGATTTAGTGGTCATGGCGAATGGTGCGCATTAAACGCAAAATTACTTTTACCGCCTAAAATCTTATACATTTTGTTGCAGATTATTCTGATTTAGATCGAGCTATTTTACAGACAACAATGGGCAAAGGTACTATAGAGGAGAAAGAATTTCATTGTATTTACAATAAAATGAGAAAGATTTGTACGTAAGAAATTTTTAACTTACAATAGAAAAAAAAAGATTTTTAAAATTTTCAGTTTTACCACAAGAGACAATAATACCAGATAACAGCTTTGTTCAGAGTATTGAGGCCATAAATGAGAAAATCAGTACATTCGATCAAAAAATTATCTTATATGAATATGGATTGACAGATGAAAAATTCTACGTTTTTGCATCAACAGCAAAAACTTCAATGTCAAAAATGCAAGACAGCTATAATGAGACTGAGCTCGATTTCTTCAAACTCATTCTTGCAAAAATTATTGAAAATGAAGATCTCCTCATTTCACCGCGTGCTGCATTAAACCTCACTTCACACATTACCGGAACCAAAATCACTAAGATGAGAGCTCAAAAGCTGTTGGACAACTGGACTCAGTCTCATTATTTCTTCAATCAAAACAACAACATTTATCTTGGAGCAAAACTTCTCACTGAGTTCAAAGAACTTCTTCAAAGCATGGATTTGAGCTATCTTAAAAGCTGTTTATTATGTGAATGTATTGCTCTTTGGGTAAGCTTTTAGAATGTGATTAGTAAGAATCATATTTAATTTTATCTCACTGCATTAAAACAGGGTAAACATTGCGCATTATGTGGTACAACTTACCATTCATCATGTATACAAACGTATCTATCAAAATCAGGCAAATGTCCAAGTTGCAAGGAGAAGTGGATAGTTAACGGACCTGTTTAAACTTTGAAGCAAACATTTCATTCCATTTATTTTTTAAATTTAAAAACATTCAATGCAAAGATATTCAATGATTCGAAATATCCAAGACTGCTACTAGATAGATCAGATTATATTTTTTTCTTTTTCCTCTCTCTCTTCTCTTCTTCAAACAAACAATCACAGTATAATCTCAATTGATAGATCAAAAGTCACTTTCACTAGTTCAGCCCATGCTGTGATTATTTATTGTATTTTTCATTCACATATATTTAGAAGCGACGGGCTGTTTTCAATCTAAGTTATCAAATAACACATCATGCTTCATAATTCAATTATATTATCACGAGGTTAAGTTTGTCAGCAGGCCATAGATCAATTAGTGAAATTTTCTACTATACCTTTCATTTATTTATTTTATTATCAAAAGGCTTAACGTTTTGTGCTTTCTTAAGAGCCTCAAGACGACAATAGGTGAAACCAACAAGTCATTAACTTTTGTTTGTATTGGCTTTTTGTTTCGCAAGAGTTGTGACTTTTTTCTTTCTTTCTACTCGGTAGCTTACACGTTGTGATAATATTAAAAGCTTGAGTAGGTATCTAGTCACTTCTTCGATGAGTTTTTAGTGGTTTCCAATTTAGCTTGACTTGAAAAGATTTCGTTTCACTTTATTCAGCAATTGTGGTTGTTGGGAGGCATAATGCAAGGGAAGACATCGACAATTTGTTGAAACCAGAATGTAAAAAAAATAATTTAAGCTTTAAACAAAAGGAAGAAAATTTCTATGGTTTGTTTAATCACCATAAAACACTCATGAAGCACTTTGTCCCACTTTCAAAAATAAAGCTGATGAAGAGAAGAAAATAAGCATTTGAAAAGAGAAAAAGAAAAATTCACTTTTCGATATACGGAAACTGTTAAAAAGGTAGAGAAATAAGAAATATCTAATAAAATGTGCATTGAAAGGAAAGCGAAAAGTTGAGAATTCAAGATTTTTATCAGACATTTGTTGTTTTTGTGTGCTCGCAGATAAATCGTGAAATCAAGAAAGCGTCATTCGATCTTTTCTTAAGTTTAGTTTTGCTAAGAAGAAATGAGAAATGGCACAACTTACTTAAGAAAGGGAGAGCAATGACTTTTCGTTGTTCTCGCGATCTTTTGAATTAGGGTCACTCACGCTTTCAATTCGATTTTCACTTTTTACAGCACGTATGGACAATTGTTAAGTGATTGTTCTTTTACATACTCGTTTTGAATCATGAATATGAAATTGAAAAACGCCTTTTATGGTTGCTTGTTGAATTACGCGACGAGATATGTTTTGTTTTTTTTTTGTATTTGTTTTATTCTCCTTTCTTTTGATTCTTCACATCAACATCGAACAACGATCTGCCATCGAGCAATTGAACATACCATTTTTTTAAAAGCTTAATTAATCGATTGAAAAAAAAGAAAATTCCACAGCAAAGACGAGAGAAAATTCATAGAGCTGATACATAAATGCCTACTTAATAAGATATAATTTATGGAGTGTGTCAGACACGTTTCTGTATTATTATTGCTTTTATAATTTTTCTCCTTGTTCATACTTGGTTGACAGAGAGGACAAATAAAATAAAAATGCATTGACAAGCTAAACATTCCTGTCATTGAATATTTTAATTGTTTATTATTTCTCTTTCCTCGATCTTCATTCAACTTGATCGTGTTGATTAAGATTTGGCCAAGCAATGACATGTATCAGATATTGAGTAAAATTTCATAGATAACGTCAAAAAGTTAATTTGATTTCTTGGTAAGAAAGAAAAAACAGAAAGAAATTAAGCACTTTTTGTTAACAAACTTTTCTCGTTTCCAATTTGAAAGAATATTGGAAACAGCAAGTAAGAAAATTGTGATGTTACTGTATGCAACTTAACGGTAAAGTGAAAAATGTCTTAAAATCGTGTTTTGAAAATCTGGGACAAAACTGTCAATAACATTTTCCATAACTTTTGCAAAATAAAAAATCTTTCATAGTTTATAAAAAGGAATTAAAGCAATGCTTAAATATTTCAAGATCTTGTTTATTCATTTATAAATCTAATTTATTTGTGCTATTGTTAATATTATCATAACTAAACTTTTCAGAAGCTAACATGAGTGTTTCATAGATTTCATCTGGCAATGTGGTAGGCATTCATCTAATTCATTTAATTAGTTAATCGTTCATTTATTCAAAGAAAAAAGTTCCACATTAAAGACTTTCTTTCGTCATGGGAAAATTCCATAAAAATTCATAGCCTCTTATAAGTGCGTAAGAAATAATTTATGGAATAGATTGCGTGTTTGACAAACTTACTAATATAATAAACTCTTTAATTTCACTTTGATTTCTAAATTCTTAAATGGAATGCAAGAAATCTGCAAATTTCTCAATTAGTTTCGCCATCCATTTGTCAATCATTGATCCTCTGGGATTAAAAAACTTTTACGGAATTTTCTCTTCTCCTTAAATGTTTGACAGCATTTTTCATTGAAAGGCTATTTAGGAATATTATTGCGAATCGATAAATGATAGAATGATGTAAATTTGTGATTGCAGATGTGTAAAGCCTTCCAACACGTGCCTTGCGACTCGCAAACATTCAATGGCCTAGTCCGCCTTAAACCGTAAGAAATTTCAATAATAGAAGAAAAAATTCATGTCTCAAGACGAAAGTGAAAAGTTTCACTTTTCAAAAGCAAGTCGAATCGGAATCAAAATGTTTATGTTAATATCATCAAATGATATGTTTGTCTATTGCTTCTTTCTCTCTTCGAAGTCGCTAGAAGTGTAGAAAATGCGTTTAAAATTCTCTTTTAATGATCGTCACGTTTTTTTTCTCTTTTCATTTGTGCTTCTCACAAGTCAAAGCTCGATGAAATGTTTATTTATAACTATGTCGATGTAAAGACGGATTGCTGTAATCAATTGCCAGTGGATAATGATAAATAATTTAATATCAAGAATTAGCAAATCGAAGCTTTTATAGCTTTAGATGGAGTTAGAGAAAGTTATCGCTTTATTTTGCTGATGGAACTTTTCAACTCTTTTAATTTATTCATTTATTTTTCCTTTCAGTGTTAATATGAACAATAAAATCATTTTTAAATTGATTATTCGCACTATTTTTGATTATGTAAACATTTTATATAATAATTTAAGAAAATTCACAGAATCATAATTAGAAGCATTAATTTTTTGTCAGTGACAATTAAAGATTGCGATGAATTATACAAAAGGTTCAACTGAAGCTTTGAGATTCCTCAAAAAGAATGTAAAGAAGTTTAATTTACTTTGGGTAAATCTTTTGACACATAACTAAATCAATAATTCAATCTTACATTAAAAAACATTTGCAAACTTCACACGAATTATCGAAATAAAAATTGTTGCTAATAAATATGTTGCAAAATATTCTTTTTAATCAAATAATAACTTCATTTCTAACATATAAATGTCAAAAATAATCATATTGTATTTGCGATTAAATTAATTTGTAGTAGATGCAAACAAATAAAATTTTATGCTTCTTCAATATGTTAAACATAATTTCATTTGATTGCATACATTTACAACTCATCTTACAAATTATTTATTAAAAAGAGAATCAATATTTGTATGCATCAAGAAATTTATTTCTCATACATTAATGTATGCATAAATATAAATTGAATTCTAAACTACGAAAGAAAATAACAAACAATCTTCTCTTCTTGTCCCCATACCTTACAATGTAACAAACTCTCTCGGATCTCATGCTAACATACAGAAAAGATGCTGCTTTGAGCAACATAGAAAATCTTCTTGAACACACCAAGAAAATTATCAAGAAAATCTCAAAATTTCTTCGAAGCTTCTTTCTTTACTCTCTCGTTTTCAACTCCCTTCCTTTTATTTATCCATTCGCTCAGTTAAGTTTCATGTTTAAAGTTTATAAAACGTTAAGGCCTTGGCAATGAAATCTTCATTCTTGTTTCGTCTATTGAGTCGTTCGGTTGCATTTTGAAGTCATTTGTTTTTTTGACTCGCTGGAAAGTTTTTCTTGTTTTTTTCTTTCACATTTTTTTGTATTTCTTTATATACATAGCCAAGTAGTTTATGGATCATTTCACTTCCATCATTTGATGGTGCAACATCGCGAAAATAAAAGTTCACGCCTCATTTAACTTTTTTTTGGTGTTCCACTCAAAAACGTTGAGCAGATTAAACTTAATTACATCTCGATGGATAAAGAGAAGCAGCACAATTAAGAGACATTGAAGTGAAAAAATAACTTATTCATGTTAAAAAGTGTTACAGGAATTTAAAAGTTTAATTTGATATTCAAATTGAAAAAGAAAGCGAGCGGATGCACTTTTCAATGAACTCTCGAGACGCGACAATTGTGAGCTTAGTTTATTGTTGTGTGAATTAAATTGAGGAACGAAAATAAAAAAAACCCGATAGTTTGTGCAACTTACTAAAGAAATTAAACAATTGGAAGAAAATAAAGAAAAGAAAAAAACTCTGATCAAAAAGTGATCTTAAGAATTTTGCAAGTGTACAACGTATACAGTTCTGATATCAATAAGATAAAAAAATAAGAATGTTGAAATTAATGATCTTGGTAGCATTTTTATTGCTGCAACTGGCTTATGCTCAAGGTGGGATTTTTTTTCTTCTTTCTATGTAGATAGTTAGTAAATAAAGAAAAACGGTTAAGCTTCATGCTCGTCACCTTTCATGATTCTGAAGATTTCTCAAAAATTCGCATTAAATACTCTCTCATCTTAAATATTTTGTTCCCATTATCCATCTTGCACGGAAACAATTCATGTTCATTAACATCGCTTTCTGTCTACACCGAATGTAGAACATTTTTATGGCTATCTGCATTTTGTAATAAACCTGACAGAAACTCTAATAGAAATATATATATATATATGTAGATAGATGGTGTAACTGTTCTTTTCTGTTATGTTTTTACTTGTTAATTAACAGTGAATTTAACTATCTACAGTGAATAATTTAGATTAGTGTAAACATGCAATTAGAGAAAAGGTTCTCGCCAAACAACTGCTAATCCCTTTGACAAAAGGTGATAAAAGCACGATGAGAAATGTTAATAAAATCTAAAGAAAATAGCTAATAAAAAATAAAGCTGCAGTTTAGATTTGCAAATTTAATAATCTTCTCACTAAAAGTTTAGTTTTGAACAAAATTATTTAAATTTTTAGTCGTAATAAAATTCTTAGAAACTCTCAATGCTAAATCAAAGCTAAATCAAAAATATTATTTAAAGAAGGAACATTATCGATATAATAGTCTATTCACACTCAAACCGTGATGAAAAACAGTTGTTCAGCACGATCTGAAGTCAATTCTGACAAAGCTCTAAAGAAAATTATGATGAGATTTTACAAGTTTGCTAACAGTTTTAGAGCGATTTTTATTTTCCGTTTTTTACTTCTTTGAAGAAACCAATAGAAAGTTGCTGTTTAATGACATGCTGCGGCTTACAACTTCAATTCTAAGCCATTTTAATTGCAAATTTTTTCCAATGTTTTTTAAAGCCATGAAGGATGTAAGTTGCTTTCATTAATAAGAGAGAGCTAAAGTGAGAGAACAAATTTAACAACATATTTTCATGCTATGACAAACTTTGTAGCGATTTGTGTCAATAACTTCAAGTTAATTATAAAAAAAATCAAATCTAATTTTGTTTATAATTTAAAACTGAGAGGAAAGAAATTTTTATAAATTTTTTTCTCAATTGATTTATGTACATGTAGTTGTAGAACCATAATTAGAATCTGATTGTTTTCGCAAATTAATGTTAACATATCATAAATCTTCGTAAGCTGATTTCATTCATTTTAAGTATGTTTATTTCATGCATTGTTTGAATCGTTGAACCAATTGTTTTGTTTGATAGAAAATGAATCTTTAGTTCTTTTAATCTATTTAGATTATTTATTTTAAGGTAAAAGAATTATTATTTTGTTAACAATTTTGCATTTACCTATTCAAACAAACAATAGAAATAACATATAAAACATGAATTAAATATGGTGCAACATGAAATATATTTGAATTTACATTTCATTCAAAATAATATTTAACTGTATTTAAACGCCACAAATTTATTGAATCAGTTTTTATTCCATGCCTTGCTTGCTTTTGAAAACTAATTTGCTAACTTTTGGAATAGTGTTTGCTGCCACATGAGCTTTCAAGAAATAAGACTATGACAATTGCGGTAGCATAATCCATCTACGAACGTTTGTATGTATCTGAAGAATATTGTAAAGAAGAAAGCAAATAAGTGTGGCTTGAAATTGATATTCTACAATCTCAATACGACTCAATTTGAGGAAGCAACGGAAAAAATTTAATGATCTCAATAGACTTACCTCTCATTTATTTTCCTTTGTGCAACCTGAAAAATTGATTAACTCCTCGAATATTAAAGCTTCGTGCGTGTACCGTTGATTTTCGACTGGGATTCACAAGCACCAGGAGAAAGAAAAGTAGTTTGTAAAGTAAAAAAGTTAATCTCGTCTGATTTAAATTTCAATAGCTCAACCACAACTCTTGTTCATAGTCATTCATAGCGTGAGACAAGTAGATACTCTTCTTAAGTCGTTCATGCTTGATTTTGGCTTAAGATCTCATTCCATAGCGCAACCGGCTCATGGCTTGCTTGTTTCGATTTACTTCGGAAAACATTTGTAAAACTACTGAAAGAAATGTGACAGGAAAAGTTGCAGCATATATTAAGGAACAATTTTCCTGTACACACCAATTATCTAAATCCTATCGTATAAGTTTAAAAATGTTTTTCAAAGTAAATCGAAGCAAGCAAGCCATGACTGGGTTGTGTCTAAGTATGTATGTCTCACTTAATCGACAGAAAGAAAAAGCAGAATTTCTTTTCCGAATACATAAGTATCTAAATGCCACACTGTTGTGATATCAATTTCTTGAGTAGTTTGAGAAATTTTTGATATTCAAAATTGACTTACGTGTACGCAGAACATGGAAGAATAAAATTTGCATTTATGATTTAGTAGCAAAAAAATCTCATAGAATATTATTTACTGTTTAATAATGATGGAATTAAAAGCCAGAATCAATTAATTCTTCTTATTGCTTTATAAATCTAATCTAATCTAAATATGCTCAGCAAAAAAATTCTATTGATCTGAATTCTTTTTCCCCCAATGCGGTATTTTTATATTATAAAATTAAATATTATCAAACGTAAAGGAAAAAGATGTTCAATTGTAATTTTTTTATTGAAAAATTTATTCTAATTTCTTTTTTATTATAAACTTGAATTGTAAAGATTTCTTAGCATTGCAATTCGCTCTTTAGTAGGAATTAAACGTCATACAGGAAGAAAAACATTATTTATTTATTAAAGCTTTATCATCATGTAAAAGTCAAGATTTAAACTTTGAATAACATCGAGAATGTTCTTAAGTTGCACCATGCGCCAACCAGACTTTCAACATTTCACTAGACAAAACATTTTATCTATGACTTCTAAACAAGTTTTATTCCTTCGTCATTAGCTAAAAGTTGGCATTAACGTTATTTATGTTTTCATCGAGATTAATTCGTTATGTGGGTATTAACAAAATAAATGCAACTTAATAAATGTCTTCCCAAGTATAAAACGATCAACTTGCGACATCATTAAAATCTGAAATTCTTTTCACATACCAATAATATTTAATACTATTTAAAATGACATTTCATAATTAAAAAGTATGCAAATTTATTCGTTGTGATAATAATTTCACTTTCCTTCAATTTTTTGGAAGTGAAAGAAGACATTTTAATATTCAAAGAGAAGATTTCCACAATTTTAAATTCCTGATCGACAAAGGCGTGAATCACCTTTCATGATAGCTTCGGCTGATATATAAATTATAGATTAAATTTATTGATCATTGATGATATTATAATTAAGTCAATTAAGTTTGTTTTCATTTCGTACCATGAATCGTTATTCCGTAATGTTTTAACGAGAGCATTCGTCGGATGCGAGCAACGTTAGAAAGTTAATTAACATATACATCATAAATAGATAGAAATGAACGTATATTATGACCTAAGCTGTTATTACTCATCCGTGACATTGAAAAGAAAGTGAATGTGAAGCAATCATTTTCAAATTTATGCAGATACGCCAACTTTTCAATGTCAATCATTGACGGTTTCAATATCGAATGTGTCAAAAATATGTTTCTTGATTAACATGCTGATTAAAACCTAAATTTGCCTTTTTAATTGAAGAACAAAACTTTTGCGAAACTTTCCAAATCAGTGAATTTTAATATTTTTTCTCTATTAATAACAGAGTCTCAACCAGCGGTTATCACAAACCCAAATAATAATAGCAGAGAAAGCAAAGCGATATCTTCAAATTGCCCGCGATCATGTCCACCATCAAGCACTGAGACCGAGCCCGTATGTGGCACTGATGGAATCATTTATGCAAATTCCTGTGAAATGAAAAAGAAAACTTGTACGAAAGGAAACATTAACGCTATCAAAGAAGACCAACAGGGCTGTGAACGATCGAAAGGTTCAGAATGTAATCACCGGTAAAATTGAAAAAATAAATTAATTTAAAATATTTTTAATTTACACACATTTTAATTCAGATGTCCAACAGAGAAAGATTTAGTTTGTGGTACTGATGGACGCACGTATTTAAATCGATGCATGTTAGCAGTTCAAGCATGTCGTGTTGGAAAAGCTGCAGTAATACTCGCACACATGGGTCCATGCGCAGCGGGCTCCGTCATCCGTGAATCATGTCCAGTCGATTGCAACAGTGCACCTCAAGACGGTCCAATTTGTGCGTCTGATGGAAATGTTTACAATTCTACATGCCAGATGAAACTGTTAACGTGTGGACAAGGAGTTGTAAGTCAAGTTAATGATTGATGAAGTCAATGAACCACGAAAAAAATGAAATGATTAACATCGTCTCATTTCTCTTATTCTCTTCTTTGTCATTAGGTTCGTAAAAGCCGCAAGCATTGTCAAAGCACAAGAAATTGTCGCGAATCTTGTTGGCGCGTTGCAAGACCCACCTGTGGTTCCGATGGACGTTTATATGCAAGCGCTTGTAAAATGCGATCATCAAACTGTGGCAAACACGTTTTTGAAGTTCCGATTTCATTTTGTATGTCTCAGGAGAGAACTGGAAGCATCAACAACTATTTAGGTGATTGTCCCACATCGTGTGCCAATGAAGAAGAGAAAATTGTTTGTGGAAGTGATGGACATGTTTATACATCACAATGTGAATTAAAGATGCTCAACTGTGGGTAAGAAACCGTGAAATTTTCATTGAAGCGTGATTGATGATTAACGTTTTTATTATTCGAAGATCACAAAAGAAAAACATTTATGCGGCTCCGATCGAAAAATGTCTAAAGAAAGTCGATCGATGCAAGAAGTCGTCGGAGATTGCTTGCAAGCAACTTCAGAAAAAACAGAGCTCGATCTTTGGTAAGAGTGATGAGATTTGTGGAACTGACTCGAAAACATATGCCGATGAATGTGAACTACAAAAAGCAACATGTTTGTAAGTATTTTTCAAAGCTTCCGGTTTTAAATCAACAATGAATATTTACGAAACTTTTATTTCTTTTTAACGTTTCACTCAGACGTGGAGTTCAAATGGCCCATATTGGACCATGCACGAATCTTAAAAATGAACCTGAATGCGAGCCTTGCAAAATTGATGACTACCGGCCTGAACCGATTTGTGCATCAGATGGAAACGTCTATCAAAACCAGTGCGAGTTGAAAGAACAAACTTGTGGTCTTCATGTGGTTCCTGTTTCACTTCAGAACTGTCCAAAGACCCAGTTCTGCGATGTCGATTGTGATGAATTATACGGTCATCAAGCAAGCTACATTTGCGGCAGTGACAACAAATTATATAAATCTGAGTGTCACATGAGAAAAGAGAATTGTGGAAAGCACGTTTTTATTGTGCCAATTAAACGATGTCTCGCTGCCTTCGCATTCAAGGGATGTGCTAGAATATGCCCACAAGATTATGAACCAGTTTGTGGAACTGATGACAAAACATATTCAAATGACTGTTTTCTAAGTATTGAAGGTTGTCGCTCAAGAAACTTTGTCACTAGAAAACACATAGGAGCTTGTGGACGACCGGAGAAGCCATCAACAAATTATTTGTACTAATTTTGAAAACAAAGTTGAATTTACCTATTTCTGTGACTATTAAAAAATTCCTTTTATTTATTGACTTATAGTAAGAATCATTTTCTGTTTAAAACTATTTTCAAAATGAAAATAAAATTTTAATTTAGATTTGAGATTTGTTAGTCAATTTTTATTTTTAAAATCTGTTAGTTCATCATCAGCATTTTTATTTACGACAAGTGAATGACAGATGCTAAGTTTGTGTAACTTTCAGGAAGTCAAATTGGTAATTTGATGACTGAGAAAATTCATCAAACTTGCTTCTTGCAAATTGTAAATATTTTTCAGGTTGATGATTTTCGTCTATCGCTTTCGAGAGATTCATTCTGAAACTTTCTTGCAAATGATCTTCTTACAATGACAATTTCTTATTCACAGATATTACTTCCAATAACATTTTCATTATCACCATTTAGTAAGAATAAAAATCAGAAAAAATGAATCAATAAGCACGTATCTACTTGAAGTTCATTACCCGAGTAAATAAAAAAAAGAATACAAACAAATTGACTCAAAAATTTATTTTAAATTAAAGGAATTAGAGTAAAAAATTGAGGTTCTGAGTTTTGTAGGGTAGAACACCACAAACAGAAAATGTTCGAGGAATGTTTTACTGCATATTTTGCGGTCTTCTTTTAAAAAAGCATCACCACCTAGGCTCTAAAAGACATTTTTTATTGAGCAATTAGGTATAAAAAAATCTGTCAATAATTAAGAAGATTGATTACATCCGCAGAAGAAAGAGATGCAAAAATGTAATTTGAAGTAAGAAAAACTTTTCTGAAGTGTTTTTACTTTATTGTTAAATTGAAAAGAAAGCCATAAATACGGGCAGACACTTCAAGTCTTGATCTCATCTTGAACTTCAAGCAGTTACTTCCTAATGACAACATCAGGCTACGGAGACGAGAACGTTCATTATTTTTTTAGAATACTTGTATTGTAACTCATATGAATTACGAAAGGTAATAGCTACCAATTTTATTGAGATAGTCATAAAATATTCAAATTTGAATAAAAAGTTGTAAAACTATTTTCACGATGATGCTTTCGTGATACTTTTTCTATTTCTTAACATTTAATTTATGCATTTTTTATGTTGCTACTTATGTACATATAAAACTACTAATTGATGAAAGGGAAAGCTTGAGAAGCATGAAAATCATGATCAGCAAAATAAACTTAGAGAGGTCATTTAATACAATGCTCGAACGACTGAAACTGCAGAGTGAATTAAAAAAATGGAAGAACAATTAAAAAAAGCTGAAGATGGATTGAATATATCAAAGGAGAGGCAGTTGATTTCTTTAATGAATGAAGTGAAAGAGGAAACTTCTGATCATGACATTCCAAGTCATCAAGATGAAGACAGAAATGACTTGCGAATATATCATTTAATATCGATAAATGACTTTTTCCTTTCAAAGGCTTGATTTGATTCTTTAATTTCAGGCTCATGATCACTACCCGTTTCAGTTCAAGAATCTTTTTGCTGTTCAATCCTCTATTTACCTGAAAAAACATTAAATACAATTTGAAATTTAGCATTAAGTCTTAAATTAAATCCAAAAAATTAAGGAGACAATTAACTATTTAGTAAGTCAGAAGAAATTAAAATAAACGATTCAAATATTCTTTATCATGAATTTTTTTACAACAGGTTCGAATACTTAACTAACTACCTGCTTATTTCTTATATCATCTTGTATAATTTATTTAACAATTTTAAGAATATTTCAGTATTTTTTCATAACTTTTTATTCATAATTTTTATATCTTATGTGATATTTAAAAACAGTATCCAAGTCCAAACATTCTAAAAAATTGTTTAAANCGATTATTTTGAAACTTTATCATTGATAAAGATGGAAAGTTTCACAAAAAGCTTAAATTTTTTAAATAAAAGGAAGAGTTTTTGCACAACTGGCATCATTGTCTTCAGTTCATCATAGAATTCACTTGACTTCAAGATGAAAGGTTTAACAATTTTGTTGTTCGCAACTGTCATTGCTTCTAGTGGTAATTCATATTTAATTTTAATTTTCTTAACAATTCTTAATTTTTTTTTATTTCCATAAAGATGCTGCTCAGAAGTGTGAAGAAGTTACAGATCCGTGCGCTTCTGTTAGGGCAGATGCAGCTCCCATTTACGAGAATGCAAATAATGTTTTCAAAGAGGTTGATGACAGATGTACACCACTTTTTGAAGCTGTAGAACCGAGACCAGCATCGGATGAACTCACCGCAGAACTCAGCCAAATTTTATTGCAATGCTCACGTGATATGGAAGATGACTATATAAATGCCTTTACAGGCCTTGGAGAACTCTTGGGAATAGACCCTCCTCAACTTTATTTGCTTATGTTTTTAAATAATGAAAGGGAAGGTTTGAGCGTTTGTCATCATCATCATCATCATCATCAAGTCTCGGACGAGTTTCTCCTTATGAGAGACTCCACATGATTGCGTTAGCAATCATGTTGCATTGGACATTATGGTTGATAACAGTTAAACTGCTACAACCGCCCGTTATGCGTCCACTTAATGTCTAACAGAAGATGACATTAAGCTGAAGGAAGTAGCCTTTGTCTCTCTTTTTCAGTTAATTTTTTTATATCTGATAGCCTTTTGTCCTTTGTTTGTGCCTGAAGCATTTCTGCCACAGGCGAGAGATGATTGAATTTGTCAATGACAAAGACAACCAACTCCCAGAGTTTCATTTGTAGTGCGGTAAACCCATGGGAACGGCCGCATTGCAAGTGTTCCATTTTCAGCAGCGTTCTTAGTCTTTGCATTCTCATTGCTCGCCTTGATACGAATATCAATTTGATGCAAAGGAATTTCAAGACCAGCCGACTGCTTAGATGAAACACTCGCTTCGGGCCGAAATATCTAAATTTCACCTTACCTCATTGACACCGGGAATCGAACCGGGGACCTTAGAATTAGGTTCCCGACACAACCACCCTGAGCCAATGAAGCCAAATGAGCCCTTCANCTCTTTCCCTACACGACGCTCTTCCGATCTGATTGAATTTGTCAATGACAAAGACAACCAACTCCCAGAGTTTCATTTGTAGTGCGGTAAACCCATGGGAACGGCCGCATTGCAAGTGTTCCATTTTCAGCAGCGTCATAGTAAGAATCATTTTCTGTTTAAAACTATTTTCAAAACGAAAATAAAATTTTAATTTAGATTTGAGATTTGTTAGTCAATTTTTATTTTTAAAATCTGTTAGTTCATCATTAGCATTTCTATTTACGACAAGTGAATGACAGATGCTAAGTTTGTGTAACTTTCAGGAAGTCAAATTGGTAATTTGATGACTGAGAAAATTCATCAAACTTGCTTCTTGCAAATTGTAAATATTTTTCAGGTTGATGATTTTCGTCTATCGCTTTCGAGAGATTCATTCTGAAACTTTCTTGCAAATGATCTTCTTACAATGACAATTTCTTATTCACAGATATTACTTCTAATAACATTTTCATTATCACCATTTAGTAAGAATAAAAATCAGAAAAAATGAATCAATAAGCACGTATCTACTTGAAGTTCATTACCCGAGTAAATAAAAAAAAGAATACAAACAAATTGACTCAAAAATTTATTTTAAATTAAAGGAATTAGAGTAAAAAATTGAGGTTCTGAGTTTTGTAGGGTAGAACACCACAAACAGAAAATGTTCGAGGAATGTTTTACTGCATATTTTGCGGTCTTCTTTTAAAAAAGCATCACCACCTAGGCTCTAAAAGACATTTTTTATTGAGCAATTAGGTATAAAAAAATCTGTCAATAATTAAGAAGATTGATTACATCCGCAGAAGAAAGAGATGCAAAAATGTAATTTGAAGTAAGAAAAACTTTTCTGAAGTGTTTTTACTTTATTGTTAAATTGAAAAGAAAGCCATAAATACGGGCAGACACTTCAAGTCTTGATCTCATCTTGAACTTCAAGCAGTTACTTCCTAATGACAACATCAGGCTACGGAGACGAGAACGTTCATTATTTTTTTAGAATACTTGTATTGTAACTCATATGAATTACGAAAGGTAATAGCTACCAATTTTATTGAGATAGTCATAAAATATTCAAATTTGAATAAAAAGTTGTAAAACTATTTTCACGATGATGCTTTCGTGATACTTTTTCTATTTCTTAACATTTAATTTATGCATTTTTTATGTTGCTACTTATGTACATATAAAACTACTAATTGATGAAAGGGAAAGCTTGAGAAGCATGAAAATCATGATCAGCAAAATAAACTTAGAGAGGTCATTTAATACAATGCTCGAACGACTGAAACTGCAGAGTGAATTAAAAAAATGGAAGAACAATTAAAAAAAGCTGAAGATGGATTGAATATATCAAAGGAGAGGCAGTTGATTTCTTTAATGAATGAAGTGAAAGAGGAAACTTCTGATCATGACATTCCAAGTCATCAAGATGAAGACAGAAATGACTTGCGAATATATCATTTAATATCGATAAATGACTTTTTCCTTTCAAAGGCTTGATTTGATTCTTTAATTTCAGGCTCATGATCACTACCCGTTTCAGTTCAAGAATCTTTTTGCTGTTCAATCCTCTATTTACCTGAAAAAACATTAAATACAATTTGAAATTTAGCATTAAGTCTTAAATTAAATCCAAAAAATTAAGGAGACAATTAACTATTTAGTAAGTCAGAAGAAATTAAAATAAACGATTCAAATATTCTTTATCATGAATTTTTTTACAACAGGTTCGAATACTTAACTAACTACCTGCTTATTTCTTATATCATCTTGTATAATTTATTTAACAATTTTAAGAATTTTTCAGTATTTTTTCAGAACTTTTTATTCATAATTTTTATATCATGTGGGCTTGGTCAATTCACAAATATGAAACTGGGGATTTCTAAATTAATTTCTATAAGGCTCTCACCAATATTTATTG
>CVRI01000042.1:392249-424659 GCA_900005825.1 Clunio marinus | reverse complement strand
GGTAAAAGGTATCTTTGGAAAAGTTGTTCCTTTGGTAATTCCGCAACTTTTTCTCATATGTCATATTTCAATATACTGACACCAGATGGCGCTGGAGATAAAAAAGCTGAGGAAAATTGAAAAAGCTTAATTTAAGCTTAAACTACAAGATTTAGGTATAAGATGTGTTTGGCAAAGTTGTTCCTTGATACCTGTAACAACTTTCTTTTGTACACCATAGTTCGTTTAGGTGACAATAGAGGGCGATAGAGGTGATTTTTTAATTAATGCACCTCTAATGCCCTCTGGTGACACTCAATTGAAATATAATGTGATGAGAAAAGTTGCATCAGTTATCAAGGAACAACTTTCTCGAACATGTCTTATACCTAAACCTTATAGTTCAAGCTGTAATTAGGTATGTTCAATTTTATTCGTTTTTTATCTCTAGCGCGCTCTGGTGTCACTTTAATGAAATATGACATATGAGAAAAAGTTGTAGAATGCATTAAGAAACAACTTTTCTGAAGATACCTTGTACCTAAATCTTATAGTTTAAGTGTTTTATTTTGTTTTCATTCACAAATTCAGAGCGTCACGATAGCAACGAACGAGAGCAACGGTAAGGTTCTGGTAGAAAATTCACCGGAAAAAAAATAGTTGTTCAAACTTCTTGCAATTCTCAGAAATCAATCTTTATTAGTTCCTCAACATCTCCTGAGTTTTTCAGATTTTCCACTCAAATACTTTTAGAAATTTTTGAAGTTGAAAATTGCATGTGAAAAGTGGTGGTTAAAAAGTGAACGATAGCAACGGTACATAAAGCATCATAAAATTTTTTCTGCTTAGATATTCGCTTATATTTTTCTTTCTAAAAATAGTACTTGGTAAGTCCTATTTAAAAGTGTAAGCAGTTTCGGTAAAAGCTCAAGCCATACATATTATATTCAGCTTTGAATTTTGTGACCATCACGAGAGCAACGGTGACCAAGCCCATGTGATATTTAAAAAAAGTATCCAAAAAACATTTTAAAAAATTGTTTAAATCTGGGTATAAAAACATGAAAGGGGAAAAAAGGGAGAAAAAAAAAAGCGAAAAGTGACGCCATCTATTTTATTAAATGAGAAACATGATCCAAGTTTTTCTCAAAAACATGAAGTGTAGAAGTTCAGGTTNGTATGGAAGGTCAAATCCGCGCGAACCGTCGGGGCACGAGGCAATTATCTCGAGACATCATAAACAAAAACCCTGTGCAAGTTTGTAAGCAAAGGTGGTATGAAGCTTTCATTTTTTTAAATCTAAAGGGGGTATAAAAACATGAAAGGGGAAAAAAGGGAGAAAAAAGCGAAAAGTGACGCCATCTATTTTATTAAATGAGAAACATGATCCAAGTTTTTCTCAAAAACATGAAGTGTAGAAGTTCAGGTTAACTGAGACGAAGAAATTTCAGTTTAGTTCACAGTTCTCTTACTGAATAGACGTGTTTTTGAATCGTGCTCGAAATTATTTAATTATTTCAGCTCAAGTCCTTGTGTTATCCTCATTATTAAATAGAAATATAAGTTTATTTCTCAATTTGTTAAATAAAATCTTGAAACTATTAAAATCTATCTATTAAAATTGCATAGACTGAACAGTTTCAAGAAGTGATCGTTTTTTTGATCGACAAAAGCAAAAAAAAGTATTTGTGAAATATTTTGAGACCTTCAAAAGGATAATTGTTCAAAGTAATATTTAAAAAATTGATGACTCATTGGTAAATCCGATTTACAAGATACGAGTAAACATTGTGGATTACCATCACATCATAAAACGCACTATTAGTAAGGATAACTTACGTAAGAGTTTAATTCAACAATATAAGGTAATTACATTTAATAGTTCTTGAAATCTACGTAGAATTGTTTTAGATTAAGAAACTTATCTTCAATCAAAATTCATCGATAGTTACTTAGATCATATCTAAAGCGCAAGTAGAAAACCGTTCTAAACATTAAAAAAACGTTCAAAGCCCTACATAAATGACTTCTGACTGTGGCCTCTTAAATTTAAAATCACCCAAATAGTATTTAAAAATATGTAAATATTGTTTTTCATTTAATTACTCATATATATTAATTTCTTAATGTTTAAAAATTATTTGGATCATGAAGAAAATACTCCGAGAAATTAAATTAAATTTTAAAGTGAGGAATTGAAATAACAGAATTTATAATATCAAACAACAATTTCAAATACTTCACAACATAAGCGCTACAAAGCATTTCAATGGGTTGTGAGGGCTGCGTTTATGAGTGAGGTTTTCGTTTCAACTCGCACATGCTGCATTTTAATTTGTATTTTCTTCATATATTATATGGTTAATGTTCTCGTGTGTGCCCATCAAGCATAACGCATTTAAGCAAGCCTCGAAACTGCCTAATTTTCGTAAATGAATTATTCCAAACTATATTTCCTTCTCACTTGCCTGCCTTCTTCAAATTGAGCGCATATTGGGCATACATAAGCAGCATAGATTACAGCATAAAGCCATATATTTCTGATATATATGCGAGAAATTTTAGTTTTCGGTGGATGTCTTTTACTTTTTTGTTGTTGTATTTACTCTTCGACGTTGTCTTGGGGCCCCCTCATTGTAAAAATGCTGCGACCAGATGTTTTTATTTTTTTTGTTGTGTCTTCAATCTCACCAAGTTGTGTTTATGAAATACTTGCAAGGATCCTTTCATGTTATGATCTCAGATCATGTTAGTACACAAATTAAAGGTTATTTTAATTATTGTTATTGTTATTAACAACTCAAACAAATTTATATCTGTTATCTGTTTAGTAACTGAATGAATATTCTGCAATAAATTTATGACACACAATGAAAGCTTTTCTTCAGTGAATATTGTGTGTGGAATTTCCTGTCACTCGCGTGCAAAATTGAGACGAAATAGAAGGGGACAAGGAAAAGCAGGAAATTCGATTAAACATGAAAAATATCCTAATTTTTATGTGTGTTTGTGTGTTCTGTTGAAACTCTTTCAACATTATTTCATTTGAAATTTCCAACATACACATGCTCTTATCTTCAAGATCGGGAGATTTTTTTAAAATGATGATTTGTTGTGAAACTGTTACGGTGGCGATTTTTCAATACGATAGTTCAAAATATTTAGTCTACACCATTTTATTTATTCTTCACTGCTGTTTCGTTTGATGAAAGAGAGGAAAAAAAGCTGTTTGATACATAAACAATAACAGCACACACAAAAAACGTATTTCCCGACTGAATCAGAAGCAAAACAGAAAGCGAAGGGAGCTAGAAAGATTCACGAAAAATACTTTTCTCTAAAAGTTAGGGGAGGGTTGCGATGTCAAAGTACAGTAAACTGACTGAATTTCCAACGAGGCAAAACTCAACAAAGAAATTTTGTTTTGTGTATGTGTTGAATGGAAAATTCACCCTCGTCGATTTTGTGTACGTTTCTTTGTCGTCAATTTATTCACAACGCAATAATGTTGGGAATGGACCACTTTTTATCTCGCATTGTTGCTATATTATTCGCTCTCGTTCGTTCTCTTACGCAGATATATTATTTCCATCAGCATCCCCTTATAATTCCATGCTCATCTGCATCTGAATTGTTATACAATTCATTTTATTTCTGGCTTCTTCTTCTTCATCTCCTTTCTCTCCATCATCACTTGCGATGTCTTTTCGCCAAAAAACAAAAACAAAGAACAAAGCAACAGTGGAAAAATCTGAATGTTCTTGTCCTAAGAAGTTTTATTGTTTTGTGATGTGTGAAAAATAAAAGAGAAGAAAACTCCACTTTGCGGTAATGGAATCATTGAGAGTTGATGTTGTTAAATCCATATTGTAATGATGTGTGTATTTATCGACATATGGCAATGGTAACATATTTTGAGCAATTGGAAGCGATTTCGGTTGTGTGTGGAAATATTCAACGTAACGTAGCACATGTGTGATTAATGACCGCATCGGATAAGAACAAAATTATAATTACACGGCTGCTTCAGGCCGTGACGAGGATCCTTGAAATGGTTCACTGATAAGTTTCACATTTGAGGGGTCACTTTAAACGGTTTACTGCTTCATAAATTTGCATTTGCTTACAAAAGAAAAGACGTAAAATACGTTTGATAATTTAATTTCACATTTTCTTATGATTTTACATTTCATGTGTGGGCGTTTATTTCACAAGACAAAATAAAAACGAAAAATTCAAGACACTTGTCCCTAAAACCACCATAACCATTGAACAACTTGTCGTTTCATTCAGATGAATCCACTTCAAGGCAAAATGCACTTGATGGACTTGAGCATTGCCATGAAGGTTTTGAAATAAAAAATAAATGAATCACTACTAAAATTCAGACCAGCATAACTGCATTTGTCATTTTCTGTATCAAGCAGAAAAATAAAATTCACCCATAAATCAACGTAATGATCACACATGTGTGTGAGCTGTATTTGATTTCTCTCGACTAAATCCTGAATTCAGTTTCCGTAAAATAAGTGACAAAGTGCATTAATCATGATAAGCAATTCGCAATAAAATTAAGATTTTTCATCTCCCCAACACACGACTTATGAAGATTACGCTTCCCTTTTTCATTTACGAGATTTTTAGGGGAACAAAAATAAACATGCGAGTAAGGAAATCAGAAACAAATTTTTTGTTTGTCATGATTTTCCATAATTTTTATGTATGAAACTATTGAGAATTTCTTATTTTTGAGATTTTTCTTATTCGTTTTGACTCTAAAATCTTATTCACGATGATGACATTGCACTAGTCGTAATTTTTCTTGCTTATTTTATGTGAATCATAAAAATTGTCAATACATTTGGTTATAAATTTGAAGATATCAAAAGGAGAAAAATTCGCATGATTTATAAGTCAGTTTAGTATCAACGTAGCAACGTCTTCTAATGATGATAACATTGCACTTACTCACATTTGTTGTGTTCTATCTGTTCATTGAAATCGTATCTTTTTCATGTCTTTCACGCTTCTGGCATTCATTCTACCCTTAAAAAAAGGGAAAGCTGGAATAATAGGGTTACAGGAAAATATTTTCATGTATACATATTTACATAAAGCCGAGCAGAAAGTAAATTTAAAACGCAAAACTGGTGATGATAAAAATAAACGATGAGAATCGAGAGTCGGGAGGATGAAGAAAAAGAAGCAAACTTTAATCACCAAAATAGACATAAACAAGCATTCTTCAACTTTTACTTAAGCACTTTTAAAGGGGAAATAATTTTGCATAATCATTTCTTATTCGATCAAAGGGTGAAATTAAATTAACATTGCCATATCTTCTGGCAATCGTGTGCTGAAAACTCGCGATAATTTTTTTTATTATTTATGGAACTTTATCTGGACAGACGATGTAATGATGCGGAAAGATTAGGAAATGAGAGGTTTTTATATTAATGTTAGAGAACTCTATTTAATACATTGTGTCTATAAACAATGGCTTCATTTGATAGCCAAGATTCTGCTATTATTTTTCAATTAGTGATGACACTCTTTGGTTTAAATGAACAGTCGAGAATTTCTTTTTTCATCTCATCACTTTGCTATTAATCACGTTTGTAACAAACATTGAAGTGCGAGTGAAACTTTTATATGTTGTTGGTAGTGACAGTTTTCCCCTCTCTAGATTTTTTGTTATTTAATATCCTCCTTTAATTACCATTTACTTGATTTCCTTAAAAATCTACTTGATGAAATCGCTCGTGTACGTACAGCCGTGAAAAAAAAAGTTTTTCCTCTTCCATTCGGGATTGAAGCTTGTCTGATGAGTATTAAAACGATGCAAAAAATGGTCGACAAATCAAAACCCTCGGTTTTCAAGGGGAAATCGAATTAGTAACGCTTGATGCTGCACCCCGAATTTCTAAAGATTCTCATTCACTTTTACTCTGACCATACAATACGTTCCTGAATTCTCTTATTGTGTATAAATTGTTTAAGAAATTCTACAAAAAGCAAAAGCTTTCAATGGTTTTTAATAAAAATCTGAAAACAAAAGACACAAAGAAGAGATTTTAAATGTGATGAAGCTTCGTGATTTGTTCCTTCCATGTCTAAGATACCTAAGGGGGGAAAATATTATGCTCATTTTTCATGTAAAGTTTTCCTCTTTTCCAAGAGATTACAAAAGCGATATATCATTTAAGAAAATCAGAACTTTACTGCCCCCACATTCAATCGGAAAAGTGCTTTTCAACAAATTGATACAATTTCCTATGAAGTAAGGTAATAAATTTGTAACTAAATTTACAAAAACCTTTTCCTCTCTTAGTGAGTAGTATTCATTAGACGGTTACATTATCTATTGAATTTTACTCCACCCTAGCAAAAATATAAAAATGATTAATCAAGCGTCAATGTAGGGAGATTAAACAATAAACGAAAAAGCGCTCATACGGACGTCGTTGATGTAATTAAAATCAGCAGATATTTTCAGCTGAACGACGATGTTGTGATTTATATTTATAAGAATGCATTTCATCTCGTTTCCACTTGATTCACCAGGTAAAATAATTAACAGATTGTTTGAGAAACAATTGCATGATAGAATCTTTCTTCAGATTTACCCCAAATGGATTTTATTGCTATTCAGTTCACTCACATTTCGTGTAAGCGTAAGCAAGAAATAGCATTCAATGAAAATTAATAATCTGTAATAGATTGCGGATATTTCGCCCTGCATTCGAATATTTCTAATGCCTAAAACTTTATACATTTTTTCAGTATCTTTTGTTCCGACCTTAACATTTTCGAGTTATTCATGTTTAATGTGTACCGTATGATTCCCCCAAGCATAAAGCGCTCTTTTCTATGTGAATGTGTTGTTAAACGTGAGGTGAATATTCACCCCTTACCAAAGAAGCGTAGAGAAGACAGTTGAAAAAAGGCAACACAACATACACGCGTAAATAAATTCAATTTCTGTTTTAGATACATTCTGCATTGTACATTGTATACTGTCAATAATTCTGTAAGAAGACCTTCAGATCATAAGCTTTTAATGTTTGACATCTACATCGTCCTTTTCAGTGTTCTGAAAATGAGAGTGTGCGAGAGTGAAGCAAGTTAAAATCACTTTTAATACACAGATTACCTCTTAGGAGTTTTCACAGATCAGATGAAATAAAAAAAGAAAACGAACCCCACAAGTAACAACTTTGGATGAAAATGCATTTTTACGATTTTTCTTTCTCGATGAACCTTTCAAGATTCAAATGGAAGTTTAGTTTTTTTTACTGCACAGTTCATTTGACGCTTTTCCACCCCTTATAAATTATTTTCTTCCCGTTGCTTCCGATTAACGATCAAGATTTAATACGACGAGATGTACGTGTTAGTGTGTGCTTTATCGCTGAATGCTGTTACCATAAAAATAGAAAAATTATGATTCACATCGTCTTGTACTTCAGTTTTTATTCCTTGCTGATCTGTTGAAAATGATCTATAAATAATAATTCACACATTCTCAGATGATCTGGAAACAATTTATGTTTGTCAAACAATTTGGGAGAAAAGCGAAAACGGGAAAATTGAAAATGTGTCACGACCAGAAGCAATTTACTTACTTAGTCACACTCATGTTTCCATTTTATGATATTCTGTGCATTTATTACAGAAATTCAAAATCGTTTCAATTTTAAATATAACTTCCTAGTGAGTTGATCCCATGTGTGCTTTAATTCGAAGTAATTTCGAAATGTAAGTTTAACGTGAGCACCTGAAGAATACTTTTTTATATCTTCGTCGTCTCTGCTTCAAAACCTTGACAAAAAAAAAAAAATTTTCGTTAAAAACAATAAAAATTTGTAATTTATTTCATCCATCTGCTCATGCTTTTCGTTTTAAAATCATCGGGTGGTAGCTAACTAGTTGTAGTGGCATTAATTATTTTCCGGTTTCGAGTACAATATGGGTTTCGCCATTGGAATTGCATTTGTAAAAATTCTTTCAATTTCCTCGCGAGAGTGCCCTTAAAATCTATTAATTATCTTGCTTTAGAAAGCTGCTTTCCAACAATTGGTTTTTAAGTTTATATACCAACAGTAAGGGAGTTGAATTTACATAATAAAAAAGAGAAATTTCTCATTCTGCTTTTTTTTTGTTTTGAATTTTCAACCCTCTGCATTATTCTGTTTCAATCTAAAACGAAGTTGAACAAGCAACATGCTTGATGCGTAATATGCGCTTTATGCTTTTCATTAAAATTACAAAATTCGTACATGACAAAGAAAGGAATTCGTGAATGGAAGGAGAAACTTTTATATCGTTCGTAGTTACCAATTTCACGTAATTTATAGATATTTGAAATAATTCAACTATTTAATTGAAATTTTATCAATTCCGATAAACATTCTTTTATTAATACTATTAAGTAGTTTGTAGTCAACATGAAATATGAAGGCGAAAATTTCTCACTTCTGTTTGAAATAATGAATTATTGACTATGAAATTTTAAAACTTTTGTTGATCGTCCAGATTTTATACTAACTAGACCTTTAAATGAAAAGTTTTCTTTTTCTATTATACGAACATCTATGGTATCCATAAACATCTTCTTTTTATTATTCCATCCCCTCGTTTTCATTGTTTTCAATTTTCATTTCTTTTTTACTTTTGGGTCGAGTGTTGAACGTATCGCAGCTGCTCATATCCATTTAAATTCAATGTTGCTTGTGTCTATTGCAGTGCAATGAAAAATTCAACTTTTTTCGGGGCTCTGATTGCCTTTGACTGATGTAAGTCTTTCGCCAGCAAGCAACTGGAAACCAATTGTTTGTTGAGTTTGACAAAAAAACGAGTTTTTCGACTCAATTCCTACACCAATTTGCAAAGGATCTTTGTCCTCGATATCAATTGTGTTTTATTGTAAAAATAAAAGTTTAAAGACTACAAAAAACTATCGAACACGTCGTCATGATGCACATTGACTTTCATTTTTCAATTCCTTTTTACTGTTTACTTTCGTGCGTTCTTAATTCATGTTGCCTGCTTTAGGGCCTCTTCCCAGGTGGTTCATGTTTGCAGATGATACAAAATTCAATTTTTTATTGATTCATTATCGACATTTCTTTTGTTTTAGCGCTAAATTACTCAGGAAATAAAGATTAAAGTTTATTGATTATTACGATTTTGTTTTGAAGAAGTCATTGTCCTTTGTTGCTTCATCACTTTTTGCCTTCCCATCGTTTTTATTAATTGTATGTCTCTTTGAAATCCCCACTCGAGATAGAAAACAAAAAGAGTAGAACAAAGACATCTCCCACGAGGGAAATTTTTAACATTCTAAATATTCTGAAGTTTGCTGTTGCCACAGAAATTGTAAAAAATATTTTTATGTTCTTCATGATAGCAATGGAAAGTGCGAAACTTTATCATTAAACATCTAGTAAAGTCCATAAGTTGTGTGTTTGCTCATGATCACAAAGACATTTTTGATTTGACACAGATGCCTAATTTTACTTGTGATGTAAGCTGAATTTATAAAATTGTAAGAGGATAAAAGAAAGTAAATTTTTATTAATAATAAAACATGAAAAAGAGGGAAGACGAGGATAATAATGACTGAAAATAATTTCATAAAATTCTGATCCTATTTTGAGCGAAAAATATCCTCTTGTAGTCGGCTGGAATTCAATTTAATGACGTTAAAAAAATATAAACTATAAAAATTATTGATGCTTTGGCAGCAGCAAGCAGTTGTAAGGTTCGCGTATGGAATTTTAAAAGAATTAAATCACCCCCTGAGTTGTTGGCTGGATGAAAGAAAACAGGCAGAATGTCATAAATATTACATTCAGTTGTTTGGAACTTCAAATGTGTTTGTGTGCAAAGAATGAATTGAATTTAGATTTTGCGAAGCGTTTCATTCCATTATTTCATTGATTTCGTGGGGTTGAAAAAGAATATTGAAAAGTTGAGAAGGAAATCTAAACGGATACGAAGACTGCGGTCTAAGAATAATCACCGTTATCGTCATGTATCCACAGAAGGAAAATGATTTTTTGAATAAATTTTGCGTGCTTGGAAGAAAAGGGGAAACTTTCCCTTTGTTTGCATTTCAGGTTTACTTTACATAATACTTGATGAAGAAAAAGTGTAAATGTTAATGCGATGAGTCATTTTATTAATATTTATCCTTTTTCCTTCTCTTTCATCGTTAGATTTGCAATAAAAACTTAACAAGGGAAAAGATGTTGATGCAAGTTGGACCTGAAGCTGAAGCCGCATTAGTTGCTGGCCTTGTTGCATGCAATTCACCAGTTGCTGGTACAACTCCGTCTGTTCAGCAAGCAACTCAAGCTGCACAAGTTGCTGCCGCACAACAGCAACAAAAAGACACAACGTGGACTAAATTATTTGTCGGTGGGTTGCCATATCATACGACAGATAAGAGTTTGCGAGAACACTTCTCAGTTTATGGTGATATAGAAGAAGCTGTTGTTATAACTGATCGACAGACAAATAAAAGTCGCGGTTATGGTTTTGTAAGTTCAAACTCAAATCTAATCTTGAAATCAGAAGATAATTTCATTTATTTTGTTGTTAAAAGGTTATCATGGGTGATAGATTAAGTGCTGAACGTGCATGTAAGGATCCTAATCCCATTATCGATGGACGAAAAGCAAATGTTAATTTGGCAATATTAGGTGCAAAACCTCGTGGTAATTTAACACAAGGTGAGTTTTTTTTAAAGATATTTCTAATCAACTGAAAGTTTTTCTAAAGTTTGAGACTCAATTTCAAGTCACGGTGCTTGTATCAATAACACAGTTTCTCTTAAAATTTATTCTCTTTGTTGAGAAGCCTCCAGACGGGGTTTCTTCGTAATTATTTTAACTCGCTTCACAGTATGCGCCCCCACCGTTGTTGATTATTAGAACATATGTTCTCCAGTCGCACGGTGATCGAGTTTTCTCATTGAAATTCTTCAAAAATTATTGTAGACATAAAACACAAAAAGAAAGAACATGAAAAAAAGTTTAGGAAAAAACGATAAACGACGACATTAATGTAAACAGATGAAACACAGAGACATTAAGGCGAGTTAAGCAGTCGACTAGGCTTGCTTCGGGTGTTCTGTTCACTTTACCACACTCGAACAATTTTCCAGCGATTTCTGATCTTTCACTAACTATTTGGAAGCTCATTTATCTTTATGAAAAGCACGCTAGTTCCGGAAAAAGACATGGCGATTAAGATTTGCGCAAAATTCATTCACGCACTAATGAGTGAACCTGAAATAAATAAAAAAGATGAGCTAATAAAAAAAGATTTTTTTCAATGTTATTGTTACAGTCGTCGAACGATTTTTCGAATGAATCTTTCTTCACTTCATCCAAATACCTACATATGCTTTATTACCGACCGACCATGTGTTTGTGTGTTTGTTCTGTATAAGTAACACGGAAAAAGTATGCAAAAAAAATAATTACAAGCGGGGCTAGCAGATAATTACATATTCATTGTGCTCGGGTTAAATTAGGAAAAAGTGGAAAAAAACAATGATGATCGTTTTCTTATATTACCGATCGTTGTTCATTTCTTTCTTTTGATTTAATTATTTCTTTATGATTCGGAAAATTGCAATTTCCCTTTGAACTTTGATGGCTATCACCATAAATGCATCTTCAGCACTCCTTTATTCATTCGTTGTTTTAACCATATGGAGCATGGAATGCAAGCTGAAGACATTTCATGTTGTCGTCGTGTCGTCTGCTTTACCATCGAACCGTGAACTCGAATGGGAATAATCTTTGTTTTTGTCGCTTCAACGTTCACGATCAAACAGAAAAAATGTAAATTGACATGAAACTGTTTGAACGTTTTTATGCAAAGTACTTAAATTTACCACTTAATACAATATAAAAACTCACTCACATACACACGAGTCTATTTAACACGAGTTTTGGAGTAAAGAATATTTCCGCATGTGGAAGTTGAGACTGGTTTCCGGTCACAGAAACTCTTCATTCTCCACAATAATATAAATTCAGGTTTTTCTAAAATTTGACGTTGCGCAACATTAATTGCTATATGCTTATGTACAAACAAACAAGATATCACATTTTAGACAAAAAAGCTTTCATAAAGGTGTTGAAACTGTAAAATGATTTCAGATGATATTAAAATGCAAATTAAAATTATTTCAAATCAAGAAATATTTTTAAATTTCACAACTTGTCATTGATTCTTATATTCAAAAGCATCACTTGTGATCAATAAATATCCAAACAGAGCAAGTGAGAATATAAAACTTTGACAGTAATTGTGGAATCATCAATTTAGATGCAAAGAAATCGTAGATTTTATTTGATATTTTTAAAAAACTTGAAAACATAATTTTACGATTGCAAACATTTCAACTTTTAAAATTTAATATCGTGGCGTATAAAATTTATTAAATCTGATGAATTTATAAAATTATTTTATTTTTCATTTGCGAGTATTTATTTGTGGCTTTTTCATTGCTTCGTTTGCTTGTAAGGTTTCAGTTGGAAGATTCTTTTAACTATACATATGAAAGAAAAAAAGTTTAATGAATTCATTTAACGACCGATTTGATTGGAATGACTTTTGGTTACTTCGCTTTAATTTCCTCAAAGCCCTCGTATGTTTTTTATAAATAAAATATACAATTTTAGTCTTTACTAAATGCTTTATTCATCGCTCTGAACGCGTTTTTCTATAAAATTATGAGAAATTCATTACAAAGAGTGTAGGAAAGTGGCAGAAAAAAGTTTGAACCTCGAACAACACATTGCGTAGCAACATTTCATTTCATTTTTTACGGAGAGATTTTTTTTTTGTTTTCATATGAAAGTGTTGAAAAATCGACTAATGAATGTGTTCCACGTATAAGCCATAAAAATAAATGAAGGTTCGAGTGGTGTCATCAGTCAAATGACTTCTTGTGTCCTTTCATTTGAATGTTTCACAGTCACAAAATAATTGATTGAGTTTGTTCACTGTAACATTATAAATCAATTTGCATGAAAAATCGTTTCTTAACTTATCCATTAATAAATTATAAATTTTCTTTACAGGATTTCCATTTGCTGCAGCTGCTGCTGCTGGACTGAGAACTGCATATCCTGTTTTACAGAATCAATTTGGGTAAGTTTAAACAACTAATTTGGTCTTGTCATAAATTTATACATTTTATTTTACTACAAGTTTTTTTTTAATTTTTTTTCTGTTGCTCTCCATTAAACTCCATTGAAGTAGTTTTGATCATTGTTAGCATTTTAATTATTTCCAAATACCTCAAACATTTCTTTGAAGAGAATGCGCTGTAATGATGCTATTGCGGCTATTTATTCGATTTTCTTTATGCTTGGGTGAAAGATGATGGGCTGTTTTATAAATTTAGTAACCTGTTACTGAATGTATTGAATAATCTTTTGATATCTTTAAGAAATCAAACTTATGTCTCGAAAAAAACAACAATTTGTAGACTGAAAAAAATTATAATTAAAAAATGCAGTTTACAAAACACTTTACAATCTATTTTTGCTCGCAAGAAAAATAATTTTTACATACATAAATATGAGCAAGTCATGTTTTCTATCATGGTGAGCTTAAGAAAGTATGAAAATATACAAAAACGGAGAAAAATATTTGTGATTTTTGCAATTTAAAACAAAATAAGCAGACTTTATAATGGCAAGGTTTTTAGTTTGTTTTTATTTCATTTTCTTTTGAAATAAAACTTCATGATTCTTCTTCGAAAGGGAAACCACAGCAGATATTAAAATGTTTCATAATGGCACTCTTCAGTCTGAAGAGAATTAGACAGGAAATTTTGAATATTAAAATTTACGAAGAGAGAAACGTAAAGAAAGCGACAACAGGAAAGAAAACGAAGAGAAAGGATTGAGAGGGATTGAATTACATGACACGGGATGTACGGGGTGAAAACATTAAATTTCTGATATTGGCTTAGACATTAAAACGGAAGCGAAAGGCTTGATTGGGCGTTTGTTATTAAAAAATTTCTTTAATAAAATTGTTTTGATCGCTGTCACTTTTTAATTTCTGTTGAAGCTTGTAAAAATATTTAGTAAAATGCAAATGTAAATTTAATTTATAAAAAAAGAAGTTCTAAAGACGCATTAATCATTCAAGGAGAGCACTGAACGAATACTCAGATTTTTTCCTCTAAAATTTTTGGTTTCCTTGTCGTTTCTGTTTTTTGCTTGCTTTCCTGTAATAATAAAAAAAAGTTGTTCTCAGAAAAGAAATGTTGCAGATGAGCCGTTGAACTTTGTTTTAACTAAAATTACACTTTTTATAAAAAGGGAGACGAGAAAACATTTTTATATATAGGAAAGCTTATGATGTAAGTGTATTGGATTCGAGCATAAAGTAGATATGCTTGTTTCACACTCTTTTTATTTTCGCAATAAATTTATCAGACAAAACAATATCAAGATAAACTCATAACAAGTAAATTTGCTTCTATTTTTATATTTTAATGCTACGATTTGACTCCAATAAATCTAAATTGTCAAACTTCCACCATAAAATAACATAGCTAAATAATTGTCGAAAATAGCAATGTTCACATTATTCAGACAAAAAAAATTAGAAAGAATGTTACGTTGACGTTTTTTGGCGAAGAATGATCCCCACATTTAGCTCAAGTCGCAAGCATTTTCAATGAAAAGTATTCAGATCTAAAAAAAAGTTGGCATCTTATCAAGACAGAAAGAGAAGCGGATAATGAAAGAAAGAAAAAGAAACAGTTAAAATCCTATCATGTTTAATAATAAATCCCAACACGAGTTTCTCACTTTGGGATGAAGAAATAAGATGTTTTTTTTTATTGCTTTTCACTGACTCTGCCAACGCAACATGGTGACGATGTCTCATTTTTAGAAGTCCACACAATTGTGTTAGTGAATATTATTACTAAAATTTTCTCCGTTTTTCTAAAATGTTTTTGTACAGATCGTGACAAATTACAAACTAGAAAATTGTTTTAGCTTTTACGGTCCAAAAACCCCCGGACGGACTCTCCACTAGATCTATCAACTAAAATAAGCCAAAATATTTTTTGAGCTGACTTTTTTTAATGGCTGAAAATTTTCCTGTCGCAAATCACCCCGGAAGATCTTTCTTCAACTTTTTTTTTATATTTAGCTGATGAGAGTGAAAAAAAAAGATTTTCTTTTAATTGCGATCGATAAATTTCCTTTAATTGTGTGCAGACGAGTAAACTTTCAGATGATTTTTAACTTTTTTATAAAAAAGATATTCACAATAATTTTCTGCTTCTGAATTTTTATTTAACCCTCTTGATCTATGTCAAATAATGATTACGAAAGCATGTGACAAGTTATTAGAATAATATTTCTGAGTCATATTTTAAGCCTCAAAAAGATGACAAAATAAGAACAGCCAAAGTAAGCATTGTAAATATGAAGACTTCTTGTGAAGAGTTTACGAATTTTCCAATTAAATTTTGATGATTTCATTCTTAGAAAGTTCAACAAGGTTTTTTAATGAACGTTAAGGCTATCACAAACGGCTTCTAAACGATTTCAACAAATGTAAAGATTGAAATCTACTTTTTTATGGCATTGATATAGAACATTTAAAATTTAGAGATAATCAAACGATGATCGTACAAGTTTTTTGATCAACTACAAAGATCAGTGCCTTTAATTAGCGCGAAAAGAAAGTTTAACTCCATATTTTCTAAACTCGGAACACAATCATTTATTTGAAATTCATTCATATGTTGTTTGTATTTAGTTGGCTTGAACTTCTATGTTGTTCGGATAGACTCATAACCCTAACACATAATCTTAACTTTTAATATTTTTTAAATTTTGTTGCTTTAGAGAACAGTTGTCTAATTAACTCAATTAACCCAAATTTTTCTTCCATATTTTTTTTTTATTTATCTAAACATCTACGGTTTTCTATTTCATTGTTTCTCATGCGGTCATGAAAAAATTACATTCAACATTTATTATGATTCAATTTCATTCGCGCAATGAAATTGAATTTCAACTTCAAAAAACAAAAAAAAAGTTTTTTGTTCTGAAACAGTTTTAAAAACAGAAATTTTTGTGCGAATATCATTTCCATAAGTTACACGTTTTGCGTCAAATTTCCGGTGTTATTTTATTTAACAGCTTTAAATGCAAATAAATTTCATGATAGTAAAAAAAACGGGAGTAAGGTAGCCATGAAAAAAAGTGAAATTATTCAAGCAACAGTAAAATTGATATAAACATGCATAATTGATCGCCGTAAGCGATCATGAAAGTCTTTGACTGTGGTGCCTAAATCCGACTGAACCCATCACCACTGTCATATATCATAGAATTACTCTAGCAATAAAATCCTTCACAATATTTTTTGGAAAAATTTTATGCTCCAATTATAATCCGAATGAGTTTCACAAATCATTCTCTAAAAGTGTGCACACTTGAAATGGGAGGTTTTATGATCCATGTGTTAATTTTCATGCGAGAGTTATTCGTATAACTGAATTATTTCATTATTAAGAAGTGCTTCCACTTCAAGACCCCAAACAAAAAATCGGTTTTGCTGTTATCGCTTTCGGCTGCTCTTTTTGCTTTAACAATAAATTATGAAGAAGAAAATTACGATATTTGTGTAGTTCATAACATTGATGAGAAGTGCTACCAAAATACTTAAAATCATTTTTTCTTCTCCCTTTTTCCCTTCCATTCTAGACGATATTTGTTTTTTCTTTCAGTTGATTAGGTAACGTCGTGGTTAAGACTGAATAGCTTTGTTCTATTTTTGAATCAGAGCCAAAAAAAAATCTCAAATGATACACACGAACACATCATCACAAATTCCTTCTCTTCTTGCCTTCAGAACGTTGTTCTTGATGAGTGAAAGAAAACTCAAATGAAAAACACAAAGGTCTCGCTTCGTAAATTAGGTACGTTGCGTGATGTGACGAGTGGTGGATTTATTTAATTTCCTTCGAATCTCGCGATTAAATGTTTCAATGTTTGCTGTGTGAGTGCTTGAAAATTGGAACAAAATGGTGAAGTGTTGATTAAAATCACGTTTTCCAGGATTTTGAAATTTTTTCTCTTTTCTGTGTGTCACGTTTTCCTTTTTTGCTTTTATTCTCTGTTTCCAATAAAATGATCTTACCTTCAGTCACATATTTCTCATTTAATCATAAGTAAATTCATAATTTGAAAAAATCTGACGAGCTAAATCTTATTTTAGAAGCAACTCAACACTTCCGGGGAGTTTTACTCATAGATATTCATGTTTTGTCTTGTTTTTCACATCTTACAAATACCTTCAAAAAGTAGAAAGAAAATGAGTTTATAACGCTCTGATTTTCTTAAAATAGATGCATCTTCATAAAAACTGTCGTACTTTATTTCTTCCTTTGTCTTTGCTTTAAAAAGAAAGTTCTCGAGAGAAGTTAATAATCACATTCAGTTTCAATTTGATATTGTCAAACATTTCCACCCCGCCCACATTCAAATGCCTTCGTGACAATAAACAAGTTGATTTTCAACAAAGATATTACAATGAGAAAACAAGGTGTTAAAACAATAGACAAATCGTCTTATATTGTAGACTATAATAAAACGTTCCTCGCCATTTGTAAAACAAAAGATTTGTTTTTATCAAGTAACAGCTGAAGTTAAAATTGAATAGATATGCTTGTTGAGAGTTTATGTTTTCTTCTTCCCTCTCGATTGTTTTTCTCATGTCATGCGCGAATATTTCCAGCACCGTGCCAAGCAGTGATTGGCTGAAAGTGTTTGTCAAAAAGAAAAATAAAAGTAGCAAGAAATAAATGATAGTTAAGCGGCGAAAAATTTATTATGTCAAAATATTCAAAAAATATTTTTGTATAAATAGATAGACAAGTATAAAAATACTTTTGCTTTTTGGCTTGACGTAAAATGATTTCATTAGCATTATGAATCGGTTATTGCCACTAAGGTGACATACATATGTACTGCTTTTAATATTGTGGGAAAAATTAGTTTCATCATAAAATGTCATGAAATGAAACAACTGGACATACTTGTCACGATAAATTTGTCTTTCGATTGCTTGTTGAATAGCGTCGTGTTTGAAATGTCGCCCCATCAAATTCTTTTCCCCATCAGCATATTTTTTTATTTGACGTTTAAATTATTCATTTGATTAGGTTTCCCAACCAAAAGGTAAAAGCAAGGGAGAGAAAATTCCATTTGACGTTTAAGAAAGTGTTAGAACATTATCTATTCATGAATTCATTTTACAACATATTTTACTATTTTCTGCTGAGATTTCTCTACAACTTTATTAGTATTAAAATCTGTTGTTGTAAAGTAGATATGTAAACAATTTTATTATCATTTAATCCTGCATATTAATTAAAATAAGCCAAAAAGACAACAGATAGGTTTATGATCACTTAAATATGTTCTTGATATGCTGTTGAAATTTCAGTATCATAAATTCTAAAGAAATATTTAATAATCTTTAATTGACTCGAACCACAATGAATAATATTTGCAAAAGTACTTATCAAAGCAAAAAAAGAACAAAGTTTTAATTTCAAATTTCATAACAGGAACAAAAAGTTATTCAGAATGATAACTGCTAGGAAAAACAGTAAATCGTTGTAAGGTCGCTTTTTTGAATCGAGTTCGTATGGAAACGTAGCTAGTTCAGTTTATTTCTGACTATGTATATTTATTTTTTGTTCACCTACATGAAAAATGGTTGAACGATAGTGGACGGAAAGGGGTAATTATCATTAAATGAACTCAACTGTCCATCATTATTGGAGGGAGGTCGATGAAGAATTGTGGCGTGTAATCAAGTCAAAAACACATAGAAAACTTCAGAGTAAAAACACAAAACATCAATAAATTATTCAAATCAATAAACACATGTGAGCGAGCATTGTAGACTACCCGATATTATTTTTGTTCTTTTCTCTGTTTCTTTCCGAAGTTCTTTAATATTTAACGTTGTTTGGCCCATTGACCAGCGATTTATCGATCGATTCTATATTTTATAAGTTGTTAGTATTGAATTGTTATTATTATTTCTTTTCCACATTCATACGTTCAACTTATTCCCTTCATAATGTTCGCATCTCAGGATAAAACCTAAAAATCATATTTTCTGATCGATGATTGACCAACGTATTGACGACTCTTGTCACTCGTCACTGACGTAAAGGCATTAATTTTTATTCCATAAATTCAGATGGGTGATAAAAGTAGCTGACATGCTATAAGTGTAAATAGGTTAATATTCATGATAGTTAAAAGCAAAGCGATCGACATATGACAAAACATGAAATGCGGACATACAATGCAAGTGAAGTTTCCATGACAAAAAATGTTTTGCTTCAGTATCTACAATTAAATGCACTTATGCGACTTTCATACATAAAATTATTTTACAATTTTTGTTTATCTACATAATTTCACGTTTACACAACAAACTCGAATCAAATGTCATATTTTTTATTTTCATTTCACATATTTGTGGTTTCCTTGAAAACTTGTAATTTTTTTTTCTTTCATCCTATCTCTTGCCATCTATCTATCACGTGAAACTCTTTTATTAATAATTTTTACTATCATTGTAATACTTACAACATTAGATATGTAAAAAACACAAAAAAATAAAAGTAGGGCAATGCAACGCTTAGGGACACCTAAAAATCATTTTTTGACTTTCAATCGTAATATCTTTTGATCCCTTTTAACTATAAGATTTATTTTACGACCAAAAGATCACTTAACTAATCAGCTATCTATTCATGCTTTATTAGAAGTTAAGATTCAACGGCATGCCTGTGATTGTTGAAAATAAAACGCAACGGTCATGGGACGATTGCAACGCCTCGGGACCATCGCCTTGGGACACTGAAAATGAGCAAAAATGATTGATTACTGAGATTTTTTTCGCATAAAACTTAGCAATTTTAATAAATCTCTGTATTATTTAGTGTATTTTGTCTTCAAATTGTGGAAGATCATTATCACAGATTAATAACCCTTTATTTTAATAGTTTTCAATTTTATAAGTTTAATTTTCCTCGCCTTAATAAGTTTGTTTAACTCAAGGCATACTCAGAAAAATTTTGCTCATATAAAATTTTTTGATGTCCCATAACCGTGACACTAAGCGTGACGAAAATTNAATAGTGTCTCTAGGCGTTGACACTTGGACACCGTTGCATTCCTATAATATTATATTTCAAATAACTTTTAGATATGTTGAGAATTTTTTTTTGAATTTAATTGGATTTATTTTCTTGGAAAGATTTTACTCACTAATTTACTCTTAACTCTCTTTTTTTATATGTTTCGGTTGGTTGTGTGATCTGAAAAATAAAATAAAAAATACTTGATCTTGAATGTTGAATTGATCTAAAAAAAGTGTGCCACAATCTTATATCTATGGATCACCATACTTGGGTGCTGCTGCTGCCACACAAAACCAAGCAGCTTCTGCTGGACTCGCTATGCAAATACCAGCTGCTACACAATTGAGTCATGCTGCTGCTCTTGCTGCGGCCACAAGCCAATTTTATGAATATCAGGTGAGTTTGTTTATTTGATTTTTTTTTGGGTTTCTTGTATTTTCTTTAAGTTTTTCTTTTGATTTTGATTTTTCGTCACAACTCTCAATTCATGAAAAAAAATATCCATTAAAGAAATTTATTAAATGAAATTTAAAGTACCTATGTTGGTTTCATAACATTAATTTTCGTATAAATTCCGTGTTATTACAGAATGCATTAGCCGCAACAGCCGCACCATTCCCGGGGCAATACGGAAGTTTTGAAGCATATCCATATGCTGCCGCTGCTGCTGCTACAGGTGAGTTTTGATGTCACAAAAACAAAGTTTTAAAAGTTTTCTAAAATATTTGTTATTTCTATCAGCTGGTACAGGCAATGCAGGTACAGGTTACATGACACCATATGGCGCATACGCAACTTTGCCACAACAAGGTGCTTTCAATGGTCTTACAAACTTACCTTATCAGAATGCCGCCGCTGCCAATGCCAGCTTGCAAGAAGCTCGTCTTCAATAATGGTAACTAAAACATCGACAAAGCAAAAACGAATCATCAGTTTCACTATCATAATATAAAATCCTTTCATATTAGATGCTTTTCAATGTGAAGCAACATCACCAGCTTAATTTTATTTTACATAGAACTGAAGTCGATAAACTACGTAAAAATTACTTTCTCAAAAAAAAAAAAAAAGAAATATCTTCATTGTTTAAGTAGATAAATTTCACTTGATAATTTATTATTGATATTTAATCTTATTTACATTTTTACAGAAATTGAGAGAAGGAAACAAATAACATGAAATAATTTCCTAAACGTAATCAAGCTAGGTGTTAACTCTCAAGATCTTTATTAGAATTAAATAATAAAATAATAATTCGTCTCTTACATACTTATATTATTGAAAACGTTCAATTATCGCCTATTCATTATTTATACTTAATTGTTAGGTAACACGAATATGATTTTTTATTTTCATTTGTAAATGAAATGAAGAAATACGAAAAATCACTTCCGATTTCTTTTTCGTTTCGTTTTAATCTATTCGAAACTACATACGTGAATCTCTGCATAGTTCACATAACATAATTTTAACTTTCAAGTCAATACAACATCATTCTTTAAATATTTAAGGAATCGAAAGTGTTATGTGTCTTCTATGCTAAATAAATCCTGCGGAATCATCGTACTTAAATATAATATTGTGCGATTTACTTAACAACTTTAAAGACAATCTCATCAAATATATTCAACGATTAAGTCATTCTCTATGGCTGCCTACTGATTCAATCTTAATTAACAGAAGCTAAAACAATTTAAAAAGTAAACAACTGACTAATTTAAAAATTTGTTACAATTTCTCAAACAATTTGAAGCTCAAATTAAGATTTAAAAAAATGTTAATTTACATGTTAAAGATTTTTGTAATTCAAAAGAGAAAAATGAAGGCAAAACCAAAGATTTTTTAATTGAAATCATATTCCTATTTTTTTTTGTTTTGTTTCTTGGCACTTTGGTCAAGATGAAATGTATCGCTTTTACAACCCAGTGCAAATGTTCAAGATTAACTTAATTTTCTTTCATAACTGCAATGAACACTTTAACTTTTATGCAAAGGGAAAATGAATAAGAAGGTAGAATATTTTCTAGGGAAGGCGCTACTAGTCAGTTTACCATTGCGAAATTGATCGTAAAATGTTGTGAAAAGAATCTGCGACAAGAATAAATATCTAATTTATAAGCTAATAAAATATCATTTAAGAGTAATCGTAAAATAATTTTAGTGATATTATTAAAGAAAAAATTTCAATTGCATCAATGTTTTTTCAAATCAAGCTAAATACATTTACCTTTTTTTTTAATAAACCAAAAACAAAGAATGAAAATATATGAAATTGTCTACAATTCAATATCAATCATCTCAAACATGCTAATTATTCAATTTCTCTCTGACACATTTTTGATTTGAACTGAAAAACTAAATTGCAAATAAGTTTTTGAATAAAAATTCTTTGATTAATATTCGAAAGATGAACTGCTTGAAAATATAGTTGTGACTTAAATCATAATTTTCCCATCAAAACATAAAAAATCTAGTCAATTTTATTATATCAATTTATTTTGTTTGTTTTGTTTTCTTGTAATTGACCGAAAAAAGAAAAGCTTTGAGAAGACAAAAAGTGAATATTTACGAGATAAAGACGTGAGAAGGCAAAGAAAATCCTTAATTAGGTTACAAGGTCTACAAAGTTTTCTACCCTTAACAAAATTCTAATAGAAATAAAGACTTTGAGATTGTAAGACAAGAAAAATTGCGCTCAAAAAGTTTTTTAACTAAATATCTAATTATTCATGATAATGAATTCCTTTTTTTAAATATCACTCGATTAAGGAGGTTTTTCCTCTTGTCTTTTATCACAAATAAACTTTTATCTTGTGCATATCAACGCATAAACATAACAAGTTGGTTTACTTTTTTTCTTTCGAACCGGAAAATTTTTTGCTATCATCATTCGGCCTATCTTCATATCAAAAAGTAGTTTGTCAAAACGAAGTTTCTGTTCAAGTTTCAACGTGTAACGCAAAGTTAAATTTTGTTTTATTTTTTCTTAAGACTAGAAATGTCTTACAACAAATAAAAATCGAACAAACAAAAATGTTAACAAACTTTTCTAAAAAAAAACTTTCATAAAATCATTTTTAAAATTTAAGACTTTTATACACATTAAAAAGAAATATTTTAGATATTTAAGATAAAATAAAAACCTATAAAGAGACCACCAAAATATATCTGATAATTTGAAGATATGAACTGGACAGTTACTAGGATCCACCAAAGGCCTAACATTAATTATTGTCCGTTCAATACTCAATAATCATTGCACAGATTTAATAACAGCACTTGTTCAAAGGATTTAAATTTTCAAAGCTCTCTATTCGATAGCTAAAAAAATGCTAACAAAGATTGAAAAACATATATTTTTAATATCTCAAAGTTCAGAGGAAATCATAAAACACTTTTAGATAGTTAAATTAAAAAAATGAGAAGAATCGAAATGACAATGAACAGAAATGAAAGAAAGCATCACATTTTTTACTAATGGATCGAAGATATTATTCAGGTTAACGAACGGAGGAAATATTAAGTGCATAATTATTTTATATGTAATATTATTCTACATATTAATACATTATAATGACAAATGAAAAAAAATGAATAAAAAGTTAAGAAAATAATGGAAAATGGCGCAAAAAGATGAAACAATATTTTTGTAGGTGTTAAGAAAAATTATAACAAGAAAACAATACTTAAATTTATTCTAAAAACTGCAAGATAAGGAAATTCAATAACTATGCTGTACTTATTATTCTAAAATTAAAATCATAATTACTTATTATACCTGTATTTAAATATTTTAACTCAATTTAATTATTTATAAATGAACTGATGGGTAAGAAATTCCTCATCAGTAAATCATTCACAAAAGAAATAAAAATAAATAAAAACTTGAATAAAAATAAAAAACCCAAAACAAGAATCTTTTTATTTTTTTTTCAGGGGATTTGTCAAAAGTGCTTTATAAATAGATTACGTAAGATTTTCGTGTGATAGCATGTTGCATTTACTAGACATGCAACATACTTTGAATTAGATCAACATTTTATTCGTATTACATATTTGTGTGGAAAGATCGAAAAAAAATATTTACAGGAGAGTTTTCCTGAAAGGAATGAATGATTTATAGTTACCTAACTATTAAATATCTAATTAATAAAAATAAATCTGTTCGTTTGTTTTAATATTTACAACTACCTATCTAGTATATTTGCCATATTAAAATTAATTAACGATTAATAAGATTAAATATGTTTTGTGAGAGTTTGTTCCAGATTTAGAATGAAATATATTTAATCTACTTTGATTTTGAAATTATAATTATAAAAAAATTCATCTAGATATTTAAAAAACAGCACGCGTGTCTCTTAATTTTTTCTGTGCTCCGTTAATGTAGATGGTGACTATGGAGACGAAATTTATGACACAAAAGATCACATAATTCTGAACGATTGTCAGTCGAGGGTAGATGAAAATGTGCGACGAAGTTAAGTGAGACCTATTTTTAACTTTTTGTTTTTCATCCAAGAGAAAGGAAGACATATAGAAAAAGAACTTTTTTAAATGAATTCAAGTGATTTAACAATGAATCAAATGAAAAACGTCAAGATTTCTTTTTAGTTTTTGCGGACATGAAATACTTTTTATAAAACATGAGTTAATTTTATTCACGATGGTTTTGATCCAAAATTCATGGTGACTTATTATTATTATCATAATTATGTTTACCTTCAGAGTATTTTCAGACAATTTCTTGATGAGTTCTTTTCTGCTACATAGTAAAACATGAGTTCAACGTATTCTTATGTCGCGTTTTAAAGTTATAAATAAATTTTCAGAATTAAAAGAACGAAGATGTTGCAAGTGTGTCTCTAAAAAGTCTTTTAAACTGGAATGAGAGTCTTAACACAACAGTGACAGACGAAGAAAAATTATTGTGACAGATGAGATACATCAACTACTTTTTTTCTAAAACATTGAATTGTTGGAACTTGGGAGAATCTGTACCAGCTATTTATTAAGTTAGTTACTTTTAATTAATATGTATACCTAACTGCTTATCTATTTAATGCAATCCAATTTGTTTCAAATATTTATTAGTTTTCAAATATTTGTCATCATTTTCGCTTTTTCTAGAAAAAGTTTTGCTTTCGGCGTAAATAAAATTTACATTAAACTGATACAATGTTTTAAGCAAATGTCGAGTCAAAACATTAAGTAAAAGCCAATAACACAGTTTTAAATGAACTTTGTTCAATGCGGATGAGTAAACAAATTTTATTCTTCCGTGTTATCTTTTTAAATCTAAGTCTAAAAAAAAAAATCATTGCTCCATTAAATCGATCAACACTGAGTCCTAATAAATATGTTTTCTTCTCTTGTAAATACCTACATAGCTGAGAAAGAAAATAATCTTTCTTTTCATTTGAGCATTTGAGAAATATGAGGGGAAATTTTCTTATTCTACGGCATGAGAAAAAAAGTACTGAAATGTATGACTTTATTTTAAGTAAAATACATTTTTGATGCATTTATTTAACATTATATCCTCGACCTTAAATCCAATCAATTGATTCTCTACGCATGTAAGCAAAAATTTAACGGTTAAAGTTCAAAATTAAAAACTGACTCACTTTCCATCCCCTCGAACACAACTTCGAAGGGACCGTCGGTAGTTTTCTCGCGGATCGGAAGAACAGTTTTTCATACAAAGTGGACTGCAAAAAACTGAGAAATTCCGAATGATTTTGTCATTGGGAAGATTTCACACTCTCCACCTGAAACTAACTTTCAGTTTTAGAAACTAACTCTCAATATTACGGCTAAAATCGTTTGCTTTAAAAAATTGATTTAAAGTGAAATTACTCTAATTTAAGTGTTAAGAAATGTCTCTCATCTGTGCAAGTAAGCTATGAACGTTTGTGACTTATTTTAGCTTCATTTATAAGTGAATTTAGTCAAAAATTTTCGTTTTAAAATTATTTAAGGTTAATGTTTTGTTTACAAACTGATTTTGTGAATTTTTATTTAAGTTTCTAATGAAATTCCCGATGTGCCGGTGATATCACCGAGTTCAGGAGCAATTTTTGAGAGGCGTTTAATTGAAAAATACCTACAAGACAATGGTGTTGACCCGATATCTGGAAAGGATTTAACAGTTGAAGAGCTCATCGAAATCAAAAGTAAAGTCGAGAATCAATTAAGCTTTAATGTAGTTAACTTGTAAGTACAAATTTTACTATTTCAGCTCCACCTGTATTGAAACCAAAGCCACCAAGCGCTACAAGTATTCCAGCAATTTTAAAAATGATGCAAGACGAATGGGATGTTTTAATGCTTCATGCATTCACTCAACGACAACAGTTGCAAACAGCTAGGCAAGAACTTTCACATGCCCTCTATCAACATGATGCTGCTTGTCGTGTTATTGCCCGTTTAAACAAAGAAGTCACTGCTGCAAGAGAAGCCTTGGCTACATTAAAACCACAATCTGGAATCGGATCCATGCAAACTGTCATTCAGCAGCCTACAATGGCACCAGAAGCACCAGGCTTTGCATCGCAACCGGTTGAACAAGCTGGAATGAGTGACGAAGTTATTCAGAAATTACAAGACAAAGCTACAGTTTTAACTCAAGAAAGAAAGAAGAAAGGAAAAACAGTTCCAGAAGAGTTAGTCAGTGCTGAGAAACTTCGTGGTTTCTTAACACTTTCATCACATCCTGGACTTCATTCAGCAAGTGTCCCTGGAATTTTAGCATTAGACATCAATAGTAGCGATAACAGCAAAATTTTGACAGGTGGAAATGATAAAAATGCGACGATTTTCAACAAAGATACGGAACAAGTTGTTGCCATTCTGAAAGGCCACACAAAGAAAGTGACAAAAGTTATTTATCATCCTGACGAGAACACTGTCATAACTGGTTCACCCGATTCCTCTATACGAATCTGGAACGTTCCAACGTAAGTTGACAAGTTTTTCTTACTTTTATTCAATGTTTCATTTGCTTTTTTTTCTTCTATTTATTTCTTGCAGTTCTCAAACAACACTTTTACTCCGTTGTCATGAAGGTCCAGTGACTGGACTGTCACTTCATCCTACTGGTGATTATATTCTCTCAACATCACAGGATAAATATTGGGCGTTCTCTGACATACGTACTGGAAGATTATTAACAAAGAATTTGGATTCATCTGAACGTGGTTTGACAGCAGCTCAATTCCATCCTGACGGTTTAATTTTTGGCACTGGCACAGAAGACGCTCAAGTTTTAATTTGGGACTTAAAAGAACAAAGCAATGTTGCAAACTTCCCTGGTCATATTGGTGAAATCAGCGCGATTTCTTTCTCAGAAAACGGTTATTATCTTGCAACTGCAGCAGCTGATTCTTGTGTTAAATTATGGGATTTGAGAAAGTTGAAGAACTTCAAAACAATTCAATTGGAAGATGGATACGAAGTCAAAGATTTATGCTTCGATCAAAGTGGAACATATCTAGCCATAGCTGGAACAGACATCAGGTAAGACAAAACACAATTTTAAATGAAGGAATGTACAAAACTTATTTAAAATGAATTATTTCAGAGTTTACTTGTGTAAACAGTGGACAGAGTTGAAAGTCTTCAACGATCATACAGCTGCAGCTACTGGTGTGAAATTTGGAAGACATGCTCAATGGTTAGCTTCAACAAGCATGGATCGAACACTAAAATTGTATGGAATTGAATAAAACTTCTTTTCTGCTTTATTACTTTGTGGAAATTTTCATCTCACTTTTCTAACATAAAACATAAAAATAACTTTTTAGATTTAAATAAAAAGAATATTCCGATTTAAACAATTAATTTATTATCTTTACATTTTATTTCATTTTTAATGATTTTTCTTCCATACAGCATTATTTAAAAGTGCTGGGAAGTTTACAGAGAAGGTTCAATTGAAAAACATGAAGAATGTTGGTTGAGGTTTTCTTGTGAGAAATTTGCTGTTTCAGAACAAAGAAAAAAAAATTGTGACAGTTGAGAAAGCGAAAAATTGTTTTTAACAGAGAATTGTTGTCATCTTCAGCAATTTCTTTCTTGTTTCTTAAAGAAACACGAGTCTAGATATTCTTTTAAATAAAAACATTTCTTTATGCTGTTTTCTTCTCTGTGACAACTTTTGATCTTTTCATGTTTAAGTCATTCAGAACCAATGTTGCATAACTCGAGAATAAATTGATTGTTGTGGTGATTGCTAATTGCGAACAGATTGTGGTTGAATTGACGATGCAACATCTTCACGTGCTTGAACCTGAAGAGAAGAAAAATAAATTAAAATATTTTTTAAGACAATTCTATAGATAAACAAACCTTAACATGAATTTGCTTTTTCAACATCGCTGTTCTCAAAATAAGCATTCGAGTTCGTCTTTGAAATTCCTTCCCAACATTAATTGCCTTCTCGAAAGTTGAACTGCGTTGATCAGCATCTTTTGCATATAAAATCTTGTTATGTGAGTCAATTCGTGCTTGAATTTGTCCATCAAGAATCAATTGCATGATTTCATTCTCCAATGCGGGGACAGTGCAATTGAAAGCTTCAGACATTTTTCTCATGTCGGCTGATAAATATGGACTGAAATATTGTATGAGAGCTCGATTTCTTATCTTCGTATAAAGCTTATTAACATGTGGAGCGATATAAATGTCGAGAAGCAAATTGTCGCGCATCTCCCCCAGTAATTTCAAACATTGAGCATATTTGGATTCGTAGAACTTGAAGACGATATCACGCACTTGAGGTTCTAACTCAAGAAACAACTTAAACGACGTACTTGAAATGACATTTTTTTGTAACTCCTGACGATCAAACGTTGCTAGTGCACACAAACCTCCATAAACTGCAATATTGTTAGACGAAATCATTTCTGGGAAGTCGCAATTATCGAAATTTGCTTGCAAGAAATGCTTGGCTGCTGATTTATATTTCTTCGTTGCTAACTCAGCAAGACCAGCTGCGCATTTGAGACGTGTCAATGTAGCTTGATTAGCATCACGGTTCTGTGCTTCTGAAAATTCTGGAGTACATTCAGCCTTTGATACATAACTTAGAACGTGCGACCAGTTTTGAAGGTAAATTGAGACTTTGATGACGTTCAAACACATATTCACAACATGCCGTCCACTTGTGCAATAATCTCGAGCGCGTGAATAACATTTTAATGCATTCGATAGCTCACCACAGCTCAGATAATGATCACCTAAGTCATCATGTCCTCTTCGGATGCTCTCTTTAATTGAATTCGATTTTGAATTTTTCAGTTCATTATCTAATTTCTCGAGTTTGAGAGCAGCCTTTTTAGTTTTTTGTTCAACCCACATTGAATCATAAGGTGGTATGTCTTGAGTGTTTAAAGATTGTGAGGCAACATCAGGAAGAGGTTGTTGAGCTCCCGGCTGGGCCATATCAGCAAGTTTCTTGTGAAGTAACTGGTACATGGTGACGTTATATGTTGTGTTAGTGACGTAGGTTATTGCCAATTTTATTGCTTCTAATCGCAATGTTGGACAATGATCAGCAATAAAAATTAACCGATGAAGCTTTGCAAGTCCTTGATAAGAATTTGCATAGCTTTCGAGATCCAGTGACGGTTCCTCAACAATGAAAACTTCTTCTTCGTTGTTTTCATTATCTTCTGGTTGCACATCAACCTGCATCGGCTCAATTGCGTTCTGTAAAGAGTAAATTATATTTTTTATTGTTTTCATGAAAGAAAAATCACCGGACAAAGTGACTTTCCAAAACGCATGAAAATTATTTTTCTCTAACAATTGCAAGGATTGCATAAATATAATAGATTCTTGAGAAATATTTAGCTTGACTTAACAGACTGCATAGACAACTATCCAATAATCTCACCTGAACTGGGTTGAGCGGCATATTGAATTTTTGTATTATCTTTTTAAAGAACTCCACCTGATTTCAGTAGCCCCGGTGGCAAATTTGTGAACGTACGGAATCAGAGTAACTTGATTGATCTTTTGTCCGAGGACGTTTCAGTGGCGGCGCTACGATCGAAATGTTTACACGGACAAAATGTTTACGCGGAGAAATTTTGAAAAATTTGTATGGAAGGTCAAATCCGCGCGAACCGTCGGGGTACGAGGCATATATCTCGAGACATCATAAACAAAAACTCAGGCTATTTAAAGACACTGGGGGGTACTTGACTTTTTCGGATTTATGGTGATTCGAAGATATGAATTTTAAACTGAAATATTTCGTTAATTTTATAAAAACTTTTTATTATTTATCTCCTTTCCTTTGAAAATGGAGCCGTTTAAGTTGAAAATCACAAAATTCTTGGTTTAGTTTTCATCTCATTATACTTTTTCTCTCATTATAAGCTATAAATATTTGTCTTTTCTAGAAAATACGAATTATCGAAAAATCGAAAGAAATGCTACGTTGTCAAATGTGTTTCGAAAGTTTTCGAATAATTTCGATTGTATTTTGTGCGATGCCAGAAGCTCAAAACAAATATTATTAAATCACATAATTGAAACATTTACACAGAATCAAAGCTTTAAAATATTATAAATTGAAAGATAATGTGCTAAGTATTTGGACTTTAACGAATTTCATTAATAGTTTAGTCGATTTCGATTCAACATCTTAATTTCTACGAGCGTAAAGAGAAAAAAAATATAAAACTTTTAAAATGATGATGCCAGGCCACCCGAGTCAAATGCAACCAGTTCATCCAATGCATGGAGGGCCTCCTCTTCAAAATGTTCCTCCACCAGCACAAAATACTCAACAACAGTCTTCAAATCGTCAATCAGCGTCTCTTGTAAGTTTACATTAATTTATTCACTTAACAATACTTTATTATGTTTACATTCGATTTTAGAAACCAAATTATACTTTGAAATTCACGCTTGCTGGTCACATGAAAGCAGTATCAGCCGTGAAGTTCAGTCCCAATGGTGAATGGCTTGCAAGTTCATGTAAGGATGTTAATTACGTTTTCCCTCCTATCATTGCAGCTAACCTAACTTTAACAATTGTCTTATTATTTGTTTATCTACAGCCGCTGATAAGTTGATAAAGATTTGGGGTGCTTATGATGGAAAGTTTGAGAAGACCATAGCCGGGCACAAGTTGGGTATCAGTGATGTTGCATGGAGCAGTGACAGTCGTCTTTTGGTTACCGCTAGCGATGATAAAACATTGAAAATTTGGGAACTAAGCAGTGGAAAAAGCCTAAAAACTTTAAAAGGTCACAGTAATTACGTGTTCTGTTGCAATTTCAACCCGCAAAGTAATCTTATTGTATCTGGAAGCTTTGATGAGTCTGTTCGCATATGGGACGTTCGAACTGGAAAATGTTTGAAAACTTTACCAGCTCATTCTGATCCAGTTTCAGCTGTTCATTTCAATCGTGATGGATCTCTCATTGTATCATCAAGCTATGATGGTTTATGCAGAATATGGGATACTGCAAGTGGTCAATGTTTGAAAACACTCATCGATGACGACAACCCTCCAGTTTCCTTCGTAAAGTTTTCACCAAACGGAAAGTACATTCTTGCAGCTACTCTCGATAACACTTTGAAGTTATGGGATTATTCGAAAGGAAAATGCTTGAAGACTTACACTGGACATAAAAATGAACGATATTGTATTTTTGCAAATTTCTCCGTTACTGGTGGAAAGGTGAGAAAAAAATTTCTTTTAATATTTCCCTCGATTGATATTAAATTCAAAATTGTATTGTAGTGGATTGTATCAGGAAGTGAAGACAACATGGTCTACATTTGGAATTTGCAAAGTAAAGAAATAGTACAACGACTTCAAGGTCATACCGACACAGTCTTGTGTACTGCCTGTCATCCCACTGAGAATATCATTGCATCAGCTGCTCTTGAAAACGACAAAACTATCAAGTTGTGGAAGAGTGATACGTAAAATGATTTAACGTTTTATTTCATTTTTTATTTTATATTCATCAGAAACAAACAAATTAATCATCAAAGATAATGAAAGACGATGGAAGGTAGAATTCCACCTATGATTAAGAACTAATATAATTAAATAGTATCTAAATATAACTGCAAAAATGAGTTTTTACTGAATCGAGATAAATTTTTTTTCGTCCTTTTCTTTCGTGTGATCAACAAGTTAAATGAATTTGCTGTTCTTTTATTGTCTGTATT
>CVRI01000042.1:341936-382665 GCA_900005825.1 Clunio marinus | reverse complement strand
TATTATTTTTATTTACTTTTTCCTTAGAAAAAATTATGTGAAATTAGGTACCTTAAATTTGATATTTCATTTCTTGCTATTTTCAATTGAGACTTGATTTTCTCAATTTCTGCTTCACACATTATTTCTCTTATAAAATTTACTTTTTCTTTAATAAATTGAGTGAGGAAACTTGATTTAAAAGTTTCACCTTTCTCTTTCTCGGAATACAAAAGGTCGTCCAGAATTAACTTTAATTAAAAATTATATATAAATTACGATAAGAAGTTTGATTTCCCGAAAGTAAACAGAACAGGGTGTCAAGCTACTGCATTTGATTACAGCCGCGTACAAGTACGTGCTTTGACGTAATTTCTCATGAATATCTCGGAAATGTGTTACTTAATTTGAAATGTGTAGATGCCAGTCGACAAAGGAGATAAAAAATTATAAAACGATGAAGTAAGGAGTTAAGGGAAAACTTGCAACATCCTTTATGAATTTGCCTGTTTCAGTTGACTACAGAAACAGGGTGATCACAAATAACATAAAGTAAAAAACCAATGTTCCATTTTCCATTCGTTCCGTTAAGGTTTCACTCAACATAATCATTGAAGTCTAAAATTTTCGCGGTTCTTTCATGCCATTTTCAATTTTATTTTAACCAGATTCTCCGTATTTAGGACTATTTTTAAGAATGCTTTCACATCGACTCATAAGTTCTCATTTCAATGTTTTGAAGTCTGTTTAGTAATTTTATTAAATAATTATTGGTGAGTGACCAACGATTTCTTATCATAACAATTTTAATTATTAGGTAATTTGTAATTTGATTTGAATGACTTTGTAAAGAAACCAAGATGTACAGTCGAATACCTTTATTAACTTAATAATGATTAGGATATTAAGAAATTACACAAGATATTATTTTACATTATCCAAATAAAATTTGTCGCTTTTATTTTTATGATCAAAGTTACATATGATCTTTGTTTTATTTTTCTCATTAAATGTTTGACATAACACATAAACAAAAATATGAACATTTATATTTATCAATACAATTGACTAGAATAATTTTGGAGATGGAAAAACTAATGGAGTCTGATATCCTTTTTTTGTCACTTTTCTTCTTTTGGTATTTTAGTGATGGATTAAGATTTCACCTAAATCATGAAAAGAGAAATAATAAACTTAAAAATCAAGCTATAATAAATAAATAATTACCTTTATGATGCTTTGGCCACATGCATTCACAACCAAATGGAATGACTCTTGTTTCTACTTTCCAGCAATCGGTTCCAAAAGCACGTCGGGTTAAAAATATGGTTCTATTGCGTTGAATGCAACTGTAACCGTCTTTTTCACAGACTTTATTGCGTTGATGCATAAATTCACTTCTTCCATATGGATATGAGCCTTAATTAGAAATAGAAATTAAATGAATTAGATATTAATAAATCTACCTATTAAGGCTTGTAGCATTTATTTCACTTGTTTTTCCTTACATTTCACTTCTTCGTAAGAGGATGGTCGGTATTCATATTCAGAGTCATTGTCTAAGAATACATCAGTTTTTCTTGTTGGGCAAAGTGATTGAAAATGCGCTACCTCCATGCTAGGGTGACGAACAACTTTCAAGCCACCATTCTGAGGATCCGTTTCAGCTTCAAAGTCATCTACATACACATCTTGGAATTGAATGTCAGGTGCTGGTTGATCACTTTGCTCAAAATAATTTGGAGACTGCTCCATTGATGGCTGCATATTTTCAAACCATTCGCTCGGTGGACGAAATCTAAGTTTTTTTCTTTGTTCTACAAATTTTTGGCCAATCACGATACTTATGATTGCAAGGAATATAAAAAATATCTGAAAATTCAAAGAAAAATAATAATAAAAATTTAGAAGCTATAAAAATCATGAGATTCATTGCATTAAAAGGCTACTAGAGATTGTATTATTCAAAGTTACTTCAAAACTCAAGCACTTTTTCGATTATAAGTACTCGAATTGATTAGTTAATAACTTGACAAATTTATTATCTAGACTAAAACGTGAATAATGATAATAATAATATTTTTTATTTTAATTCTTTTTTCTCAATTGTTTTCAAGTAAGTTTTGAATATATGCAGCAAATGATAAGAAGTGATAAGAATCTTAACTTTTGTTTCGAGTATTAGAATTGAATTTAACTTTTAAAGCTCATTGAGCAGAATATTTAAGGAATGTAATTATCAGAAAAATCACAAAACTGATAACTAATGAAATTGCTTAAAGTAAATATCGATGTCAGTCATTCTCAATTGAAATTTATAAAGAATTTTCATTATTAATGTCTAGATACTTAGTGGATTCTCTGAAACAGCGTCAATGTTCTTAAAAATTTAAAGGTAATGACGATTCTAAAACTTCAAAGCAATATCCAATATCTCATATTTTATGAACATACGTAAACATTTAATTACAAAACTTATTGATGACGTGGAAGAATCAACAAAGTATTTTAAGTGGCCTATGTGATTCCCCGCCAAACATTCCGCATTGATAAGATTTATTAGTAATTAAGTGACGAGGAATATTTATAGATTACACTTCATTTTCACGGTAATATTATTTTGATATTACTAATCGAGGAACTCAAGCTATTTATGGTTTAGGTAAAAAAGCTTCATAAACTGCACTAATCATTATCTAATGCTATTGTGAATGTTTTTCAATCTATTACGTTTTGTTTATTTAATTATATATTACATACTGATTTTCCTTTGTTAAATAAAATTAATTTTATTTGAATTTTGATTAAATCTTGAAAATAAACGTTTTTAAATTGCAATTGGGTTCCATTAATAATAAATAAATATTCTAAAAATTAAATAATTTCCCAACAATTTGATTAACTTGACGGTATTTAAAATCATCAATATTGTGACATTATATTTAATCATTATCACATATTGCACAATCAAATTATAGATATTGAAAATTGCTTCAATGTTCTTACATAACTAATTGCACTCTTTTTTAATTTAAATAAATTAATAAATAATTAATTTTCTTTCTCACCGAATATCTATAGTTTTCCATTGTTTTATCCTCTACAACAAAATTATCTTCAAGTTTAACTCCACAAGTTCACGTTATAGATGTATTGTAAAATTATGTCTTAAATTTATTTTGACGATTTTCACTTCCTTTTCAAATAATAAATTAAATTAAATTCTAGAGTACTTCAATAATTTCTAGTTAATGAAGTGTTAAGTTATATCGTTGAATTACTAAAAACGACTGGTTCAACCAGGTGTTGAATCGCTCTTATATATTTTTTTATCATCAAAGATAGTCTACAAAAAACCTTTTGATGGATAAAAATCATTCCAAAACACAAACGTTGTTGTATTCCTACGTAAGTGATTATTTTATTTCTAAGTGTGAAATCTGGTTAATTACAGTCAATTGCATTGCGCGAAAAAAAAATCCCTCCTCGCCATAGTGATAAGACTGATGTTGATAGGGATTTATCAACCCACGAATTAGATTAGTAGAGCACAAGTCTCAATGTTTTTCCAACAAGGGTTATGCTTTTGATTGTTAATTAACAATTATTGTTATCGATCATAATTTTCGGTTTTGAATATTGAGTATTTTGTTACTTTTACTGATATGACTATGATCGATTGTGATTTATTGTAGATTTTCATGTGAGAATATGTAGAAGGATATCCTGTTTATTCGTAGATACATCAAATTTGTTCTTTTATTATATAAAGTTTTATTATTAATTATAAAATTATACTAATTCCTTATATCAATTTATTGAGATTTTTGGAATTGTTTTCAAAAATATGGAAAATGGTGATGCGCAATTTCATTTCAAACAAAGGAAAGATAATTTCATTCAACTTTCATAAAAGGGAGTTTAGATTTTTCTTCCTGGTGTTTTGAAAATCATAAAAACTTTCAATTTAAATCTCTTGAAAATGCACAGAAATTTAAGTAAAACATGTTCAAAGAAAGAATTTCTATCAAACACGCAGTTATCCTGATGAACATTGATTATTTTTCCCACGCGACGCACTGTATAAAATATGTTTAAAATGTACCAACTATTTAGAAGCCTATTTCGAAGTTACAATAGTGAGTATTGTTTAAAATTACACTTCTTATCCAACTGTAGTATTCGAATAGTCTATTAATCATTTGCGAAACAATTTTCCTCGAAGCATTATTTTTTTCAATATCACGATTATTTGTCAGTAAAGCATGAAGATTCTTCTCTGATTTCCAGAACTCAACTAACTATTCATTTCATGACACGATAAGTACACTGAACCGTAATTTTATAAAATGTTTTGAATACAGTGCAACATGAGATGTAAAATTATGCACGGATAATCATTTAAACATCATGAAATGATCGTTATGAATTTTGATTTGCGACCAAATCACTGGTTAGCGATACATGGAATGCATGCGTCTTTAAAGCAAAGGATAAAAACGTTTTCAGATTTCTTCACCAATTAATTCTATAGCGTCGAGAACGGATAAGCATCATCAACAAAATTGCTTATCGATATTTAATTGAATTTTTGGTTAAATCACAAATAAAATTCTGGAGTGGAATATGAAGGAAGTTAATAAGATTCTTTTTGGAGTCAAAAATGAGTAAAAATTTTACGCAAAATTGAACTTTTTTTGTAATATTTCACATCGATCTAACACAAAGTTTGTGTGCTTCTTAAATATTAAACTTATGACAATAGCATTAAAAAAAATTACAAAACAGTGCATCGGCGCTTAATCCCGCGTACATCTTCAAAAATGTTAATCATTTATCTAAGGAATTTGTCAAGAACTTTTCAAACTCGGTAAGAAATTCCATTGACCCCACATGAATATTCTTAAAATGAAATTCATCAGAGAACTTTGCAAACTCTTTTAAAAAATTACTGAAATAGAAACGATTGTGTAAGATTCATTTACTTTTGTGTTGCTTTCGGATTGTTGTTTCAAGCATTCTGTATAAAATAGCACCTACCCATAACCATATCGCACAAGACAGATTTAATAAGGTGCACCGAAGTATGACTTTTCAGCAAGTAAAAGCATTGCCCTGCGTGATTTAACTGTTTGTCTACTAACTCTCAAGACAGTGATCAGACAACACAAGAATTCATTTGATAGCACACATAAAAAAGAGTTTTTGCTGCTTTCATTCGGTGGAAATAAATATTTTCTTTTACAAAGCTTTAATTTCTTTTTCACCAGTTTAATAATGATTCAAAGACGTGTACGTTGTTGAGAAGCCATGATTTTCCATTCTTCGCACAACAATCTGATTTGGCATTTGTTGGTTGAATCTAAGAAAGAGAGAAAGTCATTTATTTGCTTATTTGAAAAAATTACTTTTCAAAGAAATATTGATCAGTTTACGTGTGCTTAATACATAAATAAGTGGACAATTACAGGGCTTTGTGCCTTCCTTAAAAGAATTAATCAAAAAAATTTAACGAAGTTGCAGTGTATCAAAGTAAAAATATGAATGAAAGTAAAATATTGAAGATTAAGTTTCAATTATTTAGTGTACGAATTCTATGAAAAAATGTATGAAATTCTAATTTCAATCTAAAAGAAATCGGAGTATAAACAAAATTAATCTTGACTTAAATAATAAATAATATCAAAAAATAACTCCAAGGGTTGAAATATTTTGATTTTACTAATTATGCTTTCGAGATTTTGCAAGAATTCGATATTTCCATGTAAGTAATAAATTATGAAGTTTTTAATCATATCTAAAGCTTAATTTGCATATGTACATATTGATATAACAAACAAATAATGTTCCTACCTCAAGTTCAATGTCTATCACTGTTCTATTCTGAAATTGTCGTGAATTATTGCTCACTTTAACGAAGATTAACCAAATTATGAAATTAGTTTAAATTCTTAATAAATAACTGGATATGTAAAACTTAGCACACATCTCCCAAGGAAATAAAAATTAATCCCTTGATTATTTTACATAATTTTATCACTGATTCTGTTTTTGATTTCATAGAAAACAAGCCTATCGTATTTATTGATCATGATATAAAATTATATTACGAGTCATGGATTTAAAATTGCTAAAAACAATTAAATATAAATAATGTTCTTCTAGAACGGTAGGATCCTCAATTAATATAAAGTTTAAGATATGATATCTTTATGATTTCTGCTATAAAGAAGCATTTCAAGAATCTTTTATTTGAATCAAAAGTTAATAATAATAAACTTTGCTTATCAAGAGAATAAACGAAAAAAAAGCTACGACGCCAAACCCACTTAAAACCCAACTCTTCATTCCTTGATTTCTGTTCATAACAATGTGAAAGATAATTAAATAAATTAAAAACGTCATTTTTACAAAAAGCAGAAACAAAAACGAGAAAAGAAAGAAATATGTAGAAAAATGGTTTTGATTAAATGAAAAGAAAGAAAAAGTATTTTGCCATAAATATCTTGGTATCATTAACAAGAATCTTTTCAGAGTGTGGAATGGCTCGCTTCATGAATTTCGTTGGTTATTATGGGTTATAAAATTATATGCTTTACGGATTTTCGAGCAATGCGTTATATGTATAAATATTCGTTACCTATTGACCTCTGACAAGACTCTTCGAAAACGTCCGAAAAATTTACTCTTATAAAACAGCTAAAATGGTTATGAGAAGAAAATTGCGGCTTGAAAGTTAATTCTATAAATCTCATATAAAATGGTAAAATTATTGCGATTTTATAACTATCTGAATAGCTTTTAGATTTTTATTGTAGATTTAGATCTTTAAACTTAATTTATTTAGATGATTTTAAGAATGAGAAAAGTTTGATGATTCAACTTAAGTTCTAAAAAATATCATAGGTTTGAATTTCAGACATAGATGTATAAAATAATGTAATCATATACAACCATATATGTATCGTGAGACTACAGTTGAATTTTCAATCTTTAACAGACCATGACCTCACTTAAAATCCATTTCATTTTAACATTGCTGTTTTCTTTTGATATTTTTGTTTTATTATACTTTATGGCTCTTCCTTGACGATCAATTTCAAGAAGATTTCACATAAATGCAGGGAAGATTAAAATCTTCATGTGAAATATGCTGAAGTATAATTAAGTTTTTTTGTGTAGCATAAATTAAGAATTCCCAGTAGAAATTTTTAACACATACACACATACAGATGAATAAACTTTGTTACCTAATTAGATATGTGGAACTGCAAAAAAATAGATTTAAATTCAGCAATATCTACATCATCAACATTCATCTATTTGTGTTAAATTAAAGAAAGATGAAAACAATTATTATGAAAGCATTCCTCAAATTTTAAAGTTTTAATAAAGGTTTTGGTAGCTTCAGTGCGTGAAAGCTGAGAACTGTTTAATTAAATTTTATTTAGTAGTATGAGGTAATATAAAAATGAATAAATCATTTCCTATTTAAATTAAAAGATATAGTTTCTTAATACGATGATTTTTCCATATCTTACTTAAAAAATTTTTCCTTACATTCGAAACATGTCATCAAACGTCATTTCGAAATAAGGAAAGGATAAATTTAAGCTTTGTTTTTCGGGGCCATGAATTGCCAATTACTTAGTAGATATAATATTATTTATGACTGATAATGTCATACCTTCAATGAAACATTATTGAAAAACCTTAAGCGCAACTGAATTTCATTGTAACTTAATTAGAACAATCAATCAAAAGTATTTTTATTACTTCACTTTTCAAGATATTTATCAAACACTAAAGCATTTCATTTCCAGGTGTTAACTACTTGGTTTATTATAAAGTCTAAAGTGAACTTTCAGCTTTTAGGAAAAGTCCTAAGCGAAAGTTTATGCCAGTATTTTCCTCAATCCATTTAATATAATACGAAACACTAGTAAAGACTCCGGGATACGGTGGAACAGTGCAAGGTCTTCGTGACCAGGAAACAATCCCAACTTGAACACCATCAACTAATAGTGGTCCACCAGAATCTCCCGAACATTGTCCTCTCCAACCTTCTGGTATACCACCACAAATGTTCGTGTAGCGAACTGGGTCTGTATGCAACTGATTACAATCAAAAGCAGAAAACACTTGTAGATTCGCCTTTTGCAAAAAAGTCATTGGAGGTCCACCAGTAACATTAGTGCCCCATCCTGCAAGAACTGCGGGCGTCCCGGTCGTAAAATATGATCCACGAACTGGCAATTTAACATATCCATTGCTTAGCGGATTTATTAGTGGTTCCTTTAATTTTAATACCGCTATGTCATTGATCAATTGGTTAGTTAAGTTATAAGCCTCGTGAATTATTTTCGATTCAACTTGAATGACATTTGACCCATCACTGCTTATCATAGTGTTAGCAAATTGAACTGTATAGTTCTCAACGGGCGCAATTACGCAATGTGCAGCCTACGTCATAATTATTTTTGCTTAAGAATGTTTTAATCTTTAAATACTTTACTTACGGTCAGTATCCACCATTCATTGAGAATTGTCGAACCACATGCATGCTCCCCATTCCTTCTTAAAGAAGCTACAAATCCAAATTCAGAAATGTCCGCATTTGTTCCATTAATAACTTTTGGTTCTAAATTTGCAAAAGCTGAAACGATTAAACTAAAAACTAAAATTCCAATTTTAATATCCATGATGAAGCTTGAATGAACACAATTAAACTAAATGTTCAAGCAACTGAATTTACCTTTTAAATTATTTATTATCAAATTTAATCAATATAAAGCGAATTAAGTTTATCTGAGGTACTATAATTTATTTGGGGTTTATTTATGAAAATTTAGAGATATTTGATATTTTATCAAAGTTGTTATAAGAAAAAAATATCCTTCAGAAAGAAGTTACTGCTGAATCATCAAAGGATTTTTCTTCTTAATTTTAGGTATACAGTGAGTTCTCGTTATAACATGCTCTGAAGGGACTGGAAAAATGGATGTTATAAGGAGAAGTTTTGTTCCAGATTTCAAGCGAGAAGTGTATGTTATAACGAGAGTTTACTGTACCTTGAAGAAACATGTTTGAAAAACCTTTAGCACAACTGAATTCAGTTTAACTTAATTAGAACAATCAATCAAAAGTATTTTTATTACTTCACTTTTCAAGATATTTATCAAACACAAAAGCATTTCATTTCCAGGTGGTAACTACTTGGTTTTTTTTTATAAAGTCTAAAGTGAACTTTCAGCTTTTAGGAAAAATCCTAAGCGAAAGTTTATGCCAGTATTTTCCTCAATCCATTTAATATAATGCGAAACACCAGTATACACTCCGGGATACGGTGGAGCAGTGCAAGGTCTTCGTGACCAGGAAACAATCCCAACTTGAACACCATCAACTAATAGTGGTCCACCAGAATCTCCTGAACATTGTCCTCTCCAGCCTTCTGGTATACCACCACAAATGTTCGTGTAATGAACTGTGCTTGGATGCAACTGATTACAATCAAAAGCAGAAAACACTTGGAGATCCGCTTTTTGCAAGAAAGGCAATGTAGGTCCACCAGTAACATTAGTGCCCCATCCTGCAAGGACTGCAGGTGTCCCGGTAGTAAAGTAAGATCCACTAACTGGCAATTTAACATATCCATTGCTCAATGGATTTTTAAGTGGTTCCTTTAATTTTAATAACGCTATGTCATTGATCCATGTATTAGATGAATTGTAACCCTCATGCGGAATTTTCGTTTCAACTTGAATGACATTTGACCCACCACTGCTTATCATAGTGTTAGCAAATTGAACTGTATAGTTCTCAGCGGGCGCAGTTACACAATGTGCAGCCTACATTTTTTTTATATGGCACAACACATCATAATTATTTTTTCTTAATGATGTTTTAATCTTAAAAACTTTACTTACGGTCAGTATCCACCATTCATTGAGAATTGTCGAACCACATGAATGACCGCCATTCCGTCTTAAAGAAGCTAAAAATCCAAATTCAGAAATGTCTGCATTTGTTCCATTGATAACTTTTGATTCTAAATTTGCAAAAGTTGAACCGACTAAACTCAAAACTAAAATTCCAATTTTAATATCCATGATGAAGCTTGAATGAACACAATTAAACTAAATGTTCAAGAAACTGAATTTCCCTTTTAAATTATTTGTTATCAAATTTAATCAATAAAAACGAATTAAGTTTATCTGAGTAGAATTAAAAGATTTTGAATGTTATGATTAATATAAGTTACTGTAATTTATTTGGGGTATTGTTCAAGAGAACCTGGAGATATCTGACTTCGTTTAACCAATTTTTTTTAGAATCATTTTATATAAATGAAATGAAATGAAATCGTTATCAAGAGTGTGCATCGTATATGCACAAATATTTTATCAAAGTTCTTATTAAGAAAAGTTTGGATCAGAAGTTTTTAATTATCTAATAGATAGGTAAAAGCAAAAATGTATTTAATTAAAATGAGATTTTATCAGAAAAAATATCCTTCATATAGAAGTTACTGATGAATCATCAAACAATTTTTCTTCTTAATTTTAGAGATTTAATCAGCGGCTTTTGTTTGATTATCTTGAAAAAAGAAATTAGGTTAAACCTCACTGAATTTTTCCAACATTCATGTACCATTTATGTAGATGGATCAAGACCTCGATTTTCACTTATTAAAAAGTGTAGCTGTAGAGCTTCGAGATTCAAAAGAATTTATTTAATAGCAACATCAATAATAATGCCTTAAAGTCACGCACTCACGATCAAACTATTAAAGATATTCAACGGTTACGAATGTTGAAAATGTTTGCTTAAAAAGTTTTGAATGGCTTGTTACATTATATTGAAATGATGCCTTTCAAGTTGCTTTAATCTCGCAATTGCTTTTGTGAATTACTTGTTTTTACATTATTATGAGCATATCAGATTCATTTCGTGCTACTCTTATTAGTGATGGGTTTGGCGTGAGATTCTTCTGGAAATTCCATTTCTTACTTGAAAGCCATTAAAATGTTCTTGAAGCTTATGTTACATTCGATGTATAATTTTAAACGAAGTTCTTTTTTTTCAGAAGTTTTATCATCGAATTTTGATTAAGAACGTTAATTTTGTTTTGTTTCACAGTGCCTATCGAAAAAATAAAACGAGAAAAGACACAAAAATTTCAAGAAAACATGAAAGCAGCCATAAAAGTGTCTACAAAATATGCCACTATTCCTTGTGTCCATCTCAACTCGTTTGAGACAAAAAGCATAAAATGTTTAGAAATTCCTTTTGAACAATGATCGAAGATATGAATAAATCATTCGATTTGGTCTTTTTACTTTTTCTTCTCCCTTTTCAATCTCAATTTACGTTGAATGTTGACTCTTTATAATGTTATCTGAATTTTCTTAAATATTTTTCATTATCAGCATAAAGTAACTTCTTGAATGATTTGAATGTTTTGAATCTAAAGATTTAAATATATTATGACTAAATAAACCAATCCAAAGACGAGGTTTCAAATTGAAAAATATCTTATTGCTAACTTTCGTTTTCTATTGTTTCTGTTGCGCAATATTTTCAAAACGCTACTAATTTTGTAAACCAAATATCAATCTCAATTTGATTATGATTGTATTGAATCTCATTTAAACTATCCTAATGATTATTTTTGGGATCAGATTTATCTTGAGCAGTCATAGGACATAAAATCATAATCTTATGAACTTTATTACAAATATTTATAACAACAAACTGAGTCATTTTTAGCAAAGTTTTTTTTCATCTTTTCCATCTTCATGTTGTTTTTGTTTAAAATATCAAATAAGTTTCAAATCATAAATTTCGTAATCGTAGAGACAAATCTAAATTAAATATTAAAAACCGGAATGAAATAATGTTTTGACGTTGTAGATTATCTCAGACTTTAATTTTCATTTACACTTTTCTTTTACATTTTTATCAGATCAATTTTAACTTGGTGAATGTATTCCGGCTAAAGCAAAAATATTTATATATTCATTAATATTTAATATAGATGTAGATAACGAATGAAAGAATCAATAATTTTTAAACTTTATATGCCTAAATGTCTTAAATATTTGCCAAGATTTTTTTTAACCATGAAGATCATAAATTTTCCTTTCAGAGCAATTGAAGGAAAGTTTTGTTTTTCATTTGAAGCCAGTTGAAGTATAAATTATGAACCTGCAATATTTATTCAATCTGATATTATCTAACATATTTATTAAGATTCCTTTTGCATGTTTCTATTTCTAATATTGAAATACTAAAGCTTCTCTCTTCTTCGATTCAAAGATCGGATTTTTATTCTATCGCTAACTTTGCTGTCTGTGATTTCTCCGAAAGAGATTTGTTTAAGTTTTCTTTCTTCATTTCTCGTCTCCGCTTCATTCGCTGTTCATCAATTTTTCGTTGATCTTAAGTAAAAAAAGATACTTCACCTTCAGTATCAGTATTTCAGTGCACCTGAACAGACGTTCGGAAGAAAATAACATGAATAAAAAAATAAAGAAACATAATTCGAGACCTTGACTTAAACAATTTAATTTGATTTAAAAAAGAAACATTCCAGAAGAGATTCTATAAGTTTTTTTTCTTTTGATGTCGCTACGGTTAAATGAATTTGTTTGCTTGTTGAAAAGTATTAACAAAAAATAAAGCATCATTTCATTAACCGCGTTTGAGATGAAACCACGTGAACAAGAACAAGAATAGTAAAGAGTGTGATTAGTGAATAGAAAAAAATATAAACACCGAATATCAGTTTCTTTGAATATTGGAATTTCTTAGGAATTTGATGGATAATTGAGTGAAGAGTTTGTTGTTGTTTTGCTATAAAGGTTGTTTTTCTCATCTTGTTTCTTGTGACTCTAATCCAGAACAAAAGTTTGAAGGTCGAAGGTTTACTTATGCTTTCTTGGAATTGCAGAACAAAGGGGAATTTTAAAAAATAAATAGATTATGTTAAATATATTAAAAAAATGTTTCTAATTTAAAGGAAATTTTTGTCAAAGATTAAACATTTATTAAGGTAAATGAACTTTACAATAATTTATTATAATTTATTTGTACAAGATATATGGTTTTCTCAGTATTCATGTGAATATCAACTAACAAACCTACTAACCGATTACTATTTAAAAAGTACAATCATAACTTTCAAAAACCCTAATTTGAACTATTTTCTTACTTTCAATTACGTCGCTACTGAAGAGATTTGATCGAAAGTGATTTGCTAATTTTTCGTCAATAATTTCTTTTCAACTCTTCTGTTTACCTAAAAATTTACAACATGAATTTAACACTTATTAACAGAATACCTAAACATTAATCAATTATTTTATGCAAGTTATTAAATAACAAATTTTATTGTCTTGAAATTGATATTATACGATTGGCTATCTTTTGCGTAAGAAATCGTATACGTAGAAAGTTTCTCGTGAAAACTTTAAATTCAATAGTTGAATACATTTATATTTAATTCACAAACTCAACAGTGACATATCTTAATAAGTAGATAAAATTAATCAAATTCACGATTGGCTTTTAAAAGATAATAACCAATAAAATAAAAATTATATTTTAATCTTTGGAGTCTTTTTACAATTTCTCGGCCGCAAGCATTTAAAAGAGAATAAATATCACCACCATAATCACCACAGTAAACAAATTCCTGATTTTAATGATTATTGCCGCTTTTTGCGATAACATCATTTTTAATTTTATTTTTCGTTATGCGATATTAACACTAAAGCAAGTTAAGATGAAAGTAATGGACATCAACTGTCAAGAATTAATATTAAAATTCATTAAATTTGGTAATTTACGTTTTAAGCTGCATTTAAAGAGTAAAACACTATAACCTTCCTTACAATATGAGCATAAAAGTCTTTTTTTTCTAAATAATATTTTAAATATTTGTCTCCCTTAAAATATTTTTAAAAGAATGTGCATGAATTGAATTAAAAACGAGATGCGTGATATTTAAATAATTTAAATACTTTTAATACTTCAATTTTCAATACTTTTATAGAGATGGTGACAGTCTCGTAAAAAGGAACTTAATTAGAATTTTATTCATAAAACATTGTAGAATGAAACCTTCGAAGAACGTAACCACCTTCACTGCTCATAATATTCAATGTTTAAAGCTAGCCAACAAGTTTGAATATCTTAGATTGATGAAGTTACATAAATATGAGTAATTTCAAAGAATTCATAAATGGATTACTAAGGAAATTGAAAATTAATCTTATATCTCAAGCAATGAAGATATAATTTCAATTCAAAATTTACTCAGAAATAGTTTTAATTTAACCCAATCAATTTTAATGTTCAATGGTTAACGCTACGGAATTAAAGTTATGTGAAAAATCATTTGTAAAATTTTCAATCACAATTGAAGTTACAGCATCAACAAATTTTCATTCGAAGAAAAGTAGAAGAAAATCAAAACGTCATGATATATAAATTATTATAAGAGGAGAGGCACGAGATCAAAAAAATAAAAAAAACTAAACAGATTAACGTTCATAAAGTATAAAAGAAAATGTGCGAGAAACGGAGCCTTAGGAAGCAATTATGAATTATGTAACTTTTGAAAGAAGTAAATCTTTCTCTTGAGTAATTTGATGTTTTCCTCTTCTAGAGTATTAAAGAATAATTTCTTGAAACTGCAAAGCAATATTGAAACTGTATAAAGTTTACGTTCAATAGCATAATTTTAATCAACTGACGCCCTTTTATTGAAGTTTTTCCGATATTGTTCATTATAGAAATTGATTGAAATAATTAATTCCATTAAATTACGTACTTACAGGAAAGAATCTTATTGAAGCCGAAACATATGAATTTTAAACACGTGTTTCATGTCAAGCCTAAAAAGAAGTTAAAAATATTCTCATAAAATATTTATTGAGAACTTCAGTAAAGTATTCTTAAATAAAAACTTTTTAATAACAAAATGTCCTAATACATATATGAAAATATTATCGTTTTTAAGTCAAAACTTCAATTGTATTTATTACAATTTATAAATGAAACAAGAAATATTGAAAGAAAATTTATTCGAATCATAAAAAAACATGAAATTAACTTGAAAATGGAATAATCGAGAATAACAGATAAAACGGATTAAATCGATTAAATCTTAACTGCGCTCTCGATTCTCGAGCAAAGCTTGGATATTCTTTACAATGTTGCAAAAACATATCAACTTCTTACGGCTACTTACGAATGTTCCGTAAATTTCAATCAATTCAACCACATGTTGAGCGTCGAGTTAACTGAATTCGTTGCTGATCGATTTTTGCGTTCTTTTGAAACATGAATAAAGAAAATTTCCGAGTAAAAATATTTTTCTTATTAACAAAAAATCATTTGGTTTAAAAATATTTAATGCTTTTCTTTGATTATTTGTACTGTTTGAACAAAAATATATTTAGGTACACACATACATGGTAAAAATTCATTAAAATATTGTTTAAAAAATAAAACATGTGAGACTTGTCTAATATTTAAGACTATCGAGGTTCATCATCTTATTATGATAATGAACGAAGAGCTAAACAAGTAACATTTCATACTGGAATTAATTGACTAAATGTGATACGAAAACAGCAGTTGAACACATTTTACATACTTTTAATGACCTTGAATTACTAACAAATTTTTCTGAAAAAATATGACGATTAAAATAATAAGAATTAAATTAATCAAAGCTAAACTTTGATTCTATGTATAAATTTTCTATTTCTTATAAATATGTACACATATAGGACAAGCATCCATTTCTACGCAGTAAAACATAATGAAATCTCTAAAACTCTTTTTGAATACTTACACTTTAAAGTCTAATGATACAAACCATGTGAGGAACATTTGGAAACATAAAAACTAATTAAAAATTCAAATGAATGAAAGAAACAAAAGTGATTCTATTTCTACCAACAGTGAGTACTACTGGCTAGGTTGATTTATTAATGAATGTTTCACACCATCTTGTATTTCTTTTTTTGATCGCATCAAAAGAAAAAACTTCGATTTCGGTTTTATTTCTGATTATTGGAAAGTTGCAATAATGTTACGAAGTGACGAATAAGTTCCTGAAACCAGTCCAATCATTGCAAATATTATGAGTCCAATGTCTTTCCACATGACCCAATTAAGTTTTCCAAGTTTATCCGGATACAACACACACAATTCCATGAGAGCAGGGAAGGCAAGTCCAAGAATGCTTAAACAAAAAGCTCCAAAAAGTGAAATGAAAAGTCCCAATTCAGGCACTGCGGCAGCAACCATGAACGTGAAAATCGTTATAACGATTCTGAGAATGAGTTGATATCTTGTACTGTGTCGTGAGCTTTTAACTTTTTCACTAACGTAGTTATCCCAAATAATCGAGATAGGAACATAACATTGAAGTCCATACGAGATAAAAATGGCAAAAGTGAAAAGTCCTCGAGTGATATCAGGAATCCTAAAAAGAAATTATCATAATTTGGTTTTATTATGAATTGAAAAATAAAAGCTAAACTCACAATCCCTTTGGAATGTTTAATGATATGCTGTCTTTCGAATCTGCACCATATTTAAGATAACCGAAGAATCCAACAAATCCATACATGATTGTAACTAATGTCATTCCAACATTTAAAACTCCAAATCTACTTCCGAAGCTTTTTGGTGTTTTCATATTATTCTCCAAAGCAATGACAACACCAACAGCTTCAAGTGCGAACAAAACAGTTCCGAAATAAAGTGGAAATTTTTCAATAGGTCCAAACATTGGACGTTCCGAAAGTGGTGGCAAATCTTGAAACACGTAATAGAGAACGACTCCCAATCCAATGAAAGTGACAATGTTTGCTGAAAAAAAACAAAATTCAACGTTTAGAATGCTTTCAATTATCACAATGAAAATGTCAAACTCACCTAACGTTGATAACGGTGCCAAAACTTTGAGATTTCTAAGCAGATTAATGCCCAGAAGAGGTAAGAACATGAATAACATGACTTTAGTTAAAGATATCTCAACTCCATAAGAGTGAAGAATCTGCAAAAATGAATTGAAAATGAGGCAAATCTCATAAATTTAATTAATTGAAAACTTACATCTTCAACATTTTTTGCAACGAATACGAGATAGCAAATACAAACACCGAGTTGATAAATGATAAGAAAACCGTCAGTGATAGGAACAGCTGCTGGTGATATCCATTTTACAGCGCGGGGACCTTGTTGAAGTGCAAGTTTCATGCTTTGGGGATATGAGAGAAGCGGTACCCGATACTGCTTGCACAAGATGTATTGAGTTCTTACGAGAATGTGGAAACAGTATGTACAAATAAATCCGATAATTGCCATGTTGACTACGCCACTCAGCCAGCCACTGTTGTGAAATGCTTCATGCATAGCTAATATTCCAGTTCCTAAACATCCCTTCAACAGATGTGCAAGTGATTCAAAGTTTCTGTGAGGAAAAAACAAATTTGATTTTCTCTTCTCTCCATCATGAATGAATGAGAGTTGAAAAAATGTTTTACTCACGAAGTCGGATGTGGCACCTTACGATATAAATGTGGATCGTAATCGTCATCGGGTTCTCCACCGACTTCTTTAACTTCACCTTTACTGCCGTTTCGTGGCATCAAAGCCATTGCCCTCTCAAGCTCTTCATCTCTGTTTTGAATAAACGGAAGCGTGGTTAGTCAAACATAAAAAAAAATGACCACGAAACTCTAAAATAAATGATTTTTATGTTATTGTAAGATCATATTTACTTCTGAGGCTTCACTGACTCCATTGCTTATCAGTTGTAAGATTCGTTATTTGCGCAATCGATATTTAAACTTCTGTAAGCTGACGCCACAATTTTCATGAAATTAAAAAAAACAAACACACAAATCAACACAATTTTAGTTCTTTTTTTTCTTGTAAAACAACTCGAGAAGACTGAAATGAATATTTTTTCATGCGATTTTGCTTTCTCTCTTCCGACTGCTACGTTAAACTTTTCGGCGCAAACTAAATGGATGTAGGCATATCGTTTCTCAGAGAATTTAGAAAGGATAAGAACGTACAATATTTTTGTTGTTGCACTTCGCGGCCCTTTTATAAAACGTATTTATTGTAACTGCGAAAAGACTTGCGTAGTTGAAAATTCAGCGACAGAGTATGAGGCTCTTCGAAATGCTCACTCCGACTGACAAAAAGTAGAATGAAAATTATTGCTTGCTTTGGTAGAAAATTGAGAATAGGTATTTTTCGTTTTTTTCCTTCTCTTTTTTGTCTGCCTTTTATTCAAGTCTCTCCAAATAATCTCACATATTTTGTGATTGAGCAATGCAATATACTGACACGAGGTAAACGAAATCTCTGCGATTTCTTTTTATTTAAGTTTGAAGTTGTTTTGTTAGAGAAGATTAGACTAAAATAAATTGTAAGAAGCTAGGTGAAGCGATGAAATTTAAAATATAAATAGAAATCGTGTAAGAGTTCATGTCAGATATTTTATTTCAAGCTGTTGAATGATATGCATATGCAGTTTCAGTAGAAAACATGGATATTTATGCTCTAAGTATGAAAATTAATAAGAAAAATGAGAAATTTGCAGAGAATTTAAAGAGCGTGAGAAAAATAATTCTGAAGGCAAGAGGGTCACCGGCAATTTATTAATCAAAAGATTAGCAGAACTGTGGAATTGACTTATGTATTCATTCCATATATTCAGTCATGTCAAGCTGACTTTATTTATTTATATAATAAGTAATAAAACCACGCGTCTTGATTTTTATGAATTGAATTAATGACTTGATGTTTTGCGGTTATCATTTCATTTCCTTTATCAGACAACGCTTTTAAAGACCTTCAACGAAGAGCTAGTGAGCGAGTGTTTTCATACACATTGAATAGGATTCTTATCACACTTTGATTAATGTTCACATACAAAAATAGTCCAGATTTAATTTTCTCTTTTGAAACTTTTAATCACTTCATGCTCACCTATTTAAAATCTTCAATTTTATTATTTATCAAGCACAAAATCAGTTTTAATGTGTTTTATTTCACACGTACACAAAACTGCGCGTAGCTACGGTCTAAATCTTCACAAATATGAAAAGTGAAAGGATAACTAAGCCACAAAGCATTATTTCGACAACTTGAGAGTAACCTGTTGAATGCTCCGTTAAATATGTAGGCAACAATACTTTTGATATTTTATTTTCAAAGTTTTAACTATTAATAACTTTGTATTTTATTGTTCCTTTTCTTACACGAATATTTCCATGTAAGGGTCGTTAAACTTTCATTTGTAACGTTCAGACAGAAATGAAAAGCAGAATGAAAAATCATTTTACTATTTACTTCCTATATGCTTATTTAGGTTTTTAATAGGAAAAAATAAAAGAAGTCGATACTAACCTGAATAATATTAAACTTAAATTACGTACTTAACGGAGATATTTAGAATTAACTCGTACAAAAATCTCACGCTCATGCCGAAACGGTAACATCACAAAAAAAAAATTACACGTCTGCATTTTATGATTTCTTTTACCATATTTTGAAGTTATAATTAAGAACTTTATATTTATATAGAAGCAAAAAAAGATTATTCGACGTAAAACAGAAGCCAATGGTGTCTTGCGGTGAGACGTTTTATTTTCAGTTTTGCTTTTTCGTTTGGATATTCGTAAATCAATGCAGAACAAAAAGAAGAATAAATTTACGAGAATGCCCGAAAATGTTCCAAGATAAAATATTTAAACTCAAATTGATAAATACTGAAGTGCTTTCTCGTTTTTCTTGAAATAATAAGCGTTATGAAACATATTTTAACTAAATATTTAATTAAATTAAATTTAGATTAAATAAAGTTCTCTAAATTCACTAAACAAAAACTCATTCATTGAAACAAGATATGCAAAAAATATAAACTGACAATCAAAACATCATTAAGCATAATTAATAAAGGGAAATTTATATCTAATCTTTATGAGCAACGATTTTGCAGAATTGCCGTCTGCTATAATGACGCCTTTTAGATAACTAATGATGATAGTCAAATTCATTATAATTTCATAATATTAATGAAAAAGACATTTCAAATTATCTAGAATGGATTTGTTGTAGCATTTCTTAATCTTCGTCAGACACAAAAAGAAGAAAGATGCACCAGAGGAATAAAGACATTTATAAAGTTTGGAAAGGCTGAGAGACAATTGACAGCTTTTTAAGCATCTTTATAAGATTATCAACTGTTGTATAATTGCGACAAATATCTTCATGTTACCTCAAAACAAGCGACAGCTTCATTGCTTTGGGTTATCACGTAAGAATAAATTGAAGCAATGGATTCGAAGAAACAAAAATATTTCTTATTTTCTCATGTTGTTTTCAAGTTTGCTTTACATGAACGATTTACAACATAGATAATGGTTATAAAACATCTCAAGAGAAGACTTGTGCGCAAGAATCGGGAGGGTGAATGATACAAATGATTTGAAAACTCGAAGATTATTCTTACGTCTTACCTTTACTTTAAATATATAAAACAGCGGTAGGCTAAATAATATCATCGTTAACACACGAAAGAATGCCTTTTCTACAAAAGAAGACAAGAAATAATTTCAATAGACATTCCATTCGATCTCTAAAGAAAAAGAGAAGATAAAGACAGAAAAATTCCAAATAAATATGAATAGGAAGAATTTTATTTGATTTCATAAATGAACAATTGAAAGTGTTTTGAAAGGAGGATCAGATGAGTGTAATGATCCTCGTGGATAAAATTAATAACCCATAATTTGTTGTCCGTTTGTACAAGAGATATTGGAATTGCGTACAATGAGACTTTGTAAATAAATATTTTCTTTAAGAAGTATCTAATGAATAAAGGATTTAAGAATTGATTGTTTGGATTTTCAATGCCTTGTTTTAATACAGAAATAACATCTTTTTATAATATTTTATTCTTTTTTATATGCGCTTACACCTTAAACAACTTTTAATCAAACATACTTATGAGTTCCAACAGTAATTAAAATTTATTCTTTCACATTTATTCTTTTACAGTGCCTAATAACAGCAACCAAAGTTCACCGTCCCATGTTGCGAATGAGCTTTCCACTAATTCAACTGATCGAATAACTTCCAGACGTAACCTCCACTCGCTGTCAAATTTCATTGAGAACACGACAGAAACTTTCAGTTTCGAAAGTCGTCAACCGCCTCCATCATATTGGGCATCTTATGGAAATTATTTAAGACAAATAAATCCTCAAAGCGCCCCTCTACAAAGGCATCCGATAAGTGAATCTCAAAACAACAACAAAATTAATATTCGATCAAGAGTTGAACAATATCGTAATAGAATTTCATTATCTGAAAGTGAATCAGATGAAGATTGGGGAAGACGATCCAGAATTCTTTCACCACGAAGATCAAATCAAAATGTTATTAGAACTGAAGCGTCTTTAGGTAAATTTCTTAATATTTAAGGAAGTGAAATAAATTTTATTAGATAAAATAATTTCATTGAGGACAGATGATGACATTTTCTGCCCAGATATTGTACGAAATTGTAAGTCTTTACCAGTCGATAATGTTGATCGGGACTACAAGGAAACTGAAAACATTACTAATCAATTGAGCTTGCATAATGAGGTTGGTTTGCCAGGCATTACAGACAAATTAACACAGCTAGATATGGGTCATAACTTGAGTATCCGCCGACCGAAAATCTCACTCACTTGGGTACTTCGAGACCAGCAAAATCAACCGTCGTCTTCACAGCAAAAGAAATCACTCGATTGGAAACAAACTGAGAAGATTTTGTTCAGAAAGCCAAAAGAAAAGCTTTTTAGTGAAAAATATGTTAACGACAATAACGTGAAAGATGAACATGGAATGAAAGTAAGCGTCGATAATTTACAAGCTAATTTAAATGACGTGGCAAAAAGTGAGAGAGCAAGAAAATTTCGTGAAAAATTATGTGGACAACGTCGAAGTACTGAAAGTAATTACGATCAACTTGAAGTCTCTAAATCTAAATCGTTAAGTCAAGCTAATCTTTCCATAAAGAATACTTACTCAGAACCATCAATTTACATAACATCCGCTCAATCAGATAGCATGGCTTTAGGCAAACGATATCGTCGAAGACGAAAGCGATCACCAAAATTTGGTTACAACATCAAAAATGTCGATGACTTTCTTTCAAAGTGTTCACTCAGCAATCCTGCTAACATTCCAGTTGTTTTGTCGAACTCAAGCATTCTTTATCAAACACGTTCTGGTTATCATCAAATAGAAATTCCCCTTCCGCTTGGCATGGTTGTTAACTCAGTGTTTAAGAACCAGAATTGGCTTTACGTTCAAACACCGCATGGGGAAGAAGGATATGTAAATTTTAACGCTTGTTTGCCGCTGGGAATTATCCCTAATCATAAGTAAGATTAGTTAAAATTCAAATTTAATTTAATATTGATGAAGATTCTCTATTTCCACAGACCGAACTCATCAGTAAACAAACCGAAACCGTGTTGGGAATCTAATATTGATGTTTTTCCAAGCCCGTGTGGCAATTTAACAGATTCTGAAAAAGAAGTTCAACTACGAGGTGGCACAAGAAGTGAAGGCAGAAGAACACCAAAACTTAGGCGAAGTGATCAATCGTGGAGTGAAAAATATCTCGACAGTTTATATCTGAAAGCTGCAAGTCAACCAAAAACCATCGATCATTCGTATGCGCAACTGAAACCGACAAACATGTGTACATTGACAAATTACAATAATTTTGATAAACTCAATGGTGACTATGTTCAACTTAAACACAACCGTGACAAAATTAATCTAAATACGAGACGTCAAGTGCTTCTGGCAATTACTGAAAACTTTGCATCCGACATGATTCAAGTGATTGAAGGTGACATTGTTTCCCTCTTAGCTTACAAAGAATATCAAGAAAGTGGAGCATTACGTCAATGGTATTTCATTAGGAATAGTGAAGGTTTTGAAGGCTACATTCCAAGCAGTATCACCAACGAATTTTTATAAAAGAGTTTTCATAATTTTACATTTCATAAAAATTTATTATTCTTAGTGTAACCAAAAATTAAGCAAATAAAATTTAATTAATGATTCAAGAGTTCTTTGAATAAAAATTGAGAGTCGTGTCTTTGTACTTGAAGTTTGTTGAAACATCAATTTTATTACTTGCACCACAAGCTGTTAGAAATTTTCGGAATGGTGCTGTTTGCCATACGACAGAAAGAACACATGGACCTGATGTTTCAATTTCTGACATCACATCTCCTTTGAACGAATATTGGCATAGAATGTTTGACTCACCACCAACAAGGAGGTTGTCTTCTACAAATCCAGTAACGTGAATTTCTTTGGGGAAGTCAAAAATTTGGAAAGGTTGACGATTTCTAACGTGATAAAGTGCAAGACTTGGGCCTCCACCAGTTGCAACCCATTCGTTGTTGATGCTTGCTGAGCCAATCCATTTTCCATAAGTAGGGCGACTTATATTTGGTGTTTTGTGTGGTTCCAATGTGAATGACACATCTTTTTCACGGTGGTCCCAAAAGAAAACTGAACCATCTTCAGATGCAGTTACAACAAGTTTACCACTGTTAAAAAATAAATTATTATTTAATTCTGAGTTTAGGATGTGAAAAACTTTACTGTCCGTGAACCGAGTGGATGTAATCTTTCTGTCCGCTTAACTTTTTAATGACGAAACCGTCTTCGAGAGAGCAAACATAAATGCTTGATTCGCCACATGCAGCATAAATTCGATCGTTTTCTGAATCAACCCAAAGATCGTTTACTTCACTAACTTCATAAGATTCAATATTCACATTAAGTTGAATCGACCATGACTGTTTTAGAATTGCTCCAGAATCAGAAATTTGGTATCCATTAACACTTCCAGAAGATCCGACAATCAGAAAATCTCGATTGAAAGCAAGCGAGAAAACTTTTTCCTTACATTTATATATAGATATTGGATTTGAAATGTCATCATTGGTAATACTTTCAATACATGATGCTATTTTCTCAACACTATTTATAAAATTCACAATTCGTTAAATAATAAAATAAAGTTTATTTAATGCAACTTACGCAAAAGTAGCGATGTCGAAATGATTTGAAACTACAAACAAATATTTTCCATTAGAGGACAGAACTTGGCTTCGAAGTGTTGAATAAAGCTGTTTGTGAACGATATCCTTCATATTAAAATTGTTCTTTTACGATTTTATAAAACACAATTGAGAATTTGCCGGTCTGAAGGGGTAAGAATTTGTTAGGCGATTCTTAAGGGGTATAAATATTATCTGGTCTACCTAATATCTATCATAAAAATTGTCTGTTTAAAAACATCTTAAATCAGCGAAATATAAAAATTGTGTAGCCATACAGATATTACAAAACTATTTCAGACTGAAATATATAACAAATGAGTTCTCCGCATGATGTCAACAATTTTACTGAAGAAATTTCTTCAAATGTTTGTAGGTACGTACTTAAACATTTGTTTACATCTTCTATCGAGCAACTAATGAAACTATTTTTAATACTAATATTTACAGAATATGTTTGTTAAAAAGCAAAATCCTTAAATCAATGTTCCATTGCTCAGTTGGTTCTCAGACTTATGCAGATCTCTACAGAGTTTGTACAGGATATACAGTCAATGAAGGTCCTGACTTGCCATATAGAATCTGCAATGAATGCGAAAGAAAACTTCTCGATTTTCACAATTTCCGAGTTTCAATAGAAAGTATTGAAGAGCGTTTGCAAAGTCATCAATACTTTATAGATTCAAAAAATGATGAAACTGAATGGTTAGAAGATTATGATGAAGAGAAACTCAACGAAAACATTAATCCTGATGAGAACTGCGAGATAATTCAAACTGATACTTTAGACGACGAGGTAGTTTATTTAGAAGAAGTTATTGATCAAAATGAAGATGAATTTGTACAATATAATAGCGAGAACGAATTTGAACGGAAGAAAGAAGAAATTCTCAATAACACTGAATCCTTTTGTCGCTTTGCTTTCTCTGAAGGAAGTTCGAGTGAAGTTCAATGCCTAACATGCAGCAAAAATTGCGAACTTGAAAAATTCATTAATGAAGCGAATGGCGATGAAAGTTTAACAGTGATCTGTGAGTGTGAAAGAGCTTTTAGGAACAAAAAATTCTTTTTAAAACATTATTCTCAAAGACATTCTGCAAATGCTATAAACCATACTTGTGAAATATGTCATGAAGTATTCAAAAGCGTTCGCTCAAAAGCTGCTCATGATGCTTACATCCATAACATTGGCTACAAATTTGAATGTACAAGTTGTAAGAAAAAGTTTTATAGAAGTGATCACTTGAAGCAACATGAAAAATGTTGTAATAAATCAAAGAAGAAAACAAAATCTTTCTTCAAGTGTGACATTTGTCTATTAGCTTTTGAGCGAGAAGAAACATATAAAAAACATCTTAAATCAGCACATAATAATGTCAAAAACACAAATGAAGTGATACAACTTGTTGAAGCTTATGCAGAAAGATATTCAAATAATCGAAGTTGCGCGTCCGAAAGTGCGGCTTCAGAAGATGCTTCAATGAAAGTTCTTTGTTGTCATTGCAATAAAACATTTAAGAACGAAAATACATTAAATAAACATATAAATGTTTTCCATGGAAATCAAGTTTGGCCTTGTGAAAAGTGTGATGCAGTTTTTATTCATCGTTCGACGAGAATCTCTCACATGACTCTTGAGCATGGAGCTAGGAAACCTTTCGAATGCACCTACCGTAACTGTGACTTTTCATGCTTCAAAAGAGATCGCTTCAATGCTCACATTGACAAACACGAAAATCCTGATAAGAAGTTTTCATGCCCAATTTGCCAACAGGAATTTAATGGATACAACACAATGACCCTTCATCGTGCGAAACATTCTAAACAGAAAACTTTTGAATGTTCCATATGCAGCAAGCAGTTCCTTGATAAAAGAAATTTTAATGCTCATGTTAAGCTTCATACGGGTGAGAATCTTTTTCATTGTCCCGTCTGCACCAGAGGATTCAACCGTAAAGATCATCTACAGAAACATCAAAAGCGTAAAAATCATTTCGAGGATTTTAAATAATGAAGCAAGAATAATAAAAACAACTTTTTGTACAAATTAACTTAATTTTCTTTCTTTTATTAATTTTTGGAGGAAATAAGCTGATTTCTTAGGAACTCTTTCTTTTAGTGGGCTCGTTAAGTTCACAGAAAAAAGTCCAAATTTCTCAATAAATCCACGATTCCATTCGAAACTATCGAACAAACTCCAAGCAGTGTATCCAATAATATTACAACCATCGATGTTTATTGCCTTTGATAATTCCTTTAGATGTGCATTGATATATTCAATTCTTCCGTTATCTTCAAGTTCACCTTCATCACTCCAACCATTTTCAGTGATAAGAACGGGCGGATTATTATATTCGTCTTTTATCCAAACTAGAAGATCTCTTAAACCTTCTGGGACGTTATAAAGCCATGAGGATTTCGCACATTTCCACGTAGAGTTAACATCAATGAGACTGCGTGAATCTTTAAACCAGGCTGGTGATTCTAAGGGATCATGTTCTGTTTTATCGACACTTAATAATCGGCTTGTATAATAATTTAGTCCAAAAAAATCTGAAGATCCCCGAATAAAAGCTTTCTCTTGATTACTGAATTTTGGTAAACGAGAAAATGATCGCCCTTCAAGCTTACTTCTAATTTCAATCTCATTCACCATTACATTTGGATAGCCTCCACTTTCACTGAACAATGGATGAGCGAACCAACCAAGTCGATACTCTTGAGCCCTTTGAAGATCAAATTTGGTAACTGAAGAATTTTTTGGATAATAAAAGCGACTATCCAAAGTAATCCCGATCGATCCTTTTTGTTTCATGAAATATTTATTTTTGTAAAGATGATAAGCAGAAGCATGCGAGAGTAATAAATGATGGCCACAGAGATATTCTCCAACACCTCGTGAGACAATTCCTGGTGCCCACTCATTTGAACCATAACCGATGGTGCACAAATTGAATGGTTCATTTACAGTCATCCAGTTTTTTACTTTAGATCCAAAGTGATGAAACAAAACATCAGCATAAGCAGTAAAATAATCAACAAATATTGGATTTGTAAGCCCACCAAGATCTTGTAACCATTTTGGGATGTCCCAATGAAATATTGTAATCATCTGAAACCAGACGCAATGCTTTCAATTTATAACAAAACAAAAGAATGTCAATGTACCGGTTCTATTCCATTAGATATTAAAGTATCAATTAACTTTGTGTAATATCGAATTCCTTTATCATTAACGGCAGATCCATTTGGCAGAATTCTCGTCCATGACACGGAGAAGCGATAATGCTGAAACTTTGGAAAATATAAAATAAATACATCTTAGAATATCATCTTATCAATAAAAAATACTCCAATAAGTTTCAAAGCAGTCTTCTTTAATATGATGATACGAATCAATGCTAACATCTCCATTAGAATGATCGTCGACAGATTTCTCATGGAAATGAACAAAATCATCCCAAATTGAAGGGGATTTTCCATCTTCATTCCATGCACCTTCAATTTGATAAGCAGAAGAAGATGTTCCGATAAGAAAATCTTTAGGTAAGTTATAAATTGAATTATTTCTGGTAGGGCTCTTCACTTCACGTTCACGCAGAGATTTAAAGAAACCAACCACGAAAGTGAGAAAAGCTTTTTCTTCCCAACGGTCGAAATAAAATACAAATCCACCACATGTTATTGAAACAATAAGAAGACAAAATAAATTTCCCTTCATTTCCGATCTCTTTCTACTATTTCAGTTTGAAATTAAACTATCCCTAATCTAAGACAGCTAAGTCACTAATGAAACGCAAAATAAATCGCGATGCGATGATAAGAAATCGAAAACAAAGAACAAATCTGATGCAAACAATCATGATTATTTCCCCCTTGCTTCTTATGTTGTTACACATCTTTTTTGTTTATTTATAAATCGTAGTTGTTTGAACTTGAATTACTCACTCAAATACAGATACAAAGCTTGTTTAAAGCTTTTAAATGTTTTCACTTTCTCATGCTCCTGATAATTTCATCTTCTCAAACCTCTCCGCTAGTTTGTGTCGGTTTGTGCAACAAGAAAGATGTGGATTTTCACTTTCTTATCATTTTGCTTTTTTTTCTCTTGTGGACTTGGAACGCAATTTCCAGAGATTATCGAAATGGAAGCTGTCAGTACATCTGTTCATACATTTCCGAAAGATTTTTCATTTGGTGCATCAACTGCTGCTTATCAAATTGAAGGTGGATGGAATGAAGATGGAAAAGGTCCATCGATATGGGATACATTGACTCACACTCATCCAGAAATAATTGCCGATCATTCTACAGCAGATATTGGAGCAGATTCTTATCATTTATACAAAAAAGATGTCGAAGCATTAAAGAAAGTTGGAGTGAGAATTCAAATTTCTTTCTTATCTAAATTCTTATTCATTTTGTTCTCTTTGTTTTCCTTTTAGTTCCAACATTATCGGTTTTCAATTTCATGGTCAAGAATCTTCCCTTACGGTACAAAAATCAATGCTAAAGCTTTTGATTATTACAACAAATTAATAGATGAACTCATATTGAATCAAATTGAGCCGGTAAGTTGGCATTTTCGCTTCTTTTTATAAATTTAAATTTTCTTTTAACTTATTTAAAGGTTGTGACACTTCATCATTATGACCTACCTCAATGGGTTCAAGATGAAGGTGGGTTCTTAAATCCCAACGTCATCGAATATTTCAAACTTTATGCTGATACAATATTTCGTGAATTCGGTAGCCGTGTTAAAATGTGGATAACTTTCAATGAACCATTTGACGCATGCACTGAAGGATATGGACGTGGAGTATCTGCACCACTTATCAAGCTTTCTGGTGTTGGAGAATATATTTGTGGCCATTATTTATTGTTAGCTCATGCATCTGCTTATCATCTTTACAAGTCACGTTATGCCAAGGATCAACGGGGTATGATAGGAATTACATTAGATGGAAGATTCTACTACCCCAAAGATGCAACAGTAACAAATGACATTGTGGAACGTGCAATTCAATTTGACATTGGATGGTTTGCAAATCCTATTTTCAGTAAAGATGGCGGTTATCCGAAAGTGATGATTGATGAAATAAATGAGAGAAGTAAGAAAGAAGGTCAAGCTTGGTCTCGTCTTCCAAAAATGTCAAAAACCACAATGAAATATGTGAAAGGCACAGCTGATTTTCTTGGATATAATTATTACTCATCAAGACTTGTTCGACTTAACACATCAGACTTTGATCCTAATGCTGTACCAAGTTGGTTAAGCGATACACGATTGATTTATGAAACTGAACCATCATGGAAACAGGCAAAGTCTTCTTGGCTTTATAGTGTACCGCAAGGTCTTCACGATGTTTTGGTGTGGTTTAAAAATCAATACAACAATCCATTGGTTCTTATTACTGAAAATGGATGGAGTGATGATGGCCGATTGGACGATAATGATAGAATTGAGTACTTGAAATCACACTTAATATCAGTTTCAAAGGCAATCAACGAAGACAAATGCAATGTTATCGGCTACACAACGTGGAGTATCATTGATAATTTCGAGTGGACTCGAGGCTTTACAGAACATTTTGGGTTGTTCACTGTGAACTTGACGAGTCCCGAAAAAGAAAGAACAGCCAAAAAGTCAGCGGGATATTTTCATGACGTTATTAAAAACAGATCTGTTTGATTATCTTTGTGATTATTAAAGTTGTAAACATGACAATGCTGATAAAACTAAGAAGACATTTTAATTTATGTTTTCAATCACAATAATAAATGACTCGATAAACGATTTTTAATCAAACATTCACAGATTACTCTTATCATTTATTATTTAATATAATTACCTTAATTCGAAGTGGATGAGAATAACAATTTTCAAGTGCTTTTCAATACTTCAAAATAAAGTTTTTCGCTTTCTTGTCAGTCAAGCTCGTGACTTAATCTTAACTAAGTTAAGTGAATTTTGAAATCGCAATGTGGAGAATTTTGTTCATATTTGCATTTATTGCTGCTTGTGAAAGCTGCAGAGTTATTGAGCAAAAAGCAAATGGAATTGAAGTACCTCGATCGATGCACACATCACAAGTTCTTTTAGAAATTTTTGTAACCTATGATCAAAAATATTTGGCTTCTGGTGTTCTTATCAGCCCTGACTTTGTACTGTCCACATCACGAAGTCTCTTTGGATACCTTTTCATTAATGTTCACGTATATGCTTACAAATTGCGTGACGTTTTTGAAGACGAAAGAGAAATTTATCGGTCAACAAATGTGACTTTCCATCCTGACTACGATGGCAACAATTTTCTGAATGATGTTGCCCTTATACGTCTCCCAGTGACTTTAGATGTTGGAAACCGTCCATATTCTCTTGCAACACTTCCTGAAGCTTCTGATCTACTTCTTACTGGGACTGAAGGCAAACTAGTTGGATGGGGAATGTTAGACTATAAAGATGACAACGCAGCAGAATTCAAACATGAACAGACAATGACAGTTCTTTCAGATGAATATTGCCGACAAGCGTATCCTGGAAAATGGAATGAAATGAGTACATATGAAGGTCGTGTGTGTATTGTTAAACCGTTCGGAAAGAATTGCGTTAGTGATGTTGGGTCTCCATTCTTCATCGATGGTGTTCTATATGGATTGCAATCTTTTGGACAAAATGAAGCATGCGATGAAGCTTATCCTAATGGAATTCAAGAAATAAGACATCATCGTGATTGGATTTTATCAAACATAGCTTGAAGTTTTTCAAATAAATTTTAAAACTGTCTTCAAATACTTCAAAGTTTTCTATTTATTCTCTTGGAAATATTTTTAAATATTACAAAGTGAAGAATTGTAATCGTTTTGGAAGTAATGTAATTTTTATCGGCATTAACTCGTATGGTTCATTATCAATTGAGTAATAAACTTCTTTGCTATCGTCATGAACTGTTTCAGGAAGGAGAACGAGTGTTCTTGCCTGAAGCAATTTATTTTGTGGTATGTCAAGGTATCGACGATCCCGCACTCTTTTCCAACTATTCCAGATATATTCGAATCCATAATCATCTGATTTAACATTTAATTTTATGTTTAACTTAGAATCCTTATCTGGAATTCCTTCAGCAGTGTTTGTAGCGATAACGACTTCTGATGAATTGATGACTTCTTCATGAGTGGTGAGACAATCCGGATTTAGAATTTTTGAGTAGTCGGGAGCTTTTTCCGTAGCATTAAATTTAGACCACCAACGTGTGCTGTGTAGCCTTTGAGTTTTGCTTTCAACCTTTTCGTAGCAATTCGAACATCCGGCACATGGATCCGAGTAAATCATTTTCGCTTTACAATCCCATTGAACGTCTTTCCTTCCAAAACCGTTGAACAAGAAAGCAGTATAATTTCTGAGTGACCCAGTTACCCAGTATCGATCTTTTTTTCTTAAAATATCATTAAATGATCCCCAGATTAGACTACCAACAGCATAGAAAGGTTTTTTCGGTTCACTTTCAGTATTTTCATGGTCTGAAATTAATTGAATCTTCATTATGTCTTTTTGCTCAGTTTTTCCCTTAACAACAGAAAGTGCTGCTGTTGCCATTGATCTAACTTCGTCTACTTTATTCGTAGGAATTCCATCAGCATTAAAAAGCATTAAACTAAATTGATTGGTTTTTCCTACAGGAAGAACTCCAACAGGTGGAACTTTTGGATCATTTTCCGCCTTACGCAATAAACCTGTTACAGCTTCCGATATTGTGCCATCACCTCCAGCAATGACAATGGCGTCAGGATATTCGTTGAGTTCATCTTCAATCATACGAATCGCATGCTGATCAGATTGTGTTTTCTGAATTTCAACCTGAAATCCAGCGAGATGAAGAATCGGAGCACAAAATTTCTCGAAATTTTCCTCTGCTTTCCTTTTATTAGCTGCTGGATTAAGAATGACCAACACTTTCTTCATCGTAGCAGATGTTGGAACTTTCACATTACCATATTCTTTGGCTTCCATACAATATTTTCGCATAAGCTGATTAATTCTAAAATGTAAACATAAATAAATTTGCTATTTTTGTTTAATTATACGACTTACAAATATTTTTCACGGATATAATCTACAGCATATGCTCCTACTGAAAAGAAGAATATAGACTTTTTAGGATTTTTTCGTATCCATTTGAAGGTATTGATAATTCTCGACATTTCTAGCAGGAGAGAAATGTTTTGAAACACTTGCTCGCAAACAATTTCAACAAATACTTTTGTACCCCCGATAATCAGACAGTCGGACAAAAGAAAACCAGGAACTAACATTAGAAAAGTTAGCATTGGTTTTGTGAAACAAAAATTATTAGACATCAAAATAATAAAGTTTGATCAAAGAACGAAACTTTTTTTGCTATCTATTCAAAACAATAATATTAACATCGCATGTTTAACATAAAGAAGATTATTATTTTCCTATTGATGACTTTTAAAACTAAATTTGAAAATTTTTAATCAAACAAAAACAATTTTAGAATAAAAAATGGAAAACCTCGAAAACCTCGAGGAACAAATGCAAGTGGATAACATTGAAATTAAGGTCGAAGAGAAAAAATCTAACTTCTCATCGATTAGTCCATCAAATGGGGCGATTGTTCGTAGTGCTTCAGGAAATGCAAATGCAAAAGGTGACATCAAGAAACTTGTGATTAAAAACTTTAAAAGTAAGTTTCCATTACTGTATCTTCCGCAATAATCATGTGAAAACGAGATAAAAAATATTTGTTTTTCTTTAATTTCATTTCTAATCTTATTTTACAGCAAAACCGACTCTACCCGAAAATTATCAAGAGAAAACATGGGAAAAATTGAAGGAAGCTGTAATTGCCATTCAAACTTCAAAGCCAATTATTTACTGCTTAGAGGAACTTTATCAAGCAGTTGAAAACATGTGTAGTCATAAGATGGACTCACAGCTCTATGTAAATCTTACTGGATTAGCTGAAAATCATGTGAAATCCAACATCCGACCTTTCCTCGCTGAACGAATCGATAAACTGGTACGAATTTAATTAACGTAAAACTATTTAATATTTTCATTCTTTTCCTTCTACAGTTATACCTGAAAAAGGTGAATGAATGTTGGCAATCACATTGCCAACAGATGATTATGATTCGAAGTATTTTTCTATATTTGGATCGTACCTACGTCTTACAAAACCCAACCGTTCATTCAATTTGGTGAGTTTTAATTTGAAAAGATGTCTTGTTGAATTTTCAAATATTTATTTTTCTATTTAGGGATTTGGGCTTGGAATTATTTCGGGATCATATCGCTGTTAACAACACTGTCCAGTCAAGAACAGTTGAAGGGATTCTATTATTGATTGAAAAGGAAAGAAATGGCGAAACTGTCGATCGTACACTTCTAAAGAGTCTCTTGCGGATGTTCTCCGACTTACAGATCTATAAAGAAGCGTTCGAGCAGAAGTTTTTAGTTGCAACAAAGCATTTGTATCAAGCAGAGGGTCAGAAGAAGATGCAAGAATTTGATGTTTCAGAATATTTAAAACACGTTGATAAACGATTGACTGAAGAGAATGAACGTCTCTTACATTACTTGGATCAATGCACCAAACATCAACTTATTGTGACTGTTGAACGCCAACTTCTTGCCGAGCATATTCAAGGAATTCTTCAGAAAGGACTCGACCAACTGCTTGAAGAAAATCGAACAAATGATCTCATGCTGCTGTACTCATTATTCAATCGCGTTAAAAATGGAACAGTCGAGTTATGCTCATCATTTAATGCTTATATAAAGAAGAAAGGGAAAACTTTTGTCATCGATCCAGAAAAAGACAAAACAATGGTTCAAGATCTTCTCGATTTCAAAGACAAGATGGATAATGTTGTGACATTATGTTTCGAACGAAATGAAAAGTTTTCGAATAGTTTAAGAGAAGCTTTCGAATATTTTATTAATCAACGTTCAAATAAGCCAGCAGAATTGATAGCAAAATATGTTGACATGAAATTACGCGCTGGAAATAAAGAAGCAACTGAAGAAGAACTTGAACAGATCTTAGACAAAATTATGGTTCTCTTTCGTTTCATTCATGGAAAAGATGTTTTTGAAGCTTTCTACAAAAAGGATTTAGCAAAGCGATTGCTTGTGGGTAAGTCAGCAAGTGTCGATGCTGAAAAAAGTATGTTGTCGAAATTAAAGCAGGAATGTGGCGGAGGATTCACTTCAAAGCTTGAAGGAATGTTCAAAGACATGGAGCTGAGTAAAGATATAAACATAGCATTCAGACAATACATTGATGCTGGTGTCACCTCGAAAGACATAATTTCATTCAATAACATTGGCATTGATTTGACTGTAAGCATTCTGACGATGGGTTATTGGCCAACTTACCCCGTAATGGAAGTGAACATGCCGCCGGAACTCGTTGAGTACCAAAATGTTTTCACAAAATTCTATTTGAATAAGCATAGTGGGCGGAAACTTCAATGGCAACCAACACTAGGGCATTGCGTGCTTAAAGCTAAGTTTGATCAGGGACCGAAGGATCTTCAAGTGTCCTTATTTCAATCATTAGTTCTGCTTTTATTCAACGATTGCGATACAATGTCATTTGAAGAAATTATTCAAGCAACCAACATAGAGGTGAACCTCTCATTTTATTGTTTTTAATTACATTACATTTATCTGTAGTCTTCGCAGGATGGTGAATTACGTCGAACATTACAATCACTTGCATGTGGAAAAGCTCGTGTGCTTACAAAGATGCCAAAAAGTCGTGAGGTCGAAGATAAAGATAAATTCAAATTTAACAATGAATTCACTGCGAAGCTCTTTAGAATTAAAATTAATTCCATTCAAATGAAAGAGACGGTGAGTTGAATTACTTTTTCCCTTAGTTCACTTTGAAAATTGTTTTCCCTTTTAGAACGAAGAGCAGAAAGCGACTGAAGAAAGAGTTTATCAAGATCGACAATACCAAATTGATGCAGCTGTTGTGAGGATTATGAAAATGAGAAAAACTTTGAGTCACAATTTATTAATCAGTGAACTTTACAAGCAACTTTCATTTCCCGTCAAGGTAAAAAATGTTAAAATTAAATTTTAATATTCATGAAACTTTCTTTAAAGTCCAATGGAAGAATTTCTTTTTACGGAGGCCCACCTTTGGTGAGGTCACCGTATTGTATTCGACATTTTTTTTTGGAAAATTTTTTTTCAGTCGGAAGGTCCATGGACAGTCGGAAGGTCCATGGACAGACGGAAGGTCCATGGACAGTCGGAAGGTCCATGGACAGTCGGAAGGTCCATGGACAGTCGGAAACTCCACACCGGCCGGAGTAACTTAAAATTATGCGTTAGCATAATTTGAAGCTCCCCATGTGGAGCTTCCCCATATCCAATTTATTACTTTAAGTTCTAATTCTCAATTATTTCCTTCTTTCTTACAGCCGGCGGATTTGAAGAAACGAATTGAATCATTGATTGATCGTGATTATATGGAACGCGACAAAGATAATCAAAATCAGTACAATTATGTCGCTTAAACATTTCTTTTTTACTTTTTTTGTCATGAAGTTTTTAAGATTTTTTTCCATTAAACTCACTTCGTCCTTTTTGCTTTCATTCACATTGTTTTCTTTTGATCATATAAGATTATAGAGATTTTCAATAGCAAACTGAATAAACTTAAATCGTTAGGAAAAAATGGAGAGAAAGTAAATATGGGCAAAGAAATAAAAAAATGTGAATGCAATTTGGATGAAGAATAAAAAAAAATTAAATAAAAATTGTTTCGAAACAAGATAAAATATTTTTTAATTGTTTAATTTATTTTATAATGTCAAATGAATATCAACTCAGATATTTGCTCAATCACATTTCATTAAGATTTCGTGTTAAATTGATGTTCATCAATTTCATTAATTAAGTTTTCAGCAAGGTTTTGTGGCGAAACTTCTTTACCCAGGAAACGACCAACCAACTCTCTTGATGGAACTGATCCGCCATAAAATAAACAACCATAACGATATTTATCACCTTGCGACCGATTCAAAGGATCCTTCTGGAAGTATTCCTGCCAAATCCATGAAGCAATGGCTCGTGAACACAAATATGAATAATATTTAGCGCCATATCCTACAAGATGTGAGAAGCGAAGTTGCCATGCTGTGTTGTTGACATATGGAAGTCCATAATATTTTTCTTGAACCATTTTCAGTGTTTCAGTTGTGTTTTCTTTGTGATTTTTAGGATCGCCATGATAAACCTGATCAAGAGCTGAATAAAAAGCTTGAAGTTGTGTCTCACTTGCTGAAAAGACGTGCTTCGATGCACAAAGTCTTTCGAGCATTTCATCGGGCATTGGCTCTTGTGTTTGAAAATGTTTGGCGAAAGTCTTTAAAACACGAGAGTCACTTGAAAAATATTCCATGAGTACTGAAGGCACTTCAGCGAAATCAGTACTGCATCTTGTTCCAGTCACATGTTGATATTCAGTTCTAGCCAACATTGAATGCATTGCATGTCCCATTTCATGAAATAAATTATCAACCATAGAAGGTGTCAACAAAGTTGGATTCCATCTCGGCAGACTAAAATTAAGCATTACCACTACAATTGGATTTTGATATTCTCCATTTGGAAGTGACTTTCCACCTTGTATCGTAAAGTGACAATCTTGATTAGGTTTTCCAGTTCGTTCAAAGAAATCACAATAAATATGACCTAAAAGTTGTTCATTCTCATCAATAACACAAAGCTTATAAACGTCGTCTGCCCAACTTTCACCAGGACCCATTTCAACATTCTCCAAACGAATACCAAATAATGATTTCATTAAATTGTTAAATCCCTCCATGCAACCACCAAGACTAAAGTATGGCATAAATTCTGTTGCTTGTGATGATATCTGAAGATATTTGTTCTTCATTCTCGAAGTGAAGTATGGCGTGTCCCATGCTGCAAGAGGTGTATTGATGCCACCATCGGAAAGCTTCATTTGTTGCATAATCTCGAAATCTTTCTGTGCTCGTGGTCTTAATCTGTCGCTGAGAATGTCGAGAAATTCACCAACTACGTCAGGATGTTCTACAGTAGAAGCTTTCAAAGCTCTATGCGCGTAAGTTGGAAATCCACAGATTGTTGCTAAATCATGACGAGCTCGGATAAGTTCAGAAAGAAGAAGTTCTTGGTGTGAGTCTGGATACAGATATAAACGGTAAGCAGATTCTCTTGCTAAAGCGTTTGGAGAGTCAGCATATAATCCCGAAACAAGAATCTTATCACCGTCAATTGAAAACATGTGTCTGATATTTTCGGGAAGAATAGTCTTGGGTATCGAACGTGGATGAATAGCTCCTGACATGAAACGTTGACCAAGCTGAAGAATACACTCATTAAGATTCACGACCTGTTGCCGAAGATCTTCTTCCAAATGAATTCCGCACTGTTCGAAATCAAAGAGAAACAACTTTGCAACGTGCTCATCAATTGCTGTAGTTTCTACGATGTCACCATTATCAACCACTTTTTTAAGTGATTGAAATAGTTCTCGATGTGTGTTTAGCCTTTTGGAAAAACAAATTAGTTATTGTTATAATTTTTCTCATGTCTGGAAGTGATGTTAACTTACTTTTCGACAACACCACTGATTGAAATACAAGCATCTTCAGCTGCATGTGAAAATGTTCCTTGTGGATGACCAAGACGAATGAATTCTGATAAATCTGCAACTTTACATAATGTATCAGAAAGTTCATCGAAAATTTGGACTATTTTTCTATTTCTTGTTGATGAAATTGCTTCTGCGATTAGATCATCAGTTTTAAATATAGCCTGCTCTTTAAGGAAATAAAATCCTTCATGTGAAGTCAATTCGGGAATCCCAAAAAGGCCCTAATAGGGAAATATTAGTTGGCAAAATAAAATAAACAATGATTAGATATCTATAAAATTTTCATTTCTTACAACTGGTGCCTTTGTAAACTGAATTTTTTTACTAGGTCTTGTGTTGAACTCCAAGAAAAACTTGCTTGTGGAAACCCATCTTGATCCTATACATTTGATATGATGTGAACTTTTTATATAATTTTTAAGAATAGACATGTGAATTTAGTTGTTTCTTCACAAATGTTTACTTCAGAGGGTAGTCAATCCTTTTACCCAGGGGGTATATAGCTCTCTAGATCGATAGACAGACAGACATGAAATATTTTGACACTTGACAACTCGCTAACTTAATTTTAATAAATTCCAAAAATTCGTAAACATTAGAGTTTTAGCAACTTTAAATTTATTTATTTTAATAAATGAGGTAATTTTTATTTTAATGTCACAGTTAAATTTCAAACTTGCTTTAAGTCACTTAAATCTAGCTTGTTATTGAGTACTATTTTTTAGCATGATCACTCAAATATACTCTAATAAGCAATTTTACTAAAAACACATATTTGAAATGATTCATTTCACTTATTATTTCATCTATAATGTTTACATTGGAAAGTTTACCAAAATAACTGTTAAAGACGCATATAGATATTATAAAATCAAAAATGCTTTGCATATAAACTTAACATTTATCCTTGAACTTTGGGCTTGAGGCTTTTGTTTATTGACTAAATACCTTTACCTAACATTAATATATTATTTTAGTCTTTATTCGTTATTAACTAATTAACGCTGCATTTATATGAATAATGTCTGTGTATGGGGACTATAAACGTTTATCTCCCATCGAGTGAGTCCTGAATTCTGTTAATTTTAGAAATTGTTGAGTTTTTGCTAAATCTATTGTTTTTTATTTTTGTTACAGTGAGTTAAAATCACCGACTGTTCATTTAATACGAGAAATCTATGATGGTGAAAATGCTCATGATAACTTTATTTTGGATCTGGACAGAGCACTCGTCGAAAAATATGATTACATAATCGTTGAGCCTGCGAAAGTAGCCGACGAAACTAGTCGCTGGATAATAGTTGGAAATTGTTTGCACAAGACAGCAGTTCTCAGTGGAATTGCATCTACAGTATCAGGTTAATATTTACATTTTCATTCAATGTTTTTAATTTTAAAATTAATATTTTTTTTGAATAGCATTCGTCTGGCCAAGAAACATTGCCGCATGTGCTTCAGTTGGATTCGTATCGTTGTTTTGTTCGACACTATATGCAGTTAGTTGGGATACCGATCCTTGTGTGCAATACCAAATAGAAAAGAATCCAAAAAAGCTCCCAAGATTTCCCAATTTAAACGATTTCACTTCACCCGTAGTGCTTAAATACAAAAGCAACAAGAAGAAGAAATATTTTCATAGATCATTAACAACGATTGCAATTGGAGTTTGTGTTTTTAGAATATATGAGTTGCTAAAGTAGTCTGAAAATTTAATCGCATTTCAAAACTTTATGATGAGTTTACGGGGATAAGAATTCTATGTTATTAGCTATAATTAGACTGTTCGAGTTGAATTGTTTAATAAAATAGAATATGAAAGAAAAGATCTTTAAAGTAAATGTCTATGTCGGATGAGAAATGTCCATAGAGCACTGATTATCTTCTGTAAAACAAAATTATTGATATTGTTGAGAATCATTTTAATATTTTTTTGTAGCCTCTTTATGTTGTCATAAGTTTTTAGAAAGAAAAATAAATTTCAAAATGAGTAAATAGAATGCAGAAACATGTTAATTAAATACTTGATGAAAAATAAGAACATTTTCACAATAGATATATTTTTCTCAAAAAAAGAAACACAATTTTAAATGCTTCTGAAATATTTTATTTTTATCCGAAAAGTAACAAATTTAATCATTTACAGGGAAAAATTGAAATTTTTTAGTTTTGAATTTAGAGTTGCATAAAACTGTAGTAGTAAAAAGTGAAAGAAGTTAATTTTGTAAAAAAAAGGATAGAAGGTAAGTGAAGAAAAGTCTCAATCAAATTTAGAGACTGGGCGTTCGTTTTCCATGGTTGATCATCTCAAATTTTATTCGGCCTTCCACCATTACATTGATTTTGTGGAACGTCAATTGGAATGTTATATAAAATTTGGCCTCTTTTAGCTGTATTGAAAATAGTTTTATTAAAATATTAATGATATCAATAAAAATGAAGTTACTTGAGAGATAATAATCGTTGCATTCTATTGTGGCGTCTTTCAAGTTTCCAACATTACTTGTCTTAATTGAATCGATGTAGAAACAAGTTGACTTTTCAGATAAACTATCAAGATACACGTTGACTGTTGTTCCTCCATCACTCTGCTCTAATTTCTATCGTTTAATAAAAAATAAAATTAAAATTTTATTACAAGACAAGAATATCGAAAATTATTTTACTCTTATTATGACAGGATCTATTTCGGTGTCAGAATCATAAGTATAACCAGAAGGCAAAGTCATTTTCATAAGAGCCATGTTAGAAACTTCATCACCATCTCTTGGAATATAACTCAAACAAATGTATGATCGCAAGAAATTTGTGCATGAATTTACGAGCTCATGGGTAATTCGGAATCTTGGAGAAGCTTCTGCTTGAACTTCGTAGAAATTGCATGTC